>CM023483.1:31028381-31140471 GCA_013339685.2 Hyalomma asiaticum | reverse complement strand
CCTTCTCCCCAGTGCAGGGTAGCAAACCGGAGACTAATATCTGGTTAACTTCCCTGGCTTTTTCTTCATCTCTCTCTCTCTCTCTTCTTCAATGCGAATGCCCAATGTTCGGCGTTCGCACTCGCGCTTCTTTCTTCTCTAGCGCACATGACCTCAGCCCACTACTACACTGGCGAAGCTGCACCTGGCGGGCGCACATGTTCCAGCAGAAGAAAAAGAAGACAAAGACAGTGTGCGTCAATTTCTTAGTTGCACAGCGTCTCACAAAGCTATGCGTTTGTGAATAGGGTATTGTTGTGATCGTGGTTCCTCCACAAGGTCCCCGCGGCTGATGCAGCTGCAGCGCAGCCTCCCTGGCGCCATCAGTACGACCGGCCTAATGTGCTCGTGGATCGCCGACGTGACACCACCGGCTGATGCTGCCCCAGCAGGGGGGCGCGGCTGCGGCGCGGCCTCGCCGGCACCTTCAGGCCGCCCTGCCCGCCAGCGCCACCCTTTGTTTCCCTGGGGTTGGGGCGCCTCGGCCTGCCGTTGAAGACTCCCGCGGCGCTGCTGGACATTGTCCGTCCCCATTAGCCCTCTTGATGACCTTGGGGCAACCAGCGTCGCGGGAAGCGGAAAGGAGGCGACGACGTGCAGCCGGCCAGAGCGGGGGACCACACGTGCAGTCAAGGTGCTGCAGTTCGGAGAGGCCTGGATTGGTTGACCAGCGTCAGATGACTGCGGGCCTCCTTCCCCTCCTCCTGCCTATCTTCAACCTATGGCAGGGGAGGCAAGTTTCCGTCGGAGGCCACGGAGCCCATCGAGGGCAGACGACGACTGGGATCCCGAGAGAGAAGATCCTCCAGTCTTGTACCTTTTCTGTAAATACCCTGTATATTTTTGTAATATAACATGTAAATACCAGTTCGTCTTTTTCTTCGCCCGAGGGTCCTGAACGTCGACCCCACTCCTGACTCCACCGCCTTCGTGGTGGCGTAGGCATCCCCACGGCAATCGACCCCCAGTCGCAACAGTGGCTGGCAGCGGCGTGATGATCTGCGCGGTGGCTCGACTCCGGCTTGGTGAGTGCGCGACCTTTTCTCCTTGAGTGTTGCCAGGCTTAACTTAGAATTGTTCTCCCTGGTAGCGAGCGTGTTTGAAGCCTGTTCGTGAAGAACCTTGCTTCGGCACGATTGTCCTTGAGAAACTTGTCGGCGAAAAGGGTAGCCATGACTTGGAGGAAGCTGCGCAGAACGGACCTATACGCGATATGTGGGGAGATTGGGATTCATTGTGGGAAGCACCTAAGGAAGGCGGAGGTCATCGAAGCAATTGAGGCAACCGGCAGAGATGACGAGGAGATCACGGAAGTGTGGGAAGATATTCAGGACCAAAGAAAACGCGAAGGAGAAAGAGAAAGAGAGGAAAAAGACAGAGAGGAAGAGGTATTGCAAAAGCAAAAGGATGAAATTCGAAATTTGGAATGGGAGCTTCAATTTTTGAAAGCGGATCGTGTAAGGGCAAGAAATGGAAAATTTAAAGATGGTGATAATGTAGAATGTTTTCTTGCCTCTTACGAGCAGATTTGCGAGGAAATTGGGCTCAATCGGGACCGCTGGTCGTTTCCCTTGTTAGCTTTATTGCCCGTTCGCTTGACAGATGTGTTAGCTGGCCTTTCCGATGAAGAGTTTAAAGATTATGACACCGCAAAGGCAGCATTGTTCAAGCGTTGTGGCATTTCCGTAAGAAAAAGGGAAAGCGAGAGGAACCTGCACAGCGGTATTTCTCCTGAGAAGGGGGAGCGTAACGTACCGAAAAGCGCATCGTGCAAGGTTCTTGTAGCGGAAGAAGCTGTTTCTGAGGGGAATTCAGCTGGCAAAATGCAGAGCAGGGAAGTAGTAGCAAACGGTGGGGTTACTGAAAAGTCGAGGAGCGCGGAAAAGAGTGGAGTACCTCGCGAAGTAGAGCGCACCGAAAAGCTAGAAGACGGAAGCCCGGCTGCTTTGATAGGTGACCATAGCACGGTACCGACGCATCGAGGGCACGGCAGCACTGTTGGGGAGGGCCTGGCTAAAGCCGTTTTGAGTAAAAGCACAGGGAAGGCCCAACAGTTCGAGCCCGTGGAAGGCGATGTTATCGGTGGGCTAATGTCAAGTGCCATTCCGCAGGGCGTTCCTTGTGGGGACGAGATTCGTGGCAGCAGCCCTGATGAGGTTAATGAGAAGCTGGCGGCCACGTTCGTGCCTTCACACTTGAACGGCCCTCCGGAACAGCAGAGGGTTAAGGCTGAGCATAGCGAAGATTCGTTGCGTAGTACGGTCGGGGAGGGCCTGGCTAAAGAGCTTAAAGAGAGCACAGGGAAGGCCCGACAGTGCGAGCGCGTCGAAATCAGTGGAATGATGTGTGTCGCGAATGCTAGCCCGGCCGAGAGTGAAAGTAGCAGCGCTTTAAGAGAGCGAGAAGCTTTCGCTGCAAAAGATGCCGAAATGGCTGTAGAGACCGTTGAAGGTCAGTGTGAGCGCGACGCGATACTGTGCCAAACAGGAGAGGCAGCTAAGCAGAGCGAGAATGTTTGGGCACAGCTCTCCATTGATGAGGTCGCGGCGGTGAGTCCTGTGAGCGATGTCCAGGGGAACGTCGACATCGATTACAGGAACACCAGATTAAGGTTAACAGAGTGCACTGAGGCACCAGGTAGTGAAGACAATGCAGTTGCAGAAAGCTTCCAGGAATGCGACCGTCAGGGTTTAGCAGCGCACTGCATAGTTAGTAAGCACGTGAAGCTGTCCGCCAGTCTTGGGATGAAGGAAAGAGGTGATTTAGACTGTGGAGGCCAGACGGACATTTCAAACGAAGACCTTTTTCTGGAGAAGGGTGTGCGAGCAAAACGCTCAAAAAGAAAAAGGAAAAAGCGTCACAAAGAGAAAGGTAGGTCCAAGGTCGCCCTAAGCACAAAGACGAGCTGGATGGAAAGCCTCAAACGGGGGAAGAGTGTGGTTACCTCGTTAGGTCTGTCACGCGTATTGAGCTCGCACCGAAAGTTTCAGGTGCGCCGAAAGAAAGGGTGCGGAAGCGCGCGTTTCAGACGAAAACGGGTCCACAGTTGCCCCCCGTAGCTTTCTTCGCGGTGCGTTGGGAGCGTCGCGGGAGTGCAGGGCCGTGAAGCTTCTTGTGGTCGCGGAACGAACAGACAAAGCACCAGCAAAGAATTTTGTGGGGTTCCGCGACAAAGCGAACAGGAGTCAGACGGTCTGTACTCCACGCGCATTGAGAAGAGCTTTCAGAGCACGTCCACCGCGAGTACGTCTGAAAGTGTCGCAAGCCTTTTGAAAAGAATTTGCCATTTTGTTTAAGGATTAGTGGATCCGTGCCTTTTGTTTGGTTGGTTATTTCACTTTTTCCTTTAAGTTAGGCATTTTCTTTTGCGTGTGTTTGTATCCACTACTGAAGTTCGTGAGATTCATTTCGAGTTTGTTTTGGTTTTTATGTAAGCTTAAGGATGTAGTGGCTTGATTTCATTTGCACGTAATGTACAAGTTTGTATTTCGTGAATTGTGTAGTTTTGTGGACCAGAGTATTTTTGCAACTGTACCTGAGCGTGTAGCCGTTGAGTTAGAGCAACGCATTCTTTTGTAGCTTAGTGGCGCGTGCATGTGAATTATTGCAATGCTGGCATATATCGCCGAGTTTCTAATTTTATGCATGGCGCAGTAGTACTCGAGAAGAGTACGAGAGTTAAGACTTTAAATGAATGCGTATTGTTTAGTTTATGTCGGGAGGGAACACTGAAGCATTTGGCTGAGTTCGTACAAGCTGCATAACTGGTGTCTTCTGCCAATTTTGTGGTCTGCTATGAAAGGGGGCGCGAGAGTGGAAATTAAGATGTCTTCAGCAGAGGCTGATGAGCGTTCCCCTTTCGGAGTGAAATGGTCAAAACCTTTTCTTTAATTATTTTGTTCCTTTTATTTTGGAGATGTGCAGTGTAAGGTCGGCATGGTGTCAGAGCAGTATACCTTTCATCTGTATTAGACGAACGAGAGAATGATGAGGGCTTTGATTGGTATTTTGCTTCCCTCGATCTTCCCTCATTCGTTGTTTGCCCTGAGCCGAAATGATTTGCACCTTCCTAGGATAAGGCGGAAATCAAAATTCACGAAAAGGTTAGTTACGCTACCGTTATAAATTTGTTTAGGGCCGTTCATGCAGCGCTCTATGGTGTGGTTGCGCTTCTGCCGACAGGGAGCTGAAGTTAAGATCGGAGATGGGAGAGTTCGATAACCTGGCATATCTCGGAGGAGGTTGTGTGCTTGCCTTGTCGCTGCTCGGTCGCTGTGCGGGTTTAATCGCTAATGTCAGTCCCGAGCCTTCGACCTGCAGGGACCTCCCTACCGATGGCCCTCGTTATCACGGATCTCCTGATCCCATTTCGGGGCAACTCCTACCATACTACGCTGCCAGGCCTCTTCATGGGGCACCGATTAGCTGCACCCCTTGCGAGTCCTTCTGCCGGCGGTGGACGGGCTGTTGTGATCGTGGTTCCTCCACAAGGTCCCCGCGGCTGATGCAGCTGCAGCGCAGCCTCCCTGGCGCCATCAGTACGACCGGCCTAATGTGCTCGTGGATCGCCGACGTGACACCACCGGCTGATGCTGCCCCAGCAGGGGGGCGCGGCTGCGGCGCGGCCTCGCCGGCACCTTCAGGCCGCCCTGCCCGCCAGCGCCACCCTTTGTTTCCCTGGGGTTGGGGCGCCTCGGCCTGCCGTTGAAGACTCCCGCGGCGCTGCTGGACATTGTCCGTCCCCATTAGCCCTCTTGATGACCTTGGGGCAACCAGCGTCGCGGGAAGCGGAAAGGAGGCGACGACGTGCAGCCGGCCAGAGCGGGGGACCACACGTGCAGTCAAGGTGCTGCAGTTCGGAGAGGCCTGGATTGGTTGACCAGCGTCAGATGACTGCGGGCCTCCTTCCCCTCCTCCTGCCTATCTTCAACCTATGGCAGGGGAGGCAAGTTTCCGTCGGAGGCCACGGAGCCCATCGAGGGCAGACGACGACTGGGATCCCGAGAGAGAAGATCCTCCAGTCTTGTACCTTTTCTGTAAATAACCTGTATATTTTTGTAATATAATATGTAAAAACCAGTTGGTCTTTTTCTTCGCCCGAGGGTCCTGAACATCGACCCCACTCCGGACTCCACCGCCTTCATGGTGGCATAGGCATCCCACAGGCAATCGACCCCCAATCGCAACAGTATGAGTAGTGTATACGTTTGTGCAAGAAGGTGGGTCGGCTTTACAGTGAACTAGTAACGGCGTGAAGCCGAGTCCACTAGGTTCCTGGTCTGTCCCCGCCTGTCGTTCGACGCGAACATCCTTACGCCGAGCTCAGTGGGAAACATTGAGAAGCACTCCCTGGGCCTAGCAGTGCTTCGCGAGGCGTTTCCCGAAGCCTCGGACCATGAGGAAATGCGGGTGTGCCCGAGACGAACCTGGACCAGCCAAGTGCCCGTCACCTTCGCTGCTTCGCTAGTCTCTTGCGTCCCTAGTGCAAGCTTCACTAAATTTTTATTGCGTATATTGCCAATTTTATATCACAATATTGTAACGGAAGGAATAGGAGATGGTAGATGAAGAAGAGGACGACGAAGTATATTGCGCCATTGCACCATCTCCGTGGCTATCTACCTTGGCGATCCCTCATCCCCGCTGACCGTCATTTGTAAATAAACATCCTTCATCCGTAACAGTTCCGGTGTGTTACACCTCCGGTATCACGGGGCATATCTCTAGATTCTGTCCCCATCGTCACCGGTCGCCGCGGTGGTACGAACGCCAACCACAACAAACGTCCTATGGAACCGAACGCCGCAACTATGACCACTCCTGGCCTCCCTGCTCGTTTGCTCCACCGGTGAGTTTCGGTAACAACACTTCACGACAGCATCCCCGCAGCGATTCCCCCGTCTCCGACCGCAGTCTGACTCCGCCGCCTTCACGCCAACGTCGGTCTCCTTCGCCGAGGCGGCGTTCATTCTCACCACCAGCTTCGGGAAACTAGGCTGCGTGACCGATGGGGGTGAGGTCGCCAGACACGATTCGACACAGATACCTCTGCCCGTTACTATGCTGCGGAACAAAGTGAAAGTGGTTATTGATGGTGTATGTGCTATGGCCTTGGTGGACACCGGGGCAATGATATCGGTTATGAGCCTGACGTTCAAGAACCGTCTGCGACGTAAAGTGATGTTCTCCCTCGACAAGCCTACTAGATTCCGTGGAGTAGGCGGCGAAATACTGCGCCCCCTTTGTGTTTGTGTTGTGAACGTTCTGTTGGCGGATAAGTGTTATTTGACCGAATTTGTTATTTTGGAACGGTGCACACATGACGTTATCCTGGGGATAGACTTTCTACAAACCTGCGGGGCCTCTGTTAATTGCGGTGCCGATGAGCTTTCGGTAAACAGCGGGAGGCCAGGAATCGTTGCATGCCCAGAACAGCTACTGCCAGGATTTGTGGACGAACCACATGAAGAACAGAAGACATTTGCTGTAGCTGATGACGTGAGGCTGCCTCCATGGTCATTCGCATCGGTATCGGTAGTCGCTTCTTCCTATACTGATGTTTCATTTGACGCCTTTGTGCAACCACTTAGTCATTCTTGTCGGAAGAAAGACCTACTGGTGCCTAGCAGCATTGTATCGGTGATTAATGGCTCCACATCGTTGTGGGCACTAAACTGCTCTGCTGTGCCTGTGCATGTTCCTAAACACATGAAGATTGCTGTATTTGATGACGTCACGAGCAGTTCAGCTATGGCCACAGGGGATGAGAAGAATTCCACTAAAGTGCGAGCCACCGGTGCCTTCGAAGAGGAAATTATAGGCATGGTCAGCAAGTCGTTGTCATCTCGTGAACGTAACACGTTAGTACAAGTGCTGTCCAAGCATACTTCGGGGTTTGACTTCTCCCAAGACCAGCGCCGCACGACTATTGCATCCTCGCGTGCCCGTCATCGAATTGACACCGGATCGGCACATCCCATCCGGCAGAAGCCTTACCGAGTGTCGTCCTCGGAGCGCAAGGTTATCGCGGAGCAAGTACAAGAAATGCTTATGAAAAACGTAATACAAGAGTCGTCAAGTCCGTGGGCCGCACCAGTTATTCTGGTGAAGAAAAAAGATGGCTCATGGAGATTTTGTGTCGATTACAGACGCCTAAATGCGATAACAAAGAAGCACGTGTACCCGCTCCCGCGAATTGACGATGTGATAGACTGTCTGCACTCTGCCTCCTACTTTTCGTCCCTCGATCTACGTTCCGGCTATTGGCAGATACCTATGGACCCCGCTGATAAAGAGAAGACCGCTTTTGTTACACCGGATGGCTTATTCGAATTTAACGTTATGCCATTCGGTCTTTGTAATGCCCCTGCTACGTTCGAGAGATTCATGGACACAATTCTTCGCGGACTCAAGTGGGAGATATGCCTTTGTTATCTTGACGACGTCGTTATTTTCGGCCGCACTTTTGAAGAGCATAACGAGCGCCTCAGCCTGGTTCTGGAATGTATAGAGAAAGCTGGTTTGATTCTTAACTCCAGAAAGTGTAAGTTCGGGGAACGACAGACATTAGTTCTAGGTCATCTGGTCGACAAAGACGGAGTCAGACCTGACCCCCGCAAGATTGAAGCGGTCAGCGCATTCAAGCCTCCACAGTCGGCTCGAGAGCTCCGTAGTTTCCTGGGCCTTTGCTCTTACTTCAGGCGTTTTGTGCCAAGATTCGCCGATATTGTGCATCCGTTGACGCGTCTGTTGCAGAAGGATGTACAGTTCCAGTGGACACCAGAATGTGAGTCATCGTTCCGTCAACTCAAGTTTCTACTTACCTCAGACCCCATCCTGCGTCACTTCGATCCTTGTTCCCCTACCGAGATTCATACTGACGCAAGCGGGGTAGGCATCGGAGCAGTGCTCGTACAAAAGCGAGATGGCGCCGAACATGTTGCTTACGCGAGTCGCTGCTTGAGCAATTCTGAGCGAAATTACACTGTCACTGAACAGGAGTGTCTCGCAGCTGTTTTCGCTGTTCAGAAATTTCGCTGTTACATCTACGGCCGCCCATTCAAGATAGTCACCGATCATCATTCATTATGCTGGCTTGTCAGTCTCCGAGATCCTTCTGGTCGTCTCGCACGTTGGGCCTTACGACTTCAGGAGTATGACTTCGTGGTGACATATAGGAGTGGCCGCCGCCATGCTGACGCTGATTGTCTTTCCCGCTTACCACTTCCAACGACCCATTCTGAGGAGGACACTTTCGACGACTGCCTGGGAGCTATTACACCCGAGTTTCCCGATGTGACCGTATTCCGACAGGAGCAGCGTAACGACGTCAGTCTGGAACCTCTCTTCGTCGCGGCGCGCAATCCGAAAGCCAGTGGTGGTTTTTCCATACGTGACGGCTTGTTGTACAAAGCTAACCGCTCTGCAAGTGGCGCTCGCTTTCTTCTTGTTGTCCCGGAGAGCCTCCATACTGCTGTGTTACGTGCGATGCATGACGACCCAACATCCGGTCATCTTGGGTTCGCCCGCACCCTGCAGCGGGTTCAGGAGCGCTTTTACTGGCCTCGCATGCGTCAGACAACAAAGCAATATGTGGCCAGTTGCGACCAATGCCAACGTCGCAAAAGACCTTCAACCGCTTCCCCGGGCCTTGTGCAACCGCTCATTCCGCCTCATGCACCTTTCGAACAAGTCGGCGTGGACCTGCTGGGCCCATTCCCACGGTCATCAAATAACAACCGATGGATCATCGTTTGTGTAGACCACCTTACACGCTACACAGAGACCGCGGCAGTACCGTCATCTACCGCTGCTTGCGTCGCATCTTTCTTGTTGCGTTATGTCGTCTTACGCCATGGCCCACCTCGCGTGATCATAAGCGACCGTGGTCGTCAGTTCGTGGCCGACACTGTTGAGGAGTTGCTTCGGCTATGTGGAACGCAATTTCGACACTCCACGCCGTACCATCCGCAGAGCAACGGTCTTGTTGAACGTACAAACCGAACCTTCACGAGCATGATATCCATGTATGTGTCATCGGATCACAAGAACTGGGATGATGTGCTACCATTTATAACATACGCCTACAACACTGCGAAGCATGAGACAACAGACTACAGCCCTTTTTATTTGCTCTACGCCAGGTCACCGCGGAGCTTCCTTGACACTATTCTGCCGCTTTCATTAGACACAGAAGATTCAGTAGCCAAGACACTTTGCCTTGCCGAGGAAGCCCGTCGAATAGCACGCATCCGAACGTTGGCATCTCAAAGCCGCTCGAAGCAACGATATGACAGCACCCATCAAGAGGTTTCGTTTGAAAAGGATGACCTAGTGCTGCTATGGACCCCACAGCGCAGGCGTGGCTTGTGCAGCAAGCTTCTGTCACATTATATCGGCCCGTTCGTTGTGCTAGATTGCCTGAGTGATCTAACGTATGTGCTTGCACGGCTTTTGTCTAAAGACAGGCGCTCCAGGAAAACGCAACTCGCTCACGTTGCACGTCTCAAACGTTACTATCCCACCACAGGACAATGACTCACCCGGTGGGCTTCGTCTGTGAAACGGGGATTGTAACGGAAGGAATAGGAGATGGTAGATGAAGAAGAGGACGACGACGAAGTGGATTGCGCCATTGCACCATCTCCGTGGTTATCTACCTTGGCGATCCCTCATCCCCGCTGACCGTCATTTGTAAATAAACATCCTTCATCCGTAACAATATTATTGTAGCCGCTTGTGAGCATTGTGCGTTTATTTGAGACTTTTGTCTACCCGCTGCGATAGCTTGCCGGCACTGGCGTCGTGCAGCTAGTTGGGCACGACTCGGGAGGTAGTGAGCTTGATTCCCAGCCATCGTGGTCGCATCTTGACGAAGGAGAAATGCAAAAGCGTCTCTGTACGCAGGCTGATGCGCAGATTACACCTGGGTGGTCGTACTAACTTCCAACTATTCGACTATGGCATGCCTCATACTTAGGACCCCTAACTTAATTTATGCGGTGGAAATATTGAATGTATGCAGATGCAGATTGAGGAATGCGCAACATTTCACGGCAACACTGAACAGGCGTAAGGTATATGCGACAGTTTATTTAATAAACAGTTTCTGGCTCCAAACGCCTGCGTTATTTAAATCTTAGGGGAGCTATTGTGAGAGTCCTCCAGATAACGCTTACGACACTTCCGGGACACAACACCATAACAACTGAATGACCTCAATGCATAAACAGAGTTCATGTACATCGATATGTATTTAAGGTAAGGACAATTGAAAGTGTTGTGCCAGGATGCGTTGTAACGCTCACACGTGGCCTTGTTTATTCCAAGCATTAAATTTTGCTTAGGTATCCTTAATGAGAGGCTCAGCTTACTTTCATGTCACAAAATGTGGCACGCATAAGGAGAACGCGCTTCGCTCTATACAGGCAAAAAGGTGCAACCCGCAGTAGCTGCGGTACATTCAGTAAAATTCCCTCCTTCATACAAAAGGGGAATTTCAGGACGGCTTTTCTGGTTCGAAGCAAAGTTACAGTGAACTGCAATTAGTATAATCGAATTAGAATATAGTAGCAGGATTTTTAATAGAATCAGTAAAACATGCTATGCTTTAAAATTTACTGTATTTAATCAATGTTAGCCTATATAAGTAATTCCAAGGCTTTTAAAAAATTTAATCGGGTACAAGTAATATGCTTATTTCCCCATGAAGTGTGTCTTCACGGCAGTGTAGTTTTCCTTAAGGAGGCTGTTTCGCGGCATATATACCCATACTGCAGTGAAACCACCTTTACAAGCTAGCTACAAGCACAAAGGTATCTTATTTGGTTTTACCACTTTAAAATTTTGGAAATTAAGTTCACCTTGAAAAAAAATAAGAATACTGTAATATTCGTTCAAACAGTCACACATTCCTAGTCTTAATTACGTTCCGCTGAGAAATATTCAGCACAAATCCTCTGACTATTCTACACTCTTGCCGGGAACATCCATATCTGAATTTTCGGGAACACTCTAACATGAATTCTTCGAATCGATTGTGCTTTAATAAGCAAAATATTGTACTCATATTCAAAGTTTCAGATATTCACACTTTTCCTAGTTGTTTCACACGTGGAATATTGCTGCGTTGACTCTTCTTTGCCTGCCTGAAATCTGTGCCAGTGAAGGGGTAAAACGGCGTTCTTCCATTGTTTCCAAAAGTGATGCTTGAAATATTTTTTTCGTATTTCCTCGAAAAAGAAAATGTGAATTCCGCGATTTTGTTTTCGCGGAATCTCGGAATTCTGGAAGCCTAGGGCCCTTACTCACACCATACCATTTTTTTCGGCAAGTTAAAGCGAAATTCTGTTTGTTTGGAAGCTTCTCCTCTAATTTACTCCTCCCCAGTTTGTGTAGGGTTAACGTCCCCTTGCTTTAGGGCAATCGCATTTAACTTACGTCATCCCTCACGGAGTACACCTAATGTCAATGAGGTGTACCGAATGATAAAAAATTATCATCCCACTTGCATAGCATCTGGCACCGGGTACATCAAAGGAGCGAACATGTATAAGCCAGATTTAAGGGCAGGCAATTCTACAGTGTTCGTTACTACATAATCGTGTCGGTTCCTAGGGACGACCAGTAGAGTTCGCCAGTAAGGACTTATTGGTGTTGCATCTTGAACACACAATAAGTGTAGCGCGAACAAGCCATGCGGAGAAAATAGGACGCACGAGGAGACAGTGTGCTGCCTCTGAATTTCCTTGCGCGTCTTCTCCGCTTACAGTATTTGTGCCAAAGGTACTCTACTTAATTGCAACTCCCGCGTAGGCGGCGCTCGAGCAATGCTTGGTGACGGTTACGTCACAGCTTTCGTGCCAGCCACAGCGGCCACGCAACAGGCAAGCTATAGGACACGGGGCATGCGTACTAGGTATCATCTACTCTGCAGAGCATTGGCGATTCCCCTTACTATCAAAACCAACATCTAACAAGTGGCAAAAATCGGCAACCTAGACTCGTAGTCGACTATAGGCTATTTAAGAAGCCGCAAGCACGCGTCTCTCATAAACACATAGTGGTTTTGGGACGTAAACTTCCATAAATCATTCAAGCCTCATGCAACAGCAGCCAATGGAAAAAAAGAAGGGAACAATATCAGACCTGAGAGTCTAGTAACAGTGCGTTGGCGAGCAGCGCTGAGGTAGACGGGTCTGAAGACAGAGTAACGAGGCGAAATAATTACAGTAAACATAATTATTCGCGTATTAGTGATTTGCTATGATATTTAAGAGTACTCAAGTGTAGCGGCTACGCTTACAAATACGTCCACCTGGGGCAGTCCACCAGGGTTATGCCTTTCCTTCGTCTTTGTTTCCACCAGTTTGAAGGCTGCCGTGTCAGGCCACTCCACAGTGTATCGTCATCGTTGGTGGTAGTCTTAGAGCTGTGGAACGGATTCATGCACGAGTATGCAATAGGATGTCATGTTTTCCTCCAAAATCTGTTGACGTTGCCGCTGCATTACCTGCCGGCTGGCCCCTGCTAGGATCTCATAACTTATAACCGCAGTTTTAATGACATATCTCAACACAAAAATAAAGAAAGAAAGTTGTCGTGTTGCAGTGTTGCAACTTTGGTGCGAGGTAAGGCTACTATTTTTTACAAGCTTGCCTTCTCCGCTGTTTTTCCTACTTTGTCGTTCCACCTAAGTCACACGTAGATTTTTTTTTCCACTGCATCGTTGAATGTTTTGTGCAAGCACGCTTCATCAAAACGCCACGAGAAAGCGCAAACATCGTCCATCACTGCCGCTGGCAAATCGATCTTACTTGTCTGACGCGGAAACAACAATTTCTGGGGCCAGAGATTCCGATCTTCCGTTAAATAGCAGTGTGGTAGGCATTTCGTGCCCGAGTGTCAAAAAGCAATCAATATCTTACAAGAATGAACTATCGCAATATAATGGGAAATAATTTCCTCCTAAAATACCGGATACATGTACCTAATGCAGATGATAAGCTTTTTTCGGGAACGACTTTGGCAGCTCTTTCGACGATGCAGAGAACATCTAGAAGTACTGGTAGACCATAACCTGCTATGATAATGCTCGACCATAAACTAGACACAACTTTCCATAAATCACGGCAGCTCATGATCTTTGCGCAGCAATAATTACCTATTTATTTATTTATTTATTTATTTATTTATTTATTTATTCCATATTCACCATGCATTCCGCCAGCGGCAGTAGCGATGATTTTCGCGAGCACTGTTGTCTGTATTTTTCTATATTCGAGCAATAACTGGATCCAAACGGTAACTTCACTGCCTTTAGAAACGCTTAATTAGAGAGCGCCGCAAATGTTGAGCGTTGTTCCGACTCTCTAATATACAAACATTAGCAAATGGCCGTTACTTTTCGAACAGCCCTAGCACTATAATGGAAACTGTACGCTCTTAATTTACTGAGGGCTCCGCAGTCAGTGAAACACCACAGAATTCTTGGCCCTCTCACGCCGTATCTGTTTTCACGAAACTATAGAGATCACGCGCGCTGCATTTCTCTGTCTGCAATTTCAAAGTGTGTACTTAGTTCTCTCGACAAACAAAACTTCGTACTTCATTTTATTGATGGTAGTCATTCGGAGTACAGTGAATACGCTTCTTCCAATGCAGTCAAGAAGCACCGAAAACGTGCACCGATGGTTACAGCCGTTTAAACGTAAACTAAAACTGGGTTTCTTTCGCGTTTTTTCTTTTTCATTTATTCGGATACTAGAGCTGGACAAGAACGCCTCCCACTAATCGCATGTAGGCCACCTGCTTTTTAAGTATTCGCTTTCCGTTAATCGGGGAGCTACTGTACATACACTGGGCATTACAGCGTCTCTCGTCTATGTTCTCATCGACGTGAGAACATTGATGAGAGTCATGTAAGTCATGTCGCTCATGACATGCATGTCATGAGCGACATGACTTACATGCGACGGTCTTAGTGCTCTCCTGCCCGTTTCGTTAATGGGATGTATATGAAAATTGGTATGCCACAACATGACTGCAAGACGAACATAAGTGACAGGTCATAACATGAAAATCGCGACATGCATGTCATGAGCGGCATGATTTACATGCCATGGTCTTAGGGCTCTCCCGGCCGTTTCGTTAACGTTATGTATGAGAAAACATGTATCCCACAACATGACTGCATGACGAACATAACTCACAGTTTATAACATGAAAAGCGTGACATGCATGTCATGGGCGGCATGATTTACATGCCACGCGTTTCGTTAATGGGATGTATACCAAAATTGCTGTGGCACAACACGACTGCATTACTATCATAAATGACGGGTCATAACACGAGAATCATGACGTGCATGTCAAGAGTGGCATTATTTACATGCCACGGTCTTAATGCTCTACTGGCCGTTTCGTTGATGGGATGTACACGAAAATTGGTATGCCACGACATGACTGCATAACCAACATACATGACAGATCATAACATGAAAAGCATGACATGCATGTCATGAGCGGCATGGTTTACATGTGACGGCCTTGCTGCTCTTCTGGTCGTTTCGTTAACGGAATGTATACGAAAATTGGCATGCCACAACATGACTGCATGACGAACATAAGTGACAGATCACAACATGAAAAGCATGGCATGCATGTCATGAGCGATATGATTTACATGCCACGGTCCTGGCGCTATACTGCCGTTTCGTTAATGGGATGCATCCGAAAATTGGTATGGCACAACAAGTCGGCATGACGATCATAAAATGACAGGTCATAACATGAAAATCGTGACATGCCTACCATGAGCGGCATGATTTACATGCCACGCGTTTCCTTAATGGGATGTATACCAAAGTTGCTATGGCACAACGGGACTGCATGACGAACGTAAATGACAGGTCATAATGTTACAGTTATGACATGCGTGCATGAGCGGCATGGTTTACATGCCACAGTCATAGTGCTCTTGCGGCCGTTTCGTTAACTTCATATGTACCAAAATCGGTATAGCGAGACAACAATGCAAATTCATTTTACGTTCCTTATGCGTGCTTCGCTTCCTTGATTCTCACTGCACGTGGGATCTGCCAATTTTTTGCCTTGCTCACAATGTCGTCTTCACACTGCATGTGTAGTATCGCTCGCTGTGGCCTTTAAAATACACAAACAAGAACCATGACACTGAGGTTATGTGGGTAAGTTGTATAAATCACCGTTAAAGAGCGCCATGAGCGAACATAGAGCGAAACCCGAAATAACCCGTTGAGGCCACACTGCGTAATGTGCTTTTGGGTGCGAAGCAGCTTATGGTCGGGGGCTATGTCACTCCTTCCCTCCCTCCCTCCATACATCCGCCGTGTGACGACCACACCCGCACTGCGCATGCGCATCCTCCTCTCCGAACGGCATTCCTCTTCTCCTCTTCGAACGGTGGGCGTTGACTATGGAAACGCTCTTCCTTCGATGAACGCTTTACCAGCTCGCAAGTAACGAGAACGCGCCCTCGCCCCCGAGAGACAACGCTGACGCAGGCAGCATCTGCTAGCGTTAGGCCGATGCAAACGCGACATCTAGTCAAACCGATGCAAACGCGGTGTGCACCCCCCGTGCTGCTTCGCCTCATGGTCCCCTTTAGTGGGAGGTTGTGTTTTTTCGAAGTGCGCTGGCCATACCTCCATGAATCTCTGCGAGGAAGCAACATTGGCACAAGACGTCTTCCTCTTGCTGAGAGACGAAGTGCTCATCCCACCACTGCACGTGCCAACAGCCCTACTGAAAATACGCTGGTCGCCCATCACCATAATCCACCATAACCACCATTGGCATGGTGATTTTTGTGGTGGACATGGTGGCTACATGGTGGTCACATGGTGGGTGATATTTCGTGCTCCATTAAATGCACACCTAAGTGGCTGAACGCGCCCCATCATCTTTTACACCTGCGCCCATTTACGTCGCAGTTATGGCGACGCAAATAAAGCATCAAATCACAACAGCAAACGAACACTGAAGGTGCCTTCTCTTAATCAGAGAAGGCGCCTACCTTCTACATTACTCTCGCATTTCTGTGATTTTTTTTTGTCCACACAATAGTAAACAACTGTACGGAGGTGCATTAGAGGCCTGGATGGGCTCAGCCAAATAAATGTGCATTCAGTGAGGCACATAATATCAATCACCATGTAACCACCATGTCCACCATAAAAACCACCATTGAGTTGGTGGTTATGGTGAATTATGGTGATGGGTGGCAGGCGGATTTTCAATAGGGAGCTTACTGCTGGCTCTCCATTTAGAGCAGCCCTTCAACACCGTCGCTCACCAAACCGGCCCGCCGTGGTGGTGTAGTGGTTATAGTGTTCGGCTGCCACCCAAAAAACGTGGGTTCGATCCCGGCCGCGGCGGTCGCATTTTCGATGGAGGCGAAAATGGCAGAGGCCCGTGGGCACGTTAAAGAATCCCAGGTAATCAAAATTTCCGGAGCCCACCACTACGGCTTTTCTCTCCTTTCTATCTCTTTCACTCACTTTCCCCCACTCCCGCGGACGCTTGGCCGTGCTCTCTACGTGGGCTGCAGAAATTAGCATCCTTTCCTAACCAAACCACAATCATCATCCTCATCCTACATCAAGAAAACATTTCGACCTTGTGTGCGTCTTTTTACCCCCGACGAGATTGCCCTTTGTGCTACCAGGATCGCACGGCAAGAAAAAAGGATGGTTTAGAGACGACCGTCGACGGCATCGCGACGCATTTGCATGCAGTGGGCACAATATGTGCCCCCTCACATGAAAAAGCGGGAGAGGGGGGGAGCACCTTAAAATTCGACCACCTAAAGCAAGATGAGATCGCGAACCTCCGATCAAGCTCATGTTGGCGGGTGAACCGATCGGACGAGCCTCGACGGCGCTTATACGGGCCGTCGGTACATGCATATCCAGGAGAACAAGGGCAACACAACAGCTATAGAACAACTCAACCACACAGTGAAGAGAATCACGGGCACGGCCTTCATAAGTCCGAACAACGAGGAGCAAGGACGACTTCGCCGAGAGCGAGACACCGAGGCTAGTGCAAACCCTTGTCAGCTTCATGGCATTCGCGATACATTATCATACAATGCGCAAGACAGCGACCGAGGGAATAGACCGACCCATAAGAGGCGCGTACACAAACGGCTTTTAAGTCATCAAATGGCGCCATCATATCCAAACTTTCAGACCTCGGAGTATAACCACATCTGAGAAACTATCCAACGGCACGACCGTGCCTGCTGAAACGTTGTCTTCGGTATTTAAATAATTCCACATGTTTCCGTATGAAGCATGCATATATATATATATATATATATATATATATAGCCATGTGGAACTTAGAATTCCTAGAATTCCATCTGGAATTCCTAGAATGGCGAAACGGGACGTTTCATTGTGAATAGCGCAGCGGGAGAGCCTTAGTATTACGAAAATAAGGGAGAAAGCTTCTCGAAAAACTAGACTGCCCACATGCTACCCAGCACTCCGGAGAGAAAACTTGTCTGCTCTCAAGCACGTTCGGGAAAGCATCATCCTCACGCCCATGTCTAAAAACATGCACCCACATGCAAACAAGCGATGAGAAACGCGCCGTTGCTACCCCAACCACGCAAAAACGTACTATACAGGGACGTCAGCACGTTAACTCTCGTTGATATGTGAGCACAGATGCGCACTAAGGAAGAATGGTGGTCCAACGCCCCCCGTGCGCGCCCTATCAGCAGCAACGGCGTAAGCCGCGGCGGTCGTCCCTGAGTGCGTAGACGCATAGTCCTAACAACGATCCACGCACGTAGGCTCACGGACTCACAGGCGCCCTGTCAATTATTCCTAAACGGAGCACCGTCCCCACGAACCATCATACTGCGAGCGGGAATCCAAGGACTTATATGGTGCTTTGGGCGCACTGGCCCACCGCACAACGAGTAAGCAGACTCTCAGCAGACCGAGGCCTCAATAACCGCGTGCGACAAACAACACTGTCTCCCAGCACCTGACAGACAGCGTCACGACCCAAGAGCTGGTCACCGCGAACAGATAAATACTGAGGACGAACGTCTAACAAGAAGACTATAAGCTCCCGTTAACTGAATGCTCAATAGGCAAGAGTCCAGCGACTGGCGCCGCCTGCAAACGTACCCTCCTCTACCCTGCTGCCACGCCCTCCTTTTAGGCAGGCGTGTGACCAGGACTTGTGCCATAGTGTAACTAACACACCACGACTCATGCGCTCTAAGACAACGATGTACCGAGCGCGCATAAGAAGCAGCCACGCTACGAGTCAGTGTAAACACTCAAACATGGGCGGACGCATGACACGCGGCACTAGGCTCGGGAGGCACACTGGAGACCCTAAAACAAGCCGGGAGAGCCGCGACAGCCTGTGCCGCCCGAAGGTAGGGCACCACCCTAGATTCAGCCACGCAGTCTTTGTTATATAAAGTTTCTTTTCTCTTCCTATAACCACAGAAGCTGCCAGACAAACTGAGGAGGAAAAGCGTTATAAATTAACGATCATTTACTATATGATTAGTGCAGTGAAACAACTGAGCAATCATTCAAATCAGATGGCTATACAATCATCAATATTGGGTCTTAGTGTTGTAAAGAAAGAGATGCGCGAAATCATAGATGAGCAAGGCAATGGAATCTGTGATTTCGGTAACATCAGCCGCTCTTATGAATTTGTGTACTATTCTCAAGGGTGCGCAAAATAACATAACCACAATAAGAATCGTCAAAAGAAACGCAAGTTCTCTGTGCAGCTAGGCATGAAAATGGAAGATATTTCATACATGTGTTCAGCGGAAGCAATAGCCCACTGGAAAAAATAACAATCAATGTGGTAAAAAAATTACTCCATCTCCCGCTAAAGGGGACCATGAGGCGATGCGAAGCATGCACGGGGGGCGCACACCGCGTTTGCATCGGTTTTAATAGATGTCGCGTTTGCATCGGTTTGACGCTAGCAGACGCTGCCTGCGTCAACATTGTCTCTCGCGGGCGAGGGCGCGTTCTCGTTCCTTGCGAGCTGGTAAAGCGTTCATCGAAGAAAGAGCATTTCCATAGTCAACGCGCGCCGTTCGGAGAGTAGAGGAGGAATGCCAAGAGGAAAGGAGATAAGACAAGGAGATGAGGGGGAGGAGGATGCGCATGCGCTGTGCGGGTGTGGACACCACACGGCGGATGGAGGGTCCAGGGAGGGACGGACAAAGCCACCGCCATAAGCTGCTTCGCATCTAAAAATGGAATATTACTGAACGTTTAGAGTTCGCGGCGACGTATACGGAATGCTTCATGGTTACTTTTTAATTAGGCACGCGCTGGTGTCGTCCCTACGAGAGTAACAATTTAATAGTAAATATTCAAGATGAAATTCTTAGACATCGCCCAAACATTGGCATTTAGCTACATGTCTTTACTGTGGCGCACTCTATCCGATACATGTGTGTAAAATATGGGTAAACGCTAATCTCATAGCTTGGTGCCGACCTCAACATTACGGCTGCT
This sequence comes from Hyalomma asiaticum, assembly GCA_013339685.2. Lineage (NCBI taxonomy): Eukaryota > Metazoa > Arthropoda > Arachnida > Ixodida > Ixodidae > Hyalomma > Hyalomma asiaticum. The sequence goes on along the minus strand of CM023483.1, from coordinate 31,120,876 downwards.
TAGCGCCTGTGTGAGGCTGGTAAGGAAGCGACGTTGTCGTTTGGTTACTTCAGAGAAACCTTGCGATTGCTTTGTTTAGATTATATGTGCAGATGATTCCTCAATTGCCTGCGTAGACGTAATACCGCGGGTGCAACTTAACGAAGCGCTTTCCATTAAAAGGTGTAGAGTCGAGGTTTCTTTTTAACTTGACGGCAACCTAAACCCCAAGACCCCCACGTTACTCTCCGTGTGGCTCATAACTTTCATCCTAGACTGGTGACGGGAAGGACGTGGGTTCGCTCCTGAAATTTCGCCCACCTGGAGTTGTTTAACGTCCACTGATATCGCACAGCACAGGGGCCTCTAGAATTTCGCCTACACGATCCCTTCCGGCCAGCAATAAAGCGCATATGGCCACTAGACCGCCGCGCCGGGTAGATATATAAGATAGCCCGCGTTGGTTAACAGTACAAGAGCCCTAGCAACAGCCCGCACCGAAAGAGAGGGAGATTGCAGGAAGACAGCAACTTGGGCCAGTTTGGATTGATGTTAAGGAGTTCGTAACAGCGCCGAAAACACTAAATGGACAGAAAATAAAGAAAAGCAACCTCGTGCTGTCGTTTATCCCTCCCTTTGCCCGTTCTTATGGCCTTCTTTTCGCCCTGTCTAACTCGTTGTGCTGCTGCGATCTTCAAGGTGAAGGAGATTGTACTCGAGCTATAGTTTTCAGGAACTTTTCAGGACTTCCATTTGGCATATCGTGCAGGCCTTCGATGCCGATATGTCGCAACAAAGTCCGGTCCATTATTGCGTCCGGTCAGCACATGTGCACCCCCTCATGCAATCACCATTCCACGTTTGCGACACCTAGCGCGTTATTTCTGCTTACTCGCCTACTCTGCGAATATTGCCGCGGAAACGGCTGCAGATTTCGTCATCCTTATCACAGTGACGTTTCCCTCCCGAGGCCGACCTAGTGCAGGCTAAAACCCGGCAGCTGCTATTTTTATTTGACCATTTGTACTGTTCTTTTATTGCTTGTGTACGATACGAGAAGCAGAATTTTTCTTTGCCGAAAATGTAATTTCGCCTCTTTTTGTTTTCTCTTATCCGTCCTCGATATCTTACAGCATACCTCTTTCTCCGCATTTGTTTCCTCAGCAACAGTACTGTGAAGTTCAGTGTGGGTGGCTGGATTTCTCCACACCGACAGCTGCGTCTAACAACCTCAATCTTACCCGTTGCTTTTGCGCAACGAATTCGATATCGGCTTAGGCGAAAAATATGGATTACCAACGCCCGCGTTCTGCTCACGTATGTTCAGAGCTCCTTTAGCCAGTACGCTTCGTTGTGGCAATACTCCTTCTTTATTTTTTTTTCTTGCTCAAGGGGCTTCTGAGTGTTCGTTTCTGTCAATATTTCACTTCTCTAATACGGATTCGGCTGCATGCCACCGAATTTCGTCATCCAGCGTTAAGACCTCATAAGAGGTTGTTTGCAACCAAGAGAACAGCGATAATTGGAAAACTAACTTTCCTACCATTGCTACATTTTCATATGGCTCTGGGTAAGCTCAACAACGCCCACAATATCAACAACGTAAAACTATGTTAAAGCAGCCGCAATGTTGCAAATAACTTGTACGGCCACACGAAACATTCTAACGAATAAAGCTTTTCTTTCCGTGCTAAGGTTTAGAAATGCTTCGGTTAAGGGTAATTATAATGACATAGAACACGCGCAGAGAACAGAACAAGGATATTTAAACAGCTGCAAAATTTAGAGCTTACAATTCCGGCCCACAAAAGAGAAGTAAAATGCTAGCTGCAATTCGCAAGAGCAGTTTAATAATTTTGTGCGTGTAGCAACAATATGCGGTCATTTTTTTCCTCTCACCCTGATTCGCTCTTACTCGACGCTTCAGCTAGCAGGCTCGGTAATCGAGGATGTACCTCGCTCATAACATTCACCAGTATATGCGTGTCGTGCAGAAAGGGGTGGAATCACACTTCTTCGGGAATGAGGATAAACTGCAGGCACTCTAAGCAAAACGATGTAAGAATTACGACCTGTCTCTCGCTCTCTCATTTGCCATCATGGCGCAAGCATTCAGTGAGAACTCCTGCAAAGGTAGTTTGTGACTGGTGCAGCAAGAAAGGCTAAAGCAGGAGGATTATCACCACCAGCGCTTCGATCGGGATCACCGCTCCTGGTCGAAATCCGTGCGCTGCTTTCACAGTTGCCACCTAAACAGAAAGGACTGCTCCTCGCAAAGGGCCGTCCACGTGCTCAGGCCTGCCATGTATCACCCGAACAGAATCTTCATAAAATTCTTGCCACCCCTAGATGGTCTAATGCTGTTCGGGATTCGGGCAGCTAAGAATCTTAAAGCCTCGTATGAAATTTTGGGAACTTTATCATCTTTGATAAGGGAGTAGTATTCCATATACCACATCAATTACACAAAAAAAAACTATAACCGACATCAAAGACCAAAGTCTGCGTCAATACTGATTGCACTCTGTCAAGCATGTCATGCTTTCCCAATTTTGTCACCCTGCTCTGCTCAGCGGCGTCTTTAATTCAATGTGTATTAAATCTTGCGCCCGACAGTAAAGGGGCTGTAGAGCGCTCAGAAAACTTTTTTTTAATTTCTGGTGAAAGTTTTTTGCACTGGCGGGAACGAGCGTCCTTGTACCTCATAAAAAAGGGATAATATTTTAACTCGGTTCTTCTTTTCCAGTTGCGTGATTCACAGGATGGTGGCTCAAGTGCTTTCGCAGCAAGGTCTACTTAACGCGGCGGCTGCAATTTCGATGGAGGCGAAATGCTGAGCCCCGTGAACTATGCGATGCCAGTGCACGCTAAAGAACCCCAGGTGGTCGAATTTTCGGGAGCCCTCCACTACGACGTCTCTCATAATCAAATCGCGGTTTCGGGACGCAGAACCTCATGTATCAATCATTACACACTGGCTCTATTTTCTTGCGAAGATGATTGCAATGAGAAGTTCGACAGTAAGCAGTGGACGGAAATAACGGTTTATCACCTCAATAATGCATTTTAGGAATGGAAGCTTTCTTAAACACCGAACCTCTGAAGAAATTTGCCAGTAAACCCTCATACTGTTAGGTTTCCTTTTTGTTTTCCCAATAACAAAGTAAACAATACGCTAAGATGGGCTATTTCTCTTGAGAACCAGACACCTCAGTCACTTACTCTGCAATTTCAGGAAAAGGAAGGGAAAGATCGAGAACAGGATACCTCGCAGAGAGCACAAAAAGTAAATATCTAAAAGCAAACGCGATTATTCAGTCATGCGAGTAACGCCAGCTAATGGAATCTGGGGGTGCAAGCCTTGCCTTGCCGCATCTCAGATAGCAAGCGGCCCATTAGGCACCACTGTTACCATGGCGATCTTCTCGCCTCAGCATCTGCCACTTGCATCTTTTCGTATCATTTTTGGCCTTGGCGCGCAAGCAAATGTTCTTGCGTCTCCCCTCTTTTTCTACATTTTTCTCCCTCCCGTGACTTGCCTCGTTATATTTTTTCGGCAAAAAATTGGCCGCGTATCTGCGTGCTTCGCTTCAAATGTCGTTGAAAGACGATAGCCTTCTGCCGGCCGTACTACGCTACGTGAGACATGGACGCCATCTGGCAGCGCCACCGGGAAACGTGAGCTTGTGCAGAACCTCTGGGCAACTTCCAGGTGGCAGCACCAAATCGTCGGCAGAGGGGTTTTTTTTTTTTTTTTTGCATAGCGTCGGATTTTTAGCGCAACCTAAGAAACACTAGGATCTTTAGAATTACGTGTCTATGTATTTCCTAGTAAAGAAACACTTACGTATCGATGTTGCGCCTCAGATATGCGCAATATTTGCTTTTTGATCGACTATGTTCACAAATATGAACGTAGCTACCAGTTCAAGATGGCTGGGCGTTAGGCAGGTGCTTAAACTTTGGCCGGGTTGCTGAATTGTATGACAGCAGACAAACAGGAAGACAGACCTAAATTTCTGCGTTCAAGTATCCCAAGAAAGACTATCGCCTTCAAAAAAGGTATCAGGTGCGAAGCACCTTTCGCACTCGGACTGTCGGCGTCTCCTGCCGCCCGTCACAGTAATCCAAGCGGTCCAATTACGGTCTAAAGCAAGTGTATAATTGGTCAAATCCAGCTCAGAATAAACATATATAATTAAATCTACTTTAAAATACAGGAATATTCAGGATTAATTGCATTGGTTAACAGAAATGGTTAAATTCGGTTGCGAAGATTGTGGAGGCGGTTCTGGAGGCAGCACAGTCAGACAGTGTGTGTGCACGAGCGGGCTGTCGGCGTCTAAAGCAAGCCAGTAAAGTAAGCCCATTAGCAGCGATTGACGTCTTCCTGTGGGGGAGTGTTCCACTATGCTGGGAGCAGCTGGTTTTGGCATGGCGGCCACAACTACGCCGATGCAGCACCAGCTTCGCTCAAGTGTGCAATTGCGTCCAGTTAAATTTAGCCAACGCTGCTCCATAACGTCAGGTTTGAAGCCTAGAAACGTAAGTCGCATAAACGCCCAGAATCATCCTCTTTTTCTGAACACTGTATTTTCTGGCCTCCCAGGTTGCTTGATTGATTAATGGAGTTTTACGTCCCGAAACCACCATATGATTATGAGGGACGCTGTAGTGGAGGACTACGGAAATTTCGACCACCTCGGAGTCTTAAACGTGCCCTGACATCACGCAGTCTAGGGCACCAACAGTTCGCCCCATCGAAATGCAGCCGCCGCAGCCGGGATTCGATCCAGCAACCCTCAGATCAGTAGTCGCATGCCATAGTCACTAGACCACCGTGTCAGGGCCCTGAGTGGTCAGTGGGATATAGGCTGTCTCAGCTTTTTCACACAGGCGCTGCATCCTCAAATCACACGTCCCTTTAGAGCACATCTTCCAAATTACATAACTCCTGCAAAAAGAAATCCGCCTTTCGGTGCTTCTGTCGATGCCTAAAGAGCAGCAATATTGCCGCTAGTGTTAGCCCTCCCCCCTCCCTCTTCCCTACCCCCTTCGTGCATTTCAGACAAACCTGGACGTGCACGCCCCCTTGGAGTAAGTGTCACCCGCCTTCCACTAGAGAGCATCGCCTCTGCGCCAGTGACACGACAGAAACCTCCACCAGGGCTCTGTTATCTCCTTTTGCAACCCATTTAGCGTGAACTTCGTATAACCGTGCTTCGCAGCGATAACAGCGCCTCGCTAAGGCGCCGTCTCTGAAGTAGGCTGGACATTACTCCTTATTCAGCCTAAGCCACTCCACCACCTCCCCTTCCGTCCCCTCAGAAGGCCTTTGTTCCTTCGGACACCTAGCCGCCATCTTGAGATCACGAGTGCGCCGAGCACTTAACCACGTCGTGCAGTTTCTTCGTGGCGGCAGCTTGCAAACCGTGCCGGGCAGTCTCTTCTAATGGCGCGAATCATAATTGCTCGCAGGGCCGACAAGCGCTTTGCAGCGATTTTCGCTCCCTGACTAGCGGTCTCGCGCGCGCGTGCCACTCCCGAACCGCGAAAGTTGAAGCCGAGATAAACTGGTGTCGCGCGTGCCGCTGCCCGGCTAGAGCTAATGGTCACTTCTCGGGTCTTCCCATCTGTCCCCGTTCCCGCAAAATGCCGCTCCGCCTCACGAGGTGTCTTATCTGAAGCTCGCCTGTCCCGCCACGACCGTTTTTTCACCCCTTCCTCTCACGCGTTCTCGCTTGCTATCCCGCATACCCTGGCGACGATGCAGCCCCTTTGTGAAACATTGTGGCGTCTGAGCGGGGAGGTGAATAAATGATAACTGTCAGGGAGGCGGCCGGCGGCCGCGTAAACGGGCCGGGCGTGCGTGCCGCGGGCGCGGCGACGTCGTTTTTCTCGGCACCCTTGCAGTGTAAACAGCTTGTTCTTCCTCCCCGCGGAGCTGCTTTCAGGCTGTCAAGTCGGCCTGCTAGAAAGGAGTGCGCGATTTTCTTTGTTGAAAATTTTCATTTAAAATAAAAAAATTGAAACCGAATTAACCTTTCGTGCGCGGCCCGAATTTCTTCGTTACTTTTATGTTTTCCTTACTGGTTCGACAATGTCGAACTCTCTTGTTCTCTTGTTCGAACACGTTTGTCACCTCGACGTAACTCTCGGTCCACCGTTTCAGTGTGTGGGATATTGGATCTAAAGCTCCGACACCTCCTATCTCTCTGACGTTTTACTTGAGAAAACGGTTCATTGCACGTTGAGTCATTCAAATTACGGAATGTTTGTTCCCGTAGCGCACTCTGTGCTGCCATATAGTATACAACAAACAAATAAACGGTAGGACCGGCAAAAAGTGATCCTCTTAATCTCCCCACTGACATGAGTGATGTCTCTGCTGGCCAGTATTCTGTGCATCCAGACCGACCGTGATATGCCTCGATCCAGAAGTCGCATAGTATTGGCCGGTGACGTCACTCACGGCCGTCGAGAGATTTTCTTTTTCTTTTTTTTTTTTTTTGCCTGCTCGTTTCTGAGCGAGCGCGCTCCTCCAGACCGGCCATGTCCAAGTTTGTTTCTTGAACATGACGCCATCGATGGCATTCATGGGTAATGTCATGGCGCCATCATGAACGTTTACGCGGTTACGCCATCATGTCATGTGATAACGTCGCCACTTGGTCGCGTATGTCTTTGCTGCCATCCGTGCTCACGTCAGGACACCGGACGACGGGTTTTCCGACTCATAAGAGATAATATATGACGCTTCGAATAACGCGTCCCACCGAAGGCAGGTTTGTCTTTTCGTCCACTTTAATTCCTTTCTACTTACTCCAAAATTAGAATACCACAATTAGGAACTTGAATAACTTCCCCTGTGCTTTCCTAGGTTTCAGTGTTTTTTGGTTCATTAAGTTGTTTCTAACAAATAAACGAGCCCTTGGCCTCTTCCCTTTCGGTATTTCATAGCTTGGGCCCTGTTACGGCAGACTTGGTGCCTTCAGGTAGCATGCGAGGGCGTATTGGACAGCAGCCATCATGTTCTACGTGACGCCTCCCGGCACTAAGAGTGTGCCACAGTCGCCGCCATGGCTACGAGTGGCGCTGCCTAACACTCCCAGGATTATATATACATAAATACCCAATAAAGTGGACGGGGGAACCACCGCCTTCGTAGCTCAGCGCTAGAGCATCGGACGCGTTATCCGAATGTCGTGGGTTCGGTTCCCACAGTAGGCAGGTTTATGTTTTCGTCCACTTTAATTCCTTTATACTTACTCCAAGATTAGAATACCCCAATTAGGAACTTGAATAACTTCCCCTATACTTTCCTAGGCTGCAATGTTTGTTGGTTCGTTAAGTTGTTGCCAAGAAATAAACGAGCCCCTGACCTCTTCCCTTCCGATATATATATATATATATATATATATATATATATATATATATATATATATATATATATATATATATATATATATATATATATATATATACATATATATATTGTAGGGGTTCACGCCGTCTTGCCACCAAGGGTGAACGCTAAAACCGCCAGTAAACTCAACAGAAGAACGTCGATAAAAATTCACAGCATATCCACGGAGTGAATGATGAGTGGGCGAAGCTCCGGAGGTTCATCGTAGATCGTACCGAGTTCCGGATTAATTTAGTTAACGCGCACGCTACGAATCCTTATGGTTCAACTACACACAAGTGAAATCTCCCACCGGCACTTCATTGCAAGTCAAGATCCAGTGCCTATATATATATATATATATATATATATATATATATATATATATATATATATATATATATATATATATATATATATATATGGGTGGCCGGTGAACGGTTCTCCAGAGCGAGCAGTCGGTATTTTTCAATCAAGATGATGATGATTCTGGTTCGGTTAGGAAAGGACGCTAATTTCTGCAGCCCATGTAGGGAGCACGGCTAAGCGTCCGTGGGGGTGGGGGAAAGGGAGTGAAAGAGATAGAGAGGAGAGAAAGGCCGTAGTGGAGGGATCAGGAAATTTAGACCACCTGGGGTTCTTTAACGTGCACTGACATCGCACAGTACACGGGCCTCTGGCATTTTCGCCTCCATCGAAAATGCGACCGCCGCGGCCGGGATCGAACCCGCGTATTTTGGGTGGCAGCCGAGTACCGTAACCACTACACCAAACTCGCTAGAAGATGCTGCCTGCGTCAAGCTTGTCTCTCGCGGGTGAGGGCGCGTTCTCCTTCTTTGCGAGCTGCTAGCGCGTTCATCGAAGAAAGAGCGATGATTGATTGATTGATTGATTGATTGATTGATTGATTGATTGATTGATTGATTGATTGATTGATTGATTGTGGTTCGGTTTTGGAAAGGACGCTAATTTCTGCAGCCCATGTAGGGAGCACGGCTAAGCGTCCATGGGGGGGTGGTAAAGGGAGTGAAAGAGATAGAGAGGAGAGTAAGGCCGTAGTGGAGGGCTCCGGAAATTTAGACCACATGGGGTTCTTTAACGCGCACTGACAACGCACAGTACACGGGCCTCTGGCATTTTCGGCTCCATCGAAAATGCGACCGCCGCTGCCGGGATCTAGTCAACGCGCGCCTTTCGCTCTCTCTGTCTCTCTCTCTCTCACAAGACAGCAGATGGAAGAGTGAGAGAGCTCGCGCGCCGGGAGGCACGCGCCGAGGGCGCGCCTCCCACACGCGCCCTCCTAGTAGCGCGTCCCTAGTAGGTAACGCGCTACTACAACGGACGGACAGACCCAAACCTTAAGGAGCTTCGCCCCTAAAAATTGGCCGCGTTTCTGCGTGCTTCGCTGCAAATGCCGTCGAAAGACGATAGTCTCCTGCCAGCCGTACTATGCTGCGTGAGATACAGACGCCATCTGGCAGCGCCGTCGGGAAACATGAGCTTGTGCAGAATCTCTGGGCAACTGCGACGTGGCAGCACCAAATCGTCGGCAGAGGCCTTTTTCGTGCATAGCGTCGCATTTTTAGCGCAGCCTAACAAATTCTAGGGGCTTTAGAATTACGTATCTATGTATATTCTAGTAAAGGTACGCACCACCTGATACTTACGTATTGATGTTGCGCCTCAGATATGCGTAATATTTGGTTTTTGGTCGACTATGTTCACAAGTATGAACGCAGCTACCAGTTAAGGTGGCTGGGTGTCAGGCAAGTGCTTAAACTTTGGCCGGGTGACTGAATCGTGTGGCAGACAGACAGACCAAAATTTCTGCGTTCAAGTATCCCAAGAAGGACTATTGTCTTTAAAACTAACGCAGAACACTATGAAAAAGAAGCTCAGAACACTGTGAAACTAAACAAATACTCGCGGGCACCTGCACTTGCCCTAACCTTGACTGCGCAGGGCACACACAAAACTCACACGTGCACACTTGCTCGGCACCACACGCCTGGCGCACACATCCAGCGCACACGTCGTATTAGTCACCACGTGTCACTCAATCCTGTCTCTTGGAGAAATGTTGTAAGCAGGGCCGACACCACCTTGCGAACCGTCCATGTGCCTTCCAGATACATAATTTGTTCAATGCACGTGTGTGGGAACCCTCTTTTTTTTTTTTGCATGTTGTCCATGAGTGCTTTTCTTTCAGGGCAAAAGCGCTTGCAGGACCAGATGTAGTGGTCAATGTATCCCACTTCATTGCACTCTGTACACAATGGCAAAGCAGCGCCCCCGACTTTAAATGACCATGCGGGAGTGCATGCTGACCCCGTTCTGACTCGGTACAGTAAAGTTGATTCGCTGCGGCTAAGTCCTTTTGTCAGACAATGCTGGTGCGGTGGCTTCCACAAAGAGAGTTATCACGAATTGTCCGTTTTGGTAATATCTGATTAGCAGGAGCTCTTGTCGTCGGTTGCCTTGAAAGTGTTTCGTTGGCCAGGGCATCTGCTCTTTCGATGCCGTTGATACTAACAACTTCTTCCATACTAACAGATCCATCCGTGTACATTTCTGTATGGCGGCATTTGTAATTGTAGGGCTGGCGCTTATCAGCTAATACGTCGAAGTGGCGTGTTAGAGCGTATAGCTGGGCCATTGCAATATGATCATCCTGGCTTGTGCTATGTAGGATCCATATAGACAGATTGTGTGAGCTGCGGGAAAAGCTGGTCTGCGCAGCTACCCCTACAAAAACGCTTTGGCACGCGTGAGCCAATCGTGCAGCTGGGGATTTCTCCTTCGCTGTAGTTTATTGTGTTCATTAATGGTGTGAAGTGCTTTTGGTATTGATCGTGCACTATCTTCGTCATGCCCGTCATCAATGTGATCTGTCCCTTCGGGGGCCCGTGATCATGGCTTAAGCTATGGCCGCCTCTTCAGTATCTGTGACGTTGCATAGTGAGGGTGCCGAAACTGACGCCAGCGCCTCTGACGACGCCTCTGGGAACTAGATCGATCCGGCCTGGAACGCGTGCGAAAGCGATAGTGTCGAGGTCATACGGTTAGAAATTGATGCATGCATTCGCTATGCTCGAGCGTACACGTTACCGCACACTCTCATAAAAGTAAACCGAGGCATGCCATCTGCTGCCTTGGGAAAAAGATGCTCGTTAATTATGCTCAGAACGCACCCGTCCGGTCTTCCTGACACTCTGGGAAAACACGTATCAGGCGCATCATAGTGCGAGTGCTGAACTGGCTCGTATCTTCGTGCTTCGGGCAATTTTCTATGCCTGGAAACGTATAACATTTTTATTCTGCCATTTGATGCGTATAACCCTTAAACGGGTCGTTAAGGTGAACTAATCTGACATGTCAATTTAATTCAGAGTGTTCTCATGGCGGTCAGGTAATACTCGCCGAAAATAAAATAAGAAGAAATTTAGTCCTCTGGTTGCTACGCTTTGGTGCCTGCTTAGAACCGTCGTCTAATTCATCGTCCGAATATCTGAAAACAGTGCTCCGTGCAGTGATTTTGCGTGTTTCGATGAGAAAGGAACTACATTGCCCTCTAAGTGGGGGAAAGAACGTACCACACTGTGGAGTTCTTTCTATACTTTTGTGATCATAAAAATCCCAAGAATGCAAAGACACACTGAAATCCGTGCAGCCATTCTAACGTATACCAGTGAAACAGTATGCGAGTTCAAAATGTTATGACTACCGCTCGCCATGCGTAACGAAGCGTGGTGATTTCCTTAACGTCGGTGACACTTTCTAAGCGGAAGCGAAGTGTAGACCCGAAATAGGTTAATTACGAACTAGAAGTAACTTCAAAACAGAATTATGTGTCTCGACGTCACGTGACGGACCGGAAGTGACCTGTGGGTTGTTACGTCTGACCTGCAAGCCACGTGACTGAAGACTGAATTGATGCCAAAGCAGAGAGCGATGTAGGACGTAAGTACGTCAAGCTCACTCAATCCAATATAGCTCAGTTGTCCGTCGTCGCCGTCGTCGTTGTTGTTGTTTTGTTCTTGTTTGTTGTTGTTTTTTCGTAGAAATAATGGCGGCCATTCGTGGCCGCCGTCGGAAGCCTTCTGCGAGCTTTCAATTGCTACGTATAGATGGCTTGACGTGAGAGAAGGCGCTTACTTCTACAAATCAAGAGGCAGCATGTAGCTCAGCGTTCTTGACAGGAGGGAAAGAAGATCAGACAAAGGAGAGGCCACCTTCTTTAGACATGAATTTAATCTACACTACCGATCGCCTGGTCAGGCTACCCATACTTATTGTAAAAGCTTGATAGTGGCCGGCAGCCCTGGGGATCGAGTATAGTGCCTCCACCATTGCAGGTGGTTGCTCTAATCACTCATAAACCATGGCAGTGGAACACACACACACAAAAATAATAATAAGAGGTTCTGCTGATCTGCTCCACGAGTACCACTAGCGGCCACCGGCAGTATAGGTTGATATCAGCTGCCTCCCTAAGCCAATCCATGTGAGTGCTGTAGACACAAGGCAATGCTCCTTTGGGCGTGCATGGAAACGGAGCACAGCAACACTGTCGCATTTCACTCTTCAAGGCGAACTCAAGCAACCTTCTTTTTTGGCCCCTTGTGTACTCAGTAGGACAGAATATAGCTAAGATACGCCAGGCTATGGATGCACAATAACCTTCAATGTAAGTCCCCATTGATGTAGATGTCTTGCAAATTCGAAAACACATTTTTTTTTTGTTAAGACGCAGTTAGATTGTCATATTAACGTACCAACACATGTGGGTGATCTCTTCACGCGTGTTACAGAGAAGAACAGAAATCTTTTGTTACCTCCTCGAAGACATGACGTGATCCGACCTATTGCAATACTAAATCTTGCATTCTTACGTCGTATTTTAAGTTAAACTCGATTCATGATTGCTTCTTTCTATTGCTGTCCGTGCTCGTATGTATTTTAAATCTCAGTTTTTCCAACACATGGCTAGGCGAAAGCGTATAAATGATTATGTACTGCTATGCATAAGCAGACATGTAATCAGGGGTTAACACTTTATTTACTCCAATCCGAGTGAAATATTGGCTCAAGTAATTCGCTTACAAAATTTTTGTTGCAGGCGAAATACTACAGATGATGGAACCCTGCTTATGTCTCCATACTGTTTAGGTGGATAGTTTTTGTTTGTTTGTTTGTTTGTTGTTGTTTTTTCGTAGAAAAATGGCGGCCATTCGTGGCCGCCGTCGGAAGCCTTCTGCGAGCTTTCAATTGCTACGTATAGATGGCTTGACGTGAGAGAAGGCGCTTACTTCTACAAATCAAGAGGCAGCATGTAGCTCAGCGTTCTTGACAGGAGGGAAAGAAGATCAGACAAAGGAGAGGCCACCTTCTTTAGACATGAATTTAATCTACACTACCGATCGCCTGGTCAGGCTACCCATACTTATTGTAAAAGCTTGATAGTGGCCGGCAGCCCTGGGGATCGAGTATAGTGCCTCCACCATTGCAGGTGGTTGCTCTATCACTCATAAACCATGGCAGTGGAACACACACACACAAAAATAATAATAAGAGGTTCTGCTGATCTGCTCCACGAGTACCACTAGCGGCCACCGGCAGTATAGGTTGATATCAGCTGCCTCCCTAAGCCAATCCATGTGAGTGCTGTAGACACAAGGCAATGCTCCTTTGGGCGTGCATGGAAACGGAGCACAGCAACACTGTCGCATTTCACTCTTCAAGGCGAACTCAAGCAACCTTCTTTTTTGGCCCCTTGTGTCCTCAGTAGAACAGAAGATAGCTAAGATACACTAGGTTATGGATGCACAATTACCTTCAAAGTCAATTTCCATTAACGTAGATGTGTTGCAAATGCGAAAACACTTTTTTTTTTGTTAAGACAGTTAGATTGTCATACTAACCTGCCAACACACATGGGCAATCTCTTCATGCGTCTTACAGAAAAGAACAGAAATCTTTTGTTACCTCCTCGATGACATGACGTGATCCGACCGATTGCAATACTGATTTTTGCATTGTTACGTCATATTTTATGTTAAACATGATTAATGATTGTTTCTTTCCATTGCTGTCCGTACACGCATGTATTTTAAATCTCAGTTTTTCCAACACATGGCTAAGCGAAAGCGTATAAATGATTCTGTACTGCTCTGCATAAGCAGACATGTAATCAGGGGTTAACACTTTATTTACTCCAATCCGAGTGAAGTATTGGCTCGATTAATTCGCTTACAAAATTTTTGTGGCAGGCGAAATACTACAGATGATGGAACCCGGCTTATGTCTGCATACTGTTTACGTGGCCAGATTTTGTTTGTTTGTTTGTTTGTTTGTTTGTTTGTTTGTTTTGCAGTTCTGGCTAACGCTGTCTGGGACACGTGCTATGGAAGAAGCAATGGCGTTAGGTTGCGTTGCTTTCATTCGCTGCATTCGTAAAGCAATATTACTCTACTTATGCAGCGTTTCAGCCAGGCCCCATGTCATCCGCGCATGCGCGTTGCGTAGGCGTACTTCGGGCTTGCTTACCTTCCTTATACGCATTGGAAAGCTCATCTGTAAGCACCAACTTCCGAGGCCACATTTCTTAAGACGCTGACGCTGCTCACAGCGACGCACGTAGAGAAGAAACCGCTGCGTAAGAAAGCGGGAACGACGGCGCCAAACGACGAGTCAAAACAAGACCATAAACTCAAAGGTGTTCCTTTTCCTTCTCCCCTCCCCCTTCCTTCTTTCTTGCTTTCCTCTTTTTTTTTTTTTTTGTAACAGAACGCGCACACCGATATCTGCAGCTTCCTTGGTCTGCGGGGGCAGGGAGCAAGAAATATGGAGCGGCCATGATTCGAGGCACGGACCCCGATTTTGTTATCTTCATCGAACAGATGCGCTTCCTATTTTCCTCGTTTACGTTGATGTGTTGTGTGTATTGTTTATCTCTTCTACTATTCACTGTCGTTTACTTTTTTTTTTTTGTCTTCAAGCCCACGGGAGTCCATCCCTCTACCTTCTCTCCGATTGGAACCGAGTCTCCCATTCGACCCCGGTCTCGTACGTGATATTGTCTGTCCGTCTCGATCGTTTCCTATACCGCTTTGCAAATCTCAACTTTTATTTCTTCCTTTCTTCGTTATTTCTCTATCTTCCTCTCCTTTTTTTTTTTTTTCACCGAACGAGATGGGTAAGGTGGGATGGAAATCGAGCGGGGGGGAAGGGGGGGGGGGGGTGTACGATGCCGCTTCTTAGTTACACCTCACGTCCCCAATTCCATTTCCCTATTCCCCTTCCTATCCCCTCCCCAATTCCATTTCCCTATTCCCCTTCCTATCCCCTGCCCGCCCGCTCTCCCTTCAAAAAACTTTCTTCGCAACCGAAGGCCTCGCCGGTAGCTTTCCTCACCTCAGCGCCCGGTGCACGCGTGCCTCCCACCGCTCAGATACATCCTTTTAATTCGGTTTCTTTATTTTCATTTCTATCGCGCTGCACTCCGCTTGCTCCCTCTGGTTCGCCTTTCGCTTCCGCCACGTTTTTTTTTCTTTCCCAGCTACCGTTCCACCTACTGCCGCAACGAAGATGCTCTTATATTCTCCCACTTTTTCCCCCCTGAAGGATAGTTCACCGCGAGACCTACACTTTTTTTTTCTTTTCCTGGGTAAGAGCAGCGTCCGGCGGCGTTTTCGTGTACGTGCTCCTTCGCTGTATACAGAAAGAGGCGCTTCCGTATTCGGCTCACGTCGAGCGGCCGGTTTACCGTTCGCTGCGCCGCCCTGGCGGTGTTTCGACGGCCCGGTCTGGCCTTGCGCGGCGTCCCTTTCGTGGTTCCCAATCAGGAGTCGCGAGGCATCGCGCCGTGTGATGCTGCGCGCCATCGCGCGCGCGATGCGATGCGCTCTCGCCGACTCGCATCGCTGACTTCCTCGCTGAGGAAGAAGAGCGAAACCCTCGGGGAGCCATCATCTTTCAGCCGAGAACGACATTGAAGGTGGAAGCGGAAGGAGAGAGAGACCGCCATCTTGGGTTCTCAACCCGATGACTTATCGTCCGCCTGAGCCATATAAACAGGGGAGCCGTGCTTCGGCTAGGGTTGGTTTGGCGTGAGACTGCCCAAACTTCGGATAGGGTTGCGTGCCATTACACTGCTGATGTGGATGTGTGTCAGGCTGGACCGGCGTGCTGTAACCTCATCCCATTTGTTGTTGTTGTTTTTGCTATCCGCAACTTTTAAGCACCGAATTTTCGGGCTAGCTATACAGGGCTAAGGTTGACGTTGAAATTCCGCTGAAGTACACGCGAAAGGACCAGTATTTAATATATAACTTTTGAAATAGGCCATTTTTGGATTCGTATATTTTTATCTTTGGCAGCTATCAGTTTCCCTCAAACGTAACGACTTATTGTTTTTTAGAACATCTATAGTTTCAGTGTATGTCGATGACACCAGTTAATTAACAATATGCGACAACAGGCGATTCGTGACAACTGTTTGTTGAAAGGATCATTAATAGAAAACGGGGCAAGAGAAAGAACTCAATAAAATATTCCATTACTGGTAAGAGAAATAAAGAGAGAGAGAGAGAGGCGGGGAAAGCAGGAAGCTTCACAAAACGCACGTACGGTTTGCTACCCTGCACTAACGGAAAGGTATAGTGGTGAAAGAAAGATAAGGGAAGCCTTAGTACGTCAACCTGCGGGAGTATGCAAGGTTCATGTGCTTTATTTTTGCACGGTGCCATTATCTAAGACAAAATAAGTTGGTTTTGAATCGGTATTCCATCGGTATTCCTTTCCAGCATCTTGCACGCCGCACCTAACGCAAGGAGGGCGCGAAGTGCAACGAAGACAAGCGGTACAATTTTCGACGTCGAATGCACAATACGTGCCCGTATTTGCCAAATTGTGTAGGCAGCTAGAATTGCTGGAAGTAGAAGATACGAAGTTGCCTGCGATGTAAAGCATAATGTTAGCGTAATGCGTCTCCCTATGGCAAACATCACTTATAATGGAAGGAGGAAACTTACCTATTTAAGTTCCTTAGTTTTGTGGACGTCGTAACAGCTAGTAGTGAAATGTTAAACCAAGAAGTAGCTCAAAGCATTCATTTGTTGACATCCTCTCCCCGCTGCTTGAGATCGTTTTTTTTTTTTTTTTTTTCGACAACGCATTTAGAAGCGGGGATGTATGCAAGCAATCGTTGGATAGGATCTGTTGAAGCTCGAACTCGCGTGCCTTTTTGACCAGTCAGCGAACGTTTACTTGCTGTAAATAGTCTTTAAGACCGTTGAGAACCACAAACCCAGCTTCACTGTTTTTCTACTGTTTTTATGTCGCATATCCACAGCTTCGCTTTTGCAGTGACACTCCCCATGTGGCTTTCATACCAATAATTAAATAAATGTTTCTTTACTGATGGCGAATACGATAAATACTACCCAAGAAATAATGCGCAATGACGGAGAAAGTTTAAAGAAAAAAGTAACCACAGGCTCTGTTTTCTGCACATACCGTGAATATGCCTGCGAAAGATAAGCAGCGCACTAGAGTAAGCAAGTATAGATTACGCACATGGCGACAGTAGCACTGCGTACAGTGAGGTCTTCGTCGTCGCTGTTGTTTTGTCTTTGCTGTTTTTTATTGATGTAAAAATAAATGAAAGGAATTGTCGCCATT
Source organism: Hyalomma asiaticum (assembly GCA_013339685.2). Lineage (NCBI taxonomy): Eukaryota > Metazoa > Arthropoda > Arachnida > Ixodida > Ixodidae > Hyalomma > Hyalomma asiaticum. The sequence goes on along the minus strand of CM023483.1, from coordinate 31,103,811 downwards.
TTTGGCGACGGCTACCCTTTTCGCTTAAGTGCTGTAACCTCATAGTAATAAAAAGTTGTTTTGTTGTTCTTATTCTTGTCGTTGTCGTTGTCCTTGTTGTCTTTGTCGTTTTTATTCTTGTTATTGTTGTCGTCGTCGTCGTCGTCGTTGTTGTTGTTGTTATTGGTTATGATGATGATGATGATGGGGGTGCTGCGGTGCAAGTTATATTAACGATGTCCGTGTATGTATAGACACGTGGTTCCATGAAGAATGACATGCAGGCTATCACAGAAATGATTTGCTTAAGAAGCTGTAGATTAGCTAAGTTAAAATACGTGAAAGAAAAAACCGAAAACGTAAAGAAAGCGTAGCTTTACGATTCATCAGAACGCAAACAAATTCTTCTCTTTAATTTTCCATAGTTTTCGAGCTTTCTCTGGCCGGCGCGTTTTACTAATTATTGGCAGCCGTGATTGGCCTCTTAGACTGTCAAGGTAGATACTTCCATCATGAACCCAGCGCAGACTTTTGTGCCTGACATGTATGAGTGTGCACTGCCGTTTGCGCTTCAGTTCATGACTCTTCTTGGGCTCTGGAAACGTATTAACCGCGTAAACACGCATTGTCTTGCTTGGTGTCGCCATCTCCAATGGGAAACGCCAAGCTATTGATTGCTGTACCTTGCAACCGCGTCGAGCGAGGTCACTGGTGTAGCGGTTCCTTGAAGCACTGCCTGCGCTCCGTTCGCGCCAGTTTTGGAAGATGCAACATACAGCAGCGGGCTGTATGTTGTACCTTCAAGAAGCTCATCTTCAACAAAACGAATAGTGAGGAGGCTTAACGCAGGAATAGTTAATCTGGGAATCTAAGGTGTGACCATGTCTAGGTTGCTATATTCCACCGACTGGTTAACATGCTCGGAACAGGCTTCGCTAGTCGGTGCCACCCGTGCCTTCCCCCGAAGTTTAAACTTTGGTGGTGTGTCTAAATGTCCTGGAAAAAGAGGGGGGAAGGTGTTGTGTCACTGGTTGAGGTGAAGCAGCAGATATTTTGAATTGGTTACAAATTTTTGCAAACTAAAGGAGTCTTTTTCAGAAAGACAAGATGTGCAGCAAGGACAGCTTGCAGCAAAGGCGACAGTGTACAGACTTGGCAATAATGAAGTGACAGTAATTCAATTACTTTTTGCTGTAATAAGTATTGTAATGAATTGCTGCAGTCGATTAATCTTAAAAATTACTCATTACTTCCCCAGTCACTTCTGATCGAAGTATAGCATGTCCGCTTCTTTTGTGAAGTTAAGAAATTGACCATAAAAGGGCATAAAAATGGCGAAAACAACTTAATCTGAGTGTCAAACCTCAAGCGTGAGAATAAGACAGGCCTACAGAGAAGCCAGCCGAGCGGGATCCGAACTCCGCGACTTGAATAACGTTGCTAGCCCTCGCGAATCGGCCGAGTGTACGATGTTCCACGCTTTGCAGCCTGTCAGGCAACTCAGACGGAATACACAGGTTTCAATGACGTAACCTTATCCTCCCAAAGGCGAGGGTTTGCCTTTAGACGAAACGACGACAGGTGCCATGGTTGCAGATCCCCGCCCCCTCCCCTCCCACCGGTTACACTTCAGTCAAGCAATGCCAAGTAAGCTTCAAGACAGGTTAGAGAGATGCATCACCAAAACAGGGACAAGTTTTCGCTGCGACGATTCAGCTGTTAATTTGAATGTAAATGTGTGGTAAAAACAGTGTACATGAAATAGTACATGCATGCATGCATGCATGATGAACTTTTGTTAAAGTAATTTCAGATTAATTTCATTGCTCTTCACAAGTAATGTCACTACCTTCGATCAGTTGTAATCTGTAATACAATTTATAACATCGCCAAGAATTCTAAGAGAATAATAATCAGTGTAACTTAATTACAGTAAATTTGCCATCTCAACAGTGTATACGCTATTCCCTGCAATAAGTACAATCCTTGATGTATAAACCCTTGACAATAACACTCATAAAGCCGTGACAATTTTCGGGGCGTTTTCTTTCATTCTCTCTTTCAGAGAGTAATCGTCTTACGTCCTTCCTTAGCGCCGCGCATCCTTCACTGCCAAAGGTGCGTATTATAAGGGAGATGTAACGCTACTGGTCAGAAAATTGCGGTGCGCTGAGTCTTCAAGAAAGGAAAAGTGAGCAAGGGAGATTATGATTATTTTGGTGGGACGACAGATAGGGCCCTCCGAAAGGGGCTCCTCCGGAGGAGGACGGACTGAATTTAAGATACAGGGGGACTCAACATACGGCGGGAAATTGATAGTAACAGAGACAAATTGGGGCGGCGTTGTTCGCATTGTACAAAAATTTACAGCAAAATTAGTGCACAAGGAAACTTGCACACTGCAGAACTTTTGCTCGAGTGTGCCGCACCTGCTGTCATGGAGTGCTGCGGCCTGTGACAGCCTTTGGTCCCTTCCCTCTCTTAGTACGCTTCACCGCATTACACTACGACAAAGTTGTCTTCGCCGTCGCACAATAGCAACATGCAGCGAAGCCAGCTTTCCAAACTGTGACAGCCTGTGGCCTTTTCTCTTTCTTAGTGCGCTTCACTGCATCACACTGCAACAAAGTTGGCTTCGCCGTGGTACAATAACGCCATGCGGAGAAGCCAGCTTCCTAAACTGGCCAGGGTAACAATTTTTTTTCTTTGTCACAGACGCCAGAGAATGGGATTGTGAACCCGATGGGATCCGAGGACGCCCATATGAGAACCACTGAAATAGACATTGCAACCTCATGACGATACAATCTGCGTTTGTTAAACTTGGGGGTCAGGGCCGGGCATCAGAGCCACGGGCCAACAGAGGCCCTCAGGAAGGACATAGAGGCACTAACAGCAAAGCATGTCAAGCTGTGTTTCTCGAAGGCCAGCTCACGACTGACTGCTGAGCCGAACCCCAGCGCAAGCCGCGCGTTCCAGGTCCATTCTTTGCGGTCTTCTCCGAGGCAAGTGAGGTCGCACGCAGAACTCCATATAAAGGAAAACTTGCCTTTTGTCATGACTGGCGTTTTTACTGTAGACGTCACGTGAGCAGAAGAACTCAGACTTACTGTTCTCGCAGCAACCAACGACGCATATCGCACAGCATGGCCACGGCAGGACTGGAGACGTGCGCGCGGTATAGTTGATGTCCACGCGCCACTCCACTTCGGCCCTGGTACTGTGTATCTGCATTTGTGGTGGTGGCTGTATAACGTCACTTGTTGCGACTGTACTTGCCTAACGTCGATTTGGTTGCTTGTGCTGGCTGTTCGTCCTTATAACATTTTAAAGAAAAGGGCCACTAAAACATCGAAAAGGAGAAGAAAACCAAGACCAAGAAAACACAAGAGGAACAGGAGGGTGGCTCCCTCCGCCCTCCTGTTCCTGTCGTCCTGCCATCTTTTCCTGGTCCTCGTTTTTCTTCTGTTTCTCGATGTTTTAGTGGCTCCTTTTCTTTACTAAGTCATGTACACACTGGCCCAGAAGAACAGCTGTTTTGAATGTCCTTATAGCGATGTAATAAGCATTACATATTGCTGGGATTGCCGAACGAGAGGCAAGAGACGACGACGATATGCACGCGTGTGGTGCGTGGCATGTGGCGCGCGCTAGTGGCTAGTGACAGTCCGGGCTTATACGCTGCTGGGCGCGGCTTAAGTGGAGACCATGGATTCACTAGCCAGCTTTCCGTGTATGATGCCTGCGGGATGGGACTACAGTGGCGCTGCCGGCCCAACGGGGGGCGCTAGCTGTGGGCTCAGGGTTAGTTGTCGGCCGAAGCCCTCACGAAAGAACACGGAGTCAAAAAAGAAACGAGAATTATACTCCGCGGTAGCCAGGACCTGACTGACTGGCCGCTGCTTCAAGAGGAGCACTTGCTCAGGCCGCTAATCGTTCTCCTCTTCTTATTCCACGTAGGCCAGCGCCCCTAGATACTAACATGCACAACTCATCATGCTTTAATTTATCTTTTCCCGAGCCAATGGGATTACGCCAACGAACGCTATGAACTATAGCCACATCAGCGCATTAAAATGTGCATTATCTCCGATGAAACTGATGTCCGTACCGTAACACAAGTGCTAACGCCATGTCGTACCATGAGCTATCCTTCAGGCGTCTGAGTGTGGTCGACGTATGTGGCAAGCTCGCGTTATGCATAGGACTGTTCAATCTGCACAAAGACGTCGATCCGCTTCGTAACGCTTGGGCCAAGGCCAAACAGGGCGGCATAGACCACTCCTTGGTGACTGGTTTGTATGATATCGATCCCCTGGGTGCGTAGGAACTGCTGTTTCTTTTTGTTTTTGTTTTTTTTTAATGAGCCTCTTCAACTTGATACTTGAGGTGGGTGGCTTCATCACGTCAATTTATGGCTCGCTGCCGCCGCCTGAGCTCTGCCCCCCAAACAACGCTAGCTTTCTTGGTCTCGTATCCCAAGCGAAGCCACCCGCTGTTGTTACAATGCTTCCTTTGGTTACGCTCTTTTCCACTTGTTATCGCCCGGCGGCGGTAATGTCGGTTGTGCGTAAGTATTATTCCAGCACCCTGTGCCCGCAGGATGTTGGGCGCGTCCAGCGGGCACAGCTTGCAGTCCCAACCGTAAGTTCTTGGATACATGGCAGGCAGCAGTCTAGTTAGCTTCCCCTCCAGGTTCTTTTCCAAGCCTACCTTTTCCCTACTCGGCCTCTTGTGTGCTAGCGAGTAGCGTGACTCCTATGGTTCCTGTAGACTGTGGTGGGTTTACACCCCCAGTACTTGTTAATTATCCGCTCATCCTTTTCACTGCCGTTGGCCCGCGTTCTGCGCGCGTTCGAGATGGCTTGATGTATATGAACGCTAGCCGCTGCTTGCGCAACCTGGTTCCATACGAGAGACTGGTGTCAAGATGTCGAGAGGATGCTTGCTTCTTCAACATCAGTGTGTTGATATAAAGGGGTGCCTTCCCGCGGTCATCCCGTTCATGCGTCTTCTGCACGCTTCTCGAGAGCCCATTACCGCACTAAGGCCTTCTTGCACGTTGCGGCAGGCAGGGCTATGGCCAGCACCATTTGCTCTATCCTTTACCAACTGTCGCCACAATAAAACGACAATGCTGGCAATTTAAAACACGAAACGCGCCATAAGTTCTCATAGTCACCGTTGCGAAATTGTCGCGTCAGATGTTTCTGTGCTCATGAGGTGCTCAGGAATGTTACGCGCTTTTAAACTAAGCCTTTTGTCGCCGTCTGCGTTAGAGCTTGCTATCGTGCGCACTGAAATATTTTTTTCATTCATGAAGGTAACATACTTACTAGGAGTCATAAGGATGTAAAGTGGAGACAGTATCGAACACCAAGGACACTGGGCTGATTCTGCCGGATAGAACGTCACGGGCTGAGCACGCGTTTTGCAGGAAGGATGATAGCAGGGGACATCCAGACAGAAGAGATCGGGAGCACGGTGCTGGAGTACTATCCTAGGCCCTGTCGAATTCATCCACATATTGTTATATCATTTAACGGTGGCATTTTTAAGCCAACCATGGAGGCCGTAGCAGCCCTCTGGGCTAATCATAGCTGACAAGATGGCGAATTGGGCAAGGTGACAGAATTTGACAATGTCCGGAATAGCACCCTTTGATTGGCAGCTATAGATAGATGTATCGCCAATTCCGAGGAAAAGTCCCGAGGTGGCTCCACGGACAGTGGGCTTGCGTAAGCGGGCTGTACCGCGCAATCATTCCTCTCAGCTCTTCTCCCGCTTCATACATGTTTTTCTGCTTCTATCTCCATGTTTATCGTAAAGATACGGGTGTAATACGTTTTTCTTTTTCTGTTTTCCAGGTGACAACAACCTTGGCAAGCTCTTTGCGGCGGTGGATAAGAACTAGCAGAAGCAAAAGAAGGTGAAGCATGGTTGTGATATCAACCATTGCGAAAATTTAGTTGGATGCGGTAAACATGTGCTGTAGTGGATACCGTTATTATGTGGGCAGTGATACTACCGGCAAACGAGCGGTTTTCTAAACAATAGATTATTCGATCATAGAGCGCTCAGTAGACCGCCATGCTCAAATCTCTCGCTGATATTACACGGAGCGCGGCTACGCACCTAGCTGAGTTAACAGAAGCAAGCGTGCTCGCCAGATTAAAGGGATAAACGGCGAGAGAGGTAGAAGAGGCATATTTTATGAACGGTGAAGCCTGCGTCGTGAAGCTGTCAATCATGCTGCATTCTATAGAGTTGGAATTTCTCATCGTTCTTTCTCTTTCTCACCACGTGTTTCTTTGCACATGAAATGTGTGTGTGTGTGCGTGGGGGGGGGGGGTTCTCTCCGTGTCCTTGCTTTTTTGCGCTGCTTCTTACGATGATGACATACCAACTCGCCTAGCATGACAGCCTTCTCAACAAATACTCCCACGCAACAATCAACAGGGTGCCGCACTACAAGCATCATGTACGCTGCGTATATAGCACATACGGTAGACCCGCGATAGCGCGGATAACGGTTGTGTGAGTCCGGCCTATATAGCTTTATTGCGGGCGATGCGGCTTCTTTAGACTCTCGTCGCCGATGAAACTGGCGTGGAATTTCTATTCCGAAATCGTTAAGCTCTTATTGGATCAACTCCTATGCATTACACTTTCAACATCCTTTGACCCAGTTTAACTAGACCTCAAGTAAATTTCCGTTGCTCAGAATTTCATAACTTTTCCATTGAAAGCTTCTCATTAATCTTCCGTTGAATTGTTATTGTACTTTCGTGGCCACGACCTCAAATCCGGAAAAGTCGAATTTATGGGCGACGGAGCGGTTGAGGGCTCCGTAAACTTAGATACCCTAAGGTTCTTTAACGTGGACTGACATCGCGCAGTACACGGGCCTCAATATTTCGCCTCCATCAAAATACAGCAGCCACGGCCGGGATTCAATTCCATGACCTTGGGAGCAGCAAGAAAGTCCCATAGTTAGTAGACCATCGTGGCGGGGCATTGCGTAAAGCTTTCTGGCATAATAAACCTGCATCATGTGGCTGGATAAACAATGAAGCACCGAAATGCCACTTGTCCACGGACATGTAGGTTGGTGATGCCGTGCGAGGTTAAATGCGTGGTTGTGTGCCTTCTGACGAGTGTACAAAATAAATTATTTCGTGAAAATGTAATCAGGGTGTTTTCAATTGTGTCAACGAGAAAATATCTGATGTTTAACACGCGCTGCGTCCCTCGGAGTCGGTCCGCAAGTCCAATCTCCACTGCACGCTCGGTTCTTCCATGGGGCTTCGAATATGTCGCAAACCACATGGGAGGTTAAGCTATACAAGATGTATTCTTTATCTTAACTCTTTTCTTACAATAACTTAGTTCTTCCATTCCAACTACAAAAATCAACTCAGTGTTCGTTGCTGAATGTCTTTGCTGTCAGCTTCTCTTTTCACGCGGCGTGGTAGCAGCGCTGTCTTAGATACATATGTATCATTTTTGGTAACTGCTCGTAAATCATTGCTACTCTCAGTTTTATTGTCGCAGAGAACCATCAGCTGCTGCGATGACAAGGTATGCGAGACGTTGGCGCCTCATTAGTAGCACAGAATCATTATTATACGGGCCGCGCCGTGAAGAGCGCCGTTGAAACAGCCCAGAAGAATATTTTAGCCTCTCTGGTCTTAGTTTCGCAGCCAAATGCTATCACTGGTGCTCTGGGTCAGGTTTGCCGTTCTCGATGCGGTGGCTAAACGGCTGCTGTTAGTGCTAAGTAGGGAACGACAGAATCACTGGCTACTGTTGAGAGGCCGAAACCTGCACATTCTCAAGGCACCAGTACGCGATTCCTTGCGAAGGCCCAATGTCACGGGCAGAGGAAGCATTGTGTTTCGATTTTCAAATAGAATAAGTTTTTCCATCCATCCATCCTTTCTTTAGGACATACAGGTTCATCTATAGCGTCGCCTGTAGAGCGTATGGCGTAAATTTGTCAACACTCGGCGTCTGCACGCGCATGCGGGCCTTACTGGCATGATAAACCTCAAGGTGGTCAGTTAATACCAACAATTCTTCCGTTTCGTTCCTAAGATATAGGTGCACAATGTTTCAACTGCGAAGTCTGAGCCGAGGTGTACAGTCACGTTCTGCCAGCTTATGAGATCTTGTCTTAGCTGGTATTTCTTGAAATACAGAGCGGAAACTCCTTATTTCAACCTCCAATGTAATTCCTTGCGATGCACCTTTTTCGTAATGTAGCTTTTGTTTCTGAAGCGTCTCCTTTAATTTAGAAATGGCATCTTGCAGAAGCAATATGATTCGCCCAAAACCGTGAGGGAAGGCAAGAAGACCGAAAGAAACGCTCTTGGTCTCCCGCGAGCGCTTTTGCGCTATACATCTTCCTTGAGCAAGGTGCTTCAACATATTTAAGCCAATATGATAGAGACATCTCGTTGGTAGGAAGAAGATCGTCCTCTCCTTTAAACACTTTCGCCACAGCGCGCATAGGCGGCACTTTTCGCATCCTAAGTTCTATCATCCAAACTTAGTTCATTATGGTAAACTTCAAATAGGGACGAAATTTTCCACCGTCCACCTTTCGAGGTTTCCATTGCTCAGACCGTCATCATCATCATCATCCTGTCTACGCCCACTGCACGGCAAAGGCCTCTCCCATGGATCTCCAATTATCCCTGTCCTGTGCTAACTGGACCCAATTTATCCCCGCAAAGTTCCTGATCTCATCTGCCCACCTAACTTGCTGTCGCCCCCTGCTACGTTTGCCTTCTCTAGGAATCCACTCTGTTACCCTTAATGACCAACGGTTGTCTTGTATTCGCATTACATGGCCCTCCTGTTTCGTAGCTTTCGTACAAAGAATGCACTCGAACCATGTGTCAGTCAACAAAGAACAAGGTTGGTTTATTTGCGCCGCTATTTATACGTTTAGGTGGGTGAGCATCGTTGGGGAGCATGCGTCACAACGTTTCTTTATCAAGTACGATACCTTTATCAAGTACGATATCAAGTAGGCCCATTTCTTCTTAATTTCTATTAGTATGTCCCCAACACGCGTTTGTTCCCTAACCCACACAGCTCTCTTCTTGTCCCTTAGGGTTACACCTACCATTTTCCGTTCCATTGCTCAGATTGTACCGTATCGCAAATACAGGAACGCTGCCGCCACAGATAAGAGGCGGTCGGTGGCAGCGGAGCCGGCGGAGCAAGCCAGTTCCTGCCGTGACGTAATGGCGTCAAATCAGCGCGATTGCAGCGGCTCCCCATGTTCGTTCTTGGGGCTAATACGTGAAGAGTTTTTCGTCGCCTACCTTAAAAAGTTGCCAGTAGCGCCTGCTTGGTGTTGCTGCCTTCGTCTGTGTGGTATACCAGGGGAAAAAAAGGTAATTATGTCTGTTTTGTGTGTCCCAAAGTAAGCATCAACAAGCCCAACAACGTGTCGTTCTTGGAACTATTGGGTTGTCTGTCCACCTGCATTGGGAAGGTAATTGAAAGAATGATCGTCAGTCGTCTAGACAAGTTTTTTGATCTTGTCTAGACAAGTCGTCTAGACAAGATCCTCCTGTCAATAATGCCGATTTGTCGGCTTTCGAGACGAAAAAAAAAAAAAGAAAAGAAAAATAAAGGGGGGGGGGGGCGTATTTCTACTGACGTCATCGATAGCATGAAATCCTTGCATAAAAGCAAAAATATTATCGCGGGCATCGAGCGTATAGATTTGCGTTGTGCCTTGACAAGAGAAGCGCATATGGTATTATAGCGCACGAGCTGATTTTCGGTGCACTAGAGGCCATTTAAACTATTAATAAATAAATCGATGCATTCTGAGCTACCTATCCTAGATATACTACTTTGTGCTATGTTTGCCGGACAACATATGCACCAACGACACGGTAATATAGACACTTCGCGTACGGGTACAGAAAGCAGTGACCCCTATAACATCGACGTTCCTTCGTCCTCGGGGCCTTGACATTTAGACAGGGAACTGCACCTTAGCGCGTTTCTATCGTCATATGGCGAGGCCGCGAATGACTTTTGTGTGTGTGTGTGTGTTATTGATGTAACTGCAAGAAGGTGCATCTTTCAAACATCGAAAACCATTGCGACCTTATGTATTAAGCAGTATCCTTCGGCTCTCTCTCTCTCTCTTCTATCTTATCCAAATATTAATAACAACCTCACGCCCACTGTCTACCCTGAGCGTTCTACGAGGAAAAGCAATCGGAAACGGAACAGGAAGGAAACTGTCACAGTTGTCCCTAACATCTGCTATCAATAAAAGGCGACTCAAGCGTGACGTGTGCGCCTGCTTCATATATGTTTCACTATTTCTTTCATCCATGTTTTTCTTTGCTCTATTTATTTTTCTGCGGGCACCACCTCGCTTTACTGCCGCAAATTAGCTTGACTGCTGACCTTTAAACTTGGGGACCGAGGAAGACATCTGGCGTTTTTACAAGCAGATGGGCTTCTCGCTAAGTTGGAGGGCCCAAGAGCGACGCGAGAGCTTCCCGCTCTAAACAGTTTACATTTATTTGACTTGCCTTCGACCTATTTCAGTAGAAAGATGGAGAAGAGCACGTCACCGCAGCACTGCAGGCCTGAAAATAAAACAGCAAATGAAAAAGAAAAGAAAATACGGCAGTACGCCACCACAACCATCGCCCCTGATCTGAAACGCAACCTAACCTGCTCCTCTTTACAAACGCATTAATAAAATAAAAAAACTATCAGCTAAGCGGCCTGCAGTGGCTCCATATCTCAGCATACTCGCCAGACTTTGCCGCTTCTCGCGCAACCTACAGAACTGCAACAGGAAAAAGGAAACATAAGCGCACGCACGCACGCACACAGCAGCGAGAGAGAGAGAAATACCGAGGACGTACGTGGAGGCAGGTTTTCGGCAATCTCGGAGGCCTAGTTCGTCCCTATCGAAAGAGAGAAAAAGAGGAGAGAGAGATCGCATGGAGTGGGAGGGGCCCGTCGTAACGCCCTTCTCACGTCTAGAGAAAGAGGGCAAAGAGCATCCGCGTAAACAGCAACAGGCGTTGGTGGTGACGGCGGCCGGCCGTCCACAGACTCGCAACGTGCCTGTGGCGCAGTCGCATCTGCTCTGGTGCATCTGTTTGCTGCCCGGAAGATGGCGCGCGTCCAGCACGCGGTGATCGCCTGCCGGCTGCTGCTGCTGTTGCCGTGACAGCGGATGCCTCCTGCTGGCCTGTGGCGCTCCTCCTGCTGACTGACTAGTACCTCTGGCTGGACCCGACTCCTGATGCGGAACGAGCAGCGCGCGCACGCGGCGATCATCTCCTCCCGCTGGGCGCCCAGACAACGGGGATAACGTTCTCTCTCGCCCGCGGACTCTCGGACTGTACAGAGCGCGCTTATCTGACTCGCAGTACATAGTCGCTGCGCCCTGGCTGTGCTCGTGCACTACACCGTTAGCCATGCACAAGTGCTGCCGAGTTTCGTCGCTTCGGGAACGACATCGCCTGTGCCCGCTGCCGGCGCGATTCGGTAGTTTGTTGACGACGTGAAGCTGTCACGCTTATTCGCTTCAGACACTGCTCGATCTTGTGCGAGCCGAAGTACTACGCTTAACTGTGCTCATTTGAGTATTCGTCAATCGCCGACAAGTGGTGGCCGCAATATTTTCTACGCCGAACAGTTTAAGAAACGCTGGAAGATGCCGACGAAAGTGTCACCGCCGCTCCTGCTGCTTTTGGCGACCGTCGTTGTGTCAGTGGTGAGTTGACCTGAAATTTTATATTGAATGCTCGAAATTTTTTTTTACTTCCCGCTATTCTTCATTCCTCGATGAGGTGGCGATTTCGCGATTCATAGGAGGATACATTATTCTCATTGTATGCGCGGCAGTTTAAGTGACAGCGCCTATTTTTGCAAGCAGTTCTTGGTGTGAACGTTCGCGCATTCGCTCCACAGGAGCAACGCAAAGCGTTTGCGTCCATACTTTTTCTCCTTGCATATCTGTAAGCAAAGAAAGTCGAAGGCGCTTTCACGATAGGCAGTATTATTGCTTACCCGACTTGTTCGTACATTCGCAGAACTCGCTCTGTTTGAGGCTATGCGGATTTATTTCGAATTTTTGCCCCCTTAGTTTAGTAGAAGCTTAAGGTCCAGCTGCAAAGATCGTATGCAGATCACGTGAATTATGCATGCAACCTGCATAAATAGAAAACCAATGCTATGCACCCGGACATGCATGCTGGAAACTTCCTTCGAATACTTTGGCTGGTGGTAAGCCACGACTATTCCAGGACAGCAAGTAACTTGGTTTCCTTAATGCTTGGGTCATACCACACATAATTCATTGCTTCAGTACAAGCCATGTGTATCACGCCCACCGTAGGTGGAATTGATGTAAACCTCTTAGGCGCACGGGCGTGGCGCGTGGTGTGCTTCATGTTGTGAGCATACATGATAGAGACCGAGAGAAGGACAAGGCGTAAATACTGAAGGTAATGTTTAATTATTATACAGTTGCTTATTGTGGAAAGGCCCACGGGCACAACCTTCGAGCTGCGCCATCCGTATGCAGCGTATGTATGCGTAGAAAACCTTTTTCTAAATGCAAGTATATGGAGGACATGACATCGAATGTGTCACTTTCTAGACTGCTACAATTTGTGTGTGTGTGTGTGTGTGTGTGTGCGTGCGTGCGTGCGTGCGTGCGTGTGTGCGTGTGTGCGTGTGTGTGTGTGCGTGTGTGCGTGTGTGTGTGTGTGTGTGTGTGTGTGTGTGTGTGTGTGTGTGTGTGTGTGTGTGTGTGTGTGCGTGCGTGCGTGCGTGCGTGCGTGTGTGCGTGTGTGCGTGTGTGTGTGTGTGTGTGTGTGTGTGTGTGTGTGTGTGTGTGTGTGTGTGTGTGCGTGTGTGCGTGTGTGTGTGTGCGTGTGTGCGTGTGTGTGTGTGCGTGTGTGCGTGTGTGTGTGTGCGTGTGTGTGTGTGTGTGTGTGTGTGTGTGTGTGTGTGTGTGTGTGTGTGTGTGTGTGTGTGTGTGTGTGTGTGTGTGTGTGTGTGTGTGTGTGTGTGTGTGTGTGCTTGACGCGGGCCGATTTGGGTTACTACTTGCATATGCATGCTTGAGGGCGTCAACTCCCACCTGACTGTTTGTGTTTGTTAATATGCGTGAAAGATGATTTGGGAATCAATACTCAGCATAGATAAAAGCACACTCCAATTAACAGAGTGCAATGTACTCTGGTTATGGGAGAGCTGAAGCTCTGCTCTAACAAGGAATGAACTGACGCAGTGGAGTCGGACAAAGCAAATTCAGAGATGTTCGGGAGTATGAGCAGATAGAGATCGTACGGATGCAAGCAATAAAAGGTTCTCTCAGCCCAAATAAGGAATTTGTAAATATTTCTTTCCCACCTGAAAATGATCATACTTATTGACACTGCGCACGTTAATTTTCAAAATGTGCTACTAGTTTTTATCTTGCAAACACCTTTCACACGTTGAATTTCCTAATGAAAGTGCCCAGTGTACGAAGGCGTTGAGAAAAGGCGCTATCCATCGTGTATTGATTTATGTTCTAGGTGAGTCTTAAGGACCCATAATTAGTGAATAATCGTGACGTAGTAATGGGTGGTGCGAAACTGCTTTTATTTTCGTGATTAGAAGCAAACAAATAAAGTCTCGTACTCCATCCAGCCTGCCTATACGTAGAAATAGAATGCATTGTTCATTTTACATTGTGCGCGAAAGCACGAACCCAGGAACAACGGCACAACAACGGGAACACCTATTGCATGTGGTTTAACATCAACCATAGGCCATTCAGTTACGATCCCTTTTTTTTATCCCTCCTGCGACAAGACATGTGTTGGGTATCGAAGTTCAGGCGTTCATCCGTGAACGAGTCATTCCTCGTGCACTGTCATCGCCTGTGACTGCGCTACGCGAGACTGAAACTGGCCTCTTGCTTGCTGCCCACGTATTGCTCAGTGCTGCGAATTCACCGTCATCTCATGGCGCCAGCGCCCAAAGACATTAAGTACCTTGCGGAGCACCGCATAATTATCTGTGAGAGGGCTTCTCCATGAACAGCCCCCCCACCCCCCGTTCTTACCCCCTTTCGAAAAATAAATAATTAAATAAAACCTGATAAAGCTGATAAAAAGGACCTTTCAATGGTTGCATATGATATACATGACGCCTGAGACTAAGTTTAGGATACAAAAGAGTCAATGAATTGTCACGATAGTTAATGAAAGTTAAATTAAGGTATGTGCGGATTGCACTGAGCATGTGGTCATGAGCCACGTGAAAAGAAAGAAAGAAAAAAAATGGATTAAAATGAAATGAAAACGACGACTTTGAGACCAGGGACGCAGAGGTTCAACACCTTTGGAACAGGGACGTGTCCATACGGTTGAATTTCAAGACCGTGCCGGTACAGTAACCTGGAGCATGTTACTGTACTTCGAGAACTTGGGCAGTGCAAACGACTGTCACTGATTACAATTTTCGGGTGCGTCCCAGTTTCTGACGTCACAAAATGTCAGAAAGTCAAACGCATCTGAAAAAAAAAAAAATGTTCTAAGTCACCAAAAGTGTACAATGAAGGACAGACCAGCTTTTTCAGCAATTCAACTTACACCACACCGTGTACAAATCTAGGGCCGGTAATCTTTGGTTAGCAGAGAAACAGGTAACCTTGGTTTGTGCTTAAGAAGCACGGCGCGCCGTTATGGAAAGCTTCGTTTATCTCTCGTGAAGTGGCTTGTTTTTAATCTTCTGAGATCCACCACTGACGTTAGGCTAAGCAAACGCGTTACATCCACTTGAAACCTTGTTTTTGCGTCTTCGCCTTCCCGCCTATCTGTGACGACGCCCTCGTCTCTATTTTGCTGCTTTCTCGCGCCGCTGTTTGTCCTCACTGCAGTGCTTAGGTCTCAGGCAAAAGTTGAAGAGATATTAGCATACGATAGGCCAAAGAGTGACGGAAAGATAGCGATGCTCATCGGGCCACCTCGCTCGGCTCTATGCGGGGTGAGCAGCCTCTTCAGGCGACCGCACCCGGCTGACCTCATCATTTTCTAGTGGGAGCTTCACCGGACAAACGGGGCGTTAAACTCTCCATCAATCAGCGCTGCTGTCAACACGGTTCTTCAAAAACGATCCACTTTCCTTCTCCCTCCCACCAGCCTCACACGTGCCCGTCCCATCGCAGAGCTTCAGGCGCGGAAAATGCCTTCGCCTTGTGTAGAGTCTTTGATGGTCATTATTTATTTATTTATTTATTTATTTATTTATTTATTTATTTATTTATTTATTTTATAAATAGACATTTGTTCCTGCGATCGTTACAGCAAGAGCACGAACCGTCCCAACATTAAATAAATACCTAGGTTATAAAATAACGAAAGGGGAAATTATCAAGGACTCGTTTCTTTGTTAGACACAACCTAGTAGATCCAATA
Source organism: Hyalomma asiaticum (assembly GCA_013339685.2). NCBI lineage: Eukaryota > Metazoa > Arthropoda > Arachnida > Ixodida > Ixodidae > Hyalomma > Hyalomma asiaticum. Next base: position 31,088,359 of record CM023483.1, on the reverse strand, counting down.
GACAATGCACTCACAAACGGGCAAAAGCCACGTCGAGTCGGAAGAGCGCGGTAGGGTCATCACTTGGAAATACAGAACTGCTAATGATACCTCGGTGTTGCAGTTCACGTTGTTCATATGAATCATACCTGTCAGAGGCGGGGTTTTGCGAAACGTAACTAAAAAGAAGCGAACGCATTTCATGGCGCATTTCAAGGTCGCGAACAACGGCAGCACTGTTAAATGATGCGTTCAAGAAGCAGACATGGCTTCATTGCTCACTCGGCTTCGATCCTTCAATTAGATGTGGTCTGATGTTAAAAATTCCGAAATAAATTAGTAGGTCTAATAGACCTACTAATGGAAATTATGTTTTAATAACTTTCTGATGCAGGCGTCAGCCTGCCACGTAGTTGATATGCGAGAACGTGCAGCTAGATAGTTCTGTTCTTTTAAGTGGTTCGCCGTAAGAAGTGCCGGGTGTGCCTCACCTCAGCGCCGTGGATACACCGCGATGCGCAGCCTGACGCATGAGCCTGCGGTAACTGATGTTTATTCGCTTTTATTCCTTTTCTTCCTTTCCTGCTCTGGTAATTCAACGAACATGACCCTATGGTGCAATATAGACGAAGGTGCAGGTTCGAATGCCGGGTATACTACAGTCGAAACACCCATACACGCCCAAGTACTTCGATTCAGGAACAGGTATACTCAGTTGAAATATACCGGGAGCTTGGAACCACAGCATGTAAAATCACAGACTCGCAGAGGCGTTAAAAGCAACCACTCAATTGTTAGTCACTCATTCATTCACTTGGTCCATCCATCCATTGTCTAAGAACACCATGTCTAAGAACTATAGGCATGCGATCTGAAGTGGGCACCACAAACAGTTCGTGAGTGTTTCTTCGCGACCATCCGCCATGCTAAAGCGTTTGTTGAACCAAGGCCTCCGTAATTCCGCGCACTGGATGCCGTGGTTCAACGTACACATGAGCCTTCAAGTCATGAACTTCCGGTGCTTTCAAGCACGTTGTATACTTACGGCGATCTTAACGGCCAAACAAACCGCATACAAAGATTACTCAGTCCCGCGGTAGTACACGCATCTTCGTCCCCGCCTCTCGTAGGCTGTAACTCCGGTTCCAACGGGCTCGGAGACAAAATGGAAACGAGCATCCGCAGTTTTCCCTTCTTATCTTATCGCATCGCGCGTTACCCATTTTCTCCCGGTCTGTGTGTGTCCGCGAGCGGGCGCGCTTATCGAGAGCTCGCAGTGCAGTTTGGTGACCCTCGCACGAGGAGGTGAGAGCATAAGTAAAGGAAGTCATGCATTGGGGGCCGTTTTCGAAGAAACGGTGTTCTATGGCTAAAAGCCTCGGTCTCGCTCACTGCGCCTAGCCTGCGGCGGTCCTCATTAGATTAGATAAGCTGAGGACGTCGACAAACACGTTCCTGTTCATTCACGTCCGTGTGAAGTGCCAGCTGCGGCGCACTGTCTGCTAGCGGCCCTTGAGACGTGCCTATATGAACACTACAGAGCAATGCGCAATCAGCTTGGACAGCTTATCATTTCGCTACTCTATTTTCACCGACCACAGCAAAACTTGGTTAACATTGCTGGAGAACTTAAAGAGCGAAGTGTCTTTTTATCTTTTCTTTTTTCTTTTTTGTAAGGAACCCCGATTCCGGAACACGTCGACGAATTCCTGTTTGGGCCGTTTTGGTATAGCGAGCGACAAACCTCCTGAAAAGAAATTTGACTTCAATCGCGTTCAAATAATGGGAAGGCAGGAGGGGGTGCGATTACTGTGCAACTCCCTTGCTACGACATGTTGGAAGTATTGTCTACCGCATATGTTCAGAGGGGCGCCACAGCTGTGGGTGAAAGAATGGCATTCCTTTTTCATGCAAGATCATTCTTTTCTTATACACATCCTACAATTTCCCGACTTCCGCGCTAAAGGAAAATAAGAAAATTTAGTCGGCCCTTAGAGACCTTGAAGTAAGACGGCATATCTTCTGTGCATTATCCTTAATACTTGCCAAGGGACGCGGAATTCTACGTATACGGGACAGCTAAGCACGTTCCATCCCATAATAACCTTCTTGAGAATAACCGATGAAGCGAAATATACCGAAACGGAAGTTAATTTGAAATCTGTCGTTTTACGTGCCAGACCCCGACAACAACGTGAGGCACGCCGCATAGTGTGCGATTCCGGATTAATTTTAACCATCTGGCGCTCTTTTAACGTGCACCTGTGTCTACCCACTCGGGTACTTCCGCATTTCACTACCACCGAAATGCGACTAACGTGTAATATCAATATAATTTAATTTTTACTTAATCTTGTATGCTTGCAAGTTCTCTGCGAATGCACTTGCAGGAAATTATTTGGCTACCACCTTAAGCGTCTTGTACTTCGTCCGGTTTTTTTTTTTTTTTTTTCTGGTTCTTCATATTTCTTTTTCAGCTTTAGCTGCTCGCAGAACGCACCCGTTTCCAAAATTGAGTGCTAAGTTTCCCAGGCTGTGGTGCTGACGTTTTTAAGTGCGCTCGTTGTATACAAGCCCACATGCATTACGATAACACAACCTGTGCATATGTATACGTATATTCTATGTACACCTGAAACGTCCTTGCGTAGGCGGAAGCGTCTTGTTCGCTTCGAGGGCAGCGAAACTCGCCCCAACCGGCTCGCATCTTCTCACGGCAACCGCGATAGGCCGCTATGTGTTCCGCACGCGAGCACCTCCTCGGGAATTCGAGCTGCCTCTTCTCTTCCTGTCTGCATCTTTATCGGTCGCCGCATACACCGTCCCTTCTCCTCTTCGTACAATTACTGTCCTTGGGCGACTGCCAGGCTAAAAAGAAAGTGTTACTGTCGTCGCCCGCGGTGAGCTATACAGAAAAACATCGCAGCATCTTATCGCCGACCTCCCTCAGCGTTTGGCGGGTCGGCTCGCTATATGCGGCAGTGCTATACACTGCACTTGAGTCGCAATCGGCCATACGGCGAATAAACAGGGCTTCACTTCCAGCAGTGCATAAGCCTTGTAACCCGCGTCCTTAAGGACGCTCTGCTCCAGTTGCAGGCTCCCGTGTTTACGGCGTGTCAATAAAATTTCCCATCCCTTCTGTAGGCAGCGTGTTTAAAAGACCACAGAGGTTTACATGATATGCAGCATAATAGATACGAAATCCTTACAGTACTCTAAGCACAAGCAGAGCAATAACAGACGAACACTTTATGTGCTCGTTTGCACATAAAACACGTTGCACGGTGCGTGGTATTGTGTAACAGATATTGCACCACTGGTTATGTGTTTTGCGTGTGTTGCATAGCACGTGGCGTGTGGCTGTGCTCACGCCTTTGTATGTGTATTTCTGTGTAACTGTCTGCTTCTGATTGATTTGTGGGGTTTAACATCCCAAAACCACGGCACGATTACGATAGACGCCGTAGTGGATGTCTCCGGAAATTTCGACCCCCTGGGGTTCTCGAACGTGCACTGACATCGCACAGCACACGGGCCTCATCATTTTGCCTCCATCGAAATGCAGCCGCCGCGTCCGGGATTCGATCCCGCGGCGCTCGGATCAGCAGCCGAGTACCATACAGCCACTATAGACCACCGCGGTGGGGCAGCCGTCTGCTTCTCTGTTCGTATGTTTGTGTCCTACGTTCTAGAGACGGAATGCATTCACTGCAGGCGTCGAGAATCCTGAATGTTGACACGACATTAAACGGCAACCACTCAGCCGCGCACGTGCGTCTTTGCATCCAGTGGCCGTGACTGTACTAAGGGAATTAGTCCTATTGCTTCCTCCAAATCGTTTGAAACGTAGCGTGATCGATTTGGAACTCTTTCAAGGGACATCTACGTGCTGGAGGTGCCTTAGTGAGATAAGGCAAACATTTATATTGAAGTAGCATTTGTGCGATATTGGTAAGCGGTCTCTTTATATCGGGTGCCGTCGCAGAATCACGGCCATCTTCCGAGCCTGTGCGATGTAGGATGCGCTCTTGTCAAGCTTGTCTAGAAGCGGGGTGTCACAATAACTTGACATCCCGCTATTCATCGAATAGCGTCTCAGTGGTATACAGGCCATTTTCTCCTCCCCACACCCGCATCATAAGGCACGGTATGTCTGAGACGCTGCAGAACCTGCGCAACTATAAATTCCTGGTAGATCAGATGCGATCGACGCAATAGGTTTCCATGGAAGTAGCTGCTTGTTTGCAATTTCTTCGTGGTTACTGCGTCTTCCATGGTGAAGCTGAGGCGAGACGAGGGATAAATACTCCTTTCTACGAAGTATACTGCTTCATATTGTTGTTGTACTTCATGGGGACTTCGTCAGCTCACCTTGGCGCGTTCTGTGAGAAGGCCATGTGAACGTGAGCTCTCCTCAACCAGCAGGAACTTGTGCCCTGTAGCGCAGACGATGTGCATAGCATAGCTGATGCTCCTTTGCAGTTTTGGTAAGGTTTTGTTGGGCTTGCCTGGAGGTTATCCCTTCCCGAAAATTTCTTAAGCTGCTTGCGAACCAGTGGGTATCACCGCTACGTTGCCAAAAGTTTGGATGACCAGTGCTATTAATGCTTCTTCTGTCGTATTTATCTTCCGCGGGAAGATACAACATGCCGTACTCTCTTTAACTTCACTGTGGACTACGCTGGTCGCATAGGCTGGAACACCCAAATACTTAGCTGTTTTGGAGAAATGGGTGTGTTTCACTTGTTACTCAGTTCTTATCAATCAGTGGCACGTGTAGCCTATAATGTCGTTTGAACGTGTAGCCGCCGTCAGAAAGAACAATGGTCCGAGTGTTTTTACTGGTTGGTATACAAGGCAGTACCACTGTGCCTAATCAGTGAACTTTGGCTTTCTGTCTCAGAGGTATAGCATAGCCGTATCGTAGAAGAAAACAAGGAATGTCACATACACTATAGGTACATATCCCCAAAAGCGCCTCCATTTGAGTGTTATAATGCAGATTCAGCAGTGAAACTGCAACGTCAGCCAAGATTCAAGCTTCAGGGCGATCCACTCAAAGCGTTGGTTTGGCTCACCGTTGTTGTTCGTAGTGATAGACCCAATTACTTTACGTAGGCCACAGAGTTATTGTCGATTCGTAATGAATAGAACTGCGGCTCCTTAAATGCCAACTGTAGACTGAGCAAGAAGTTTCATATTTTATTGTTTCGTGAAGAAGCCCACGAATTCTGAAGTAGCTCACCTTCCCATGTTATTTTTTTTTCGCATCTAAATATTAAAAAAGAGCAAACGAATCACCTTAAGCTGAATGGTCGGTTCTACGTCTTTTTTTCTCCCCTTCTGCATTCCTCGCGACAGCCCCTTTATCTTTAACATTTAGGTCTTTATAATCTAGCCACCCCTCCTCAGCATGCTGACAAAGATATGTTCCAGTCATTTATTGCATCGTCACATCCATACATTAATTTGACGCAAACGACCATTTTCCCGGCGAAGGGCACTGTAACTAATGGCGGCTTGCCAATGCCTGCCAGTGAGGCCATAGCGCGCTCTAACATCAGGTCGCCTCCGCTCTACGATTGATCTCAGTCATGCCTATTCATACAACACGTAATTTGCTAATCAGAATTCCAGACCTGCCAGAGGTTTGTTCGCCACTGACTGAGGATGCAGAAACGATACACAAGGAGCTCCAATGACAAAGGCTCTCGCTATCGTATAAAAAAAAAGGTAACGACAACAGTCACCTCTGCCAGCCTCCGATAAGGGTCGAGACGCACTCTCTCCTGAAAGGCACGAGCCCCAACCGCGCTACCCTACTCGTTTAGCAGTTGCGAAACCTGTTTACGATACACTTCGCGGGAGCAAGAAGAAAATAACGTTCCGTGGAAGTCGCGTCCGGCTTCTTTTATCAACCGCAGCCGCTTTGGGCGCAGTGACTTATTCCTTACCGTCCGCAAGCGGCTCCAGCTAGAGTGCACCCTACCAGATACGGTCTGGTTATACATTTGGCACGCGGACCTCTGGACGCCTTTCACCTGAGGGCGGCCCTATCGTTCTCGTACCTTCCGTGAACGGTTATCTTGGAGCCTAACCGTCTACAGACGCCGTGTCCCTTGAGTAACGCTGCCCAAAGCGATAACACGACATGTTCTTTCCTTGAACAAGTGATCAGTATGGCGCAGTTGGCCGACGTTCCTCGCTCCAAGAGTTACGACTGCTCAACCTTTCCATCACGAGATTTAGAAGCGCATACTTGCCAACTTGTCACTCACCTTTATGCCTCTCGTCGAGGCGACTTTGGATTCTTCTCGGACCCTACCCTCGGTCGGGCGACACGCTATCACTCACCGCTCTATGTCAAGGTCGTTATTAAGAATACTCCAAGCGGTGGTGCGAACATGTAGCGCAGCGTGGTCGCGCACTTACATGTGGTAACATCTTGTTGCATAATAGCCAAACTTGAATGACATTGCTGGTTGGAGTGGAAAGTAGCGGGTGAAACGTCAAGATGTATGTATAGTTGTACGACACTATTTTTTCTAGGGACGAGGACAAAGTGGAATACCCCAAGTCCTCTAACGCTTCTGTTAGATTCTTGGAACCATTCTGAATCCGTTACTGGGAAAATGGGAGGAATGGTCAGTATATATGAAAATACGCATTTGCGCGCATTTTGACAGCGTCCACATGAACTGTCTGCAGGTTCAACGCGAAAACTACCCTCATTAACGACGATAAAATTAGTTTAGATGCACAACGCAAAAAGAAACCCTGCAGTGCAGAAAGAAAAGAAAGAAAGAACTGACCGTCTAGCTTTGATGACGCAAGGCGTTCTCATTCCATGCGGACATCCTCAATCGTATACTTTGCTGCTCAGAAAAACGGAAACTGCGCCTAAGTCACTCATAGAAAAAGACAGAATCAGAGAGCACGTTTCATCGCGACTAGAAAGGAACGAAGCGGTGAAATCATGATCCGTTCTCTTCTCGTCCAGTTCTTTTAGTAACTTCTCTCTCACTATAACACCATACCGAAATTCACGCACTATTACCTCCGTCGCGTATATTGGAACACACTGTAAGATAGCTGTCCGACTTTTCATATCCGCTTTCAATATCCGCACATTCTGCCCCGCTTCAAGGCGGGGCTCGTCTCCATTTCTTTTTCTCTTAATTGTTCTTCACTGGTACACGCAGACACCGTGCACATATCCTGCTACGGCACGGGCACACATAGTATAAAGCCGGGCATCATTTTCTCTCCTTTTCTTTCGTCTCCGGTGACAACGGAAGAGGAGGATGAGCTAGGCCGGCACTCAAAAGAATCCCTCACAAAAGGAGTCCAACGTGCTTGTGCCCTCTGGCACACTCTCCTGTCAGTGCAGGGCATGTGCGTGCCCATAGGCGGCGACGCGCTCCGCTGAGCGTGAAAGTGCACTTGGCGCCAGTCCCGTCGCTTGCGATCGTAAAGAAAGCGGTTGGTAGGTGCGCTACATTTCAGGCCCCGCGAGACCGTATAATGCTAATCCCGTTCGCATGTGCTCGTAACGTTCTTGGAGAGTGCATTTAGTTCTGTGTTTATTGCTGCTAGCCTTTCGTGGCTCTTGAAGAAAAAATGAAGAATTTGTCGTAGAGGTATACGAACTGCAAATGAAAGGCGGGAAAGTTGTCTCGGCTTCAAATTGTCGCTGGGGTGGAGTAGGCGTGGCACAAGTCGCGTTGTGTGTGACGCACGCGATTCTTGTACCGCGAGGGTGTTGGGTGACATGGTCTGACCCTGTCTGCAAGTGTTCCTCGGTGTCACCTCGCTTCTTTACGTGCAGCAAGTTTACGAGACCTGTTTTGTAATGTGGGTCTGTATTACTTAAGACAGTCCTGCATTGCGCAAGACGCCCGCGCCCTTTCAGTAGCACAGCCTGCGATGCTGCATACGTGCATGTCTGACGTCTTCAGCCAAAGCACTACTGAACACTAAGGTGGTGTTTCTTTTTCGTTCTTAAATTTTACCTCCCTTATTTCTCTTATAGTTTTACATACACCCTACGCGTCAGCGCATTATCTGCCATACCCGGCCACCTTCTTTCCCTCTTCTCTCTTTCATCTTTCTATTCCCCTTTCACAATCCCCCAGTGCAGGGTAGCCAACCGGACGCTTTCTGGTTAACCTCTCTGCCTTTCTGTTTCCTTCCTTCTCCTCCTAAATACACTCTTCTGCCTGAGGAAGGTTAGTAGTAAGACAAGGTAGTAAGACTCGTTAACGCTGCTCAGTGCGCAAGAAGCCGATCACTCATCGTCGAAAATTCATCACCTATTCGTTTCGACTTACACGCAGTTAGAATGCTTTCTATGACAGCTTTGAAATAAAACCCATTGACTGATTGATTGACTGATTGATTGATTGATTGATTGATTGATTGATTGATTGATTGATTGATTGATTGATTGATTGATTGATTGATTGATTGATTGACGCTGAAATGCAATTGATATGCCGCTTGACGACAGACGACCAGCTGACTTGAAGACACGTGAGTATCTAAACGAGTTGGCGCACCAAAAAAAAAACAAAAAATGGATACTTTGGTTGCCTGTGACCTACAAAGCTGCTGGAATCATTCTGAAAGCATCTTGAAATCTTACCTGAACTTTTTAGACAGTTTTGGAAAGCTAGTTCAAATTAATTGGAAAGAGGTTCTAAGCAGGCGATATATCGAGCATGATGCATGTCTCACGGGCACGCCGTTGTCATACTGCTTACCACTCGTTTGTTTTGTTATTGCGAACGCGCAGCACGCCGGCAGCCACAGGAGGCACGGCCACGGACTGGGATGTCGCCGGTGCCCGCCGGGATCGGCGGTGCTTCGTCCCTGCGGCCACGGCCTGGACACCGAGTGCGCGCCCTGCCGTCCGGAGCAGTTCCAGCCGCACCACTCGTACCGGCGCCACTGCCTGCCCTGCTCGCGGTGCGGCCGCGGACTGTTCGAGGCGCACCCGTGCAGCCCGACCAGGGACGCCGTGTGCGACTCGTGCCACACCCTGGTGCCGGGTCCGCACTCGGAGGACTTTTACGTTAAGTGCGGCAACGACACCATCTACGCCGTGTCGCCTTCATCGGACGAGTATGACGAAGACGGCGACGACCTCTGGGATGGCGACGCCGCCGACGCCCCCGGACACGCGATGCTAGTCAGGGACGAGCTGACCCACATGAGGCACGATGGTGAGTGGCCGTGGAACGTGATTCGGTCTCGGCTTTGTTTAGGTGCTCGATGAAATTTCTGTGTCTGCTACCAGATTGACGCGCGTTTGATCCCAGTAACTCTTTTCTCACCAACTTTGAAACCCGAGCTTTGTTTTTGGTTCTGATTAATCAGTTCCACCCACATCTCCTTGGTTCCATCGCACGTTCCTACAGTTGGTCATGGGTCATAAGGGCGAGCGCTGTTCTAAGGGGGTAGGAGGACAGTGAAGAAAGAACGCACGCTTTGAAAGGAAGCCGCGCAGCGGCCTTGTCTCATTGCGGACACGACCAAGGTCACCACAGCAAGTGGTCCAGCAAGTGGCCCTGAAAATTTGGGCTCTCCTTCTCACAAGGCTGGTGGCGCGACGTGCCACAGGGCACGGGGAGAAAAGCATTCCGCCTCGACTTCATTAGCGACTGCGATCTGCGGCGAGAAAAGCTGTGACCCCTCTCTTCACGCTTTCACAAAAGCGCCGTTGGGGTTCCGTACGCGGCGCGCGATCGATTGTAAAAGTTTCGGGGCATGAAGTACTTCGGAGTGGGCCGAGTGAACGGTTTGTTTCTCCGGGCTGTTCACGCATTGACCCCGCCCATGTAAACATACAAGTGACCTGGCGTGTTACAACGGCAAGGTTGTACTTCATCTTGCCGCCCTCGTCACCCCGGGCAGAATACCCCGTGCGCATCATTAGCGTATACACTGGCGTCTGTGTTTTGTTTATGCGCTTTGAAGCGGCTGAACGGCGTTGCTGTTATCGGACACGCCCGCGAGACATTCGGTTCCTTTTGCGTTTTCTACTACCATTGACGGAAGCCTGGCTTCGACGTTTAACTAAGAGGATGGCATCCATTTTGTACGTCCCACTGATGGTGAAGGGCCTCAAGTGTTTCGGCACCCGGCTCCTTGCAAGCGAAGACACTGAGTCACTTCCTTTCGGTGTTTGCTCTGGACCGCATTGTGCTCGCGATCTCGGTTCTGCGCTGTTATTCAGCTAGCTTTGCTTGCACGTGATAGCTACTGCGTTCACGTGCTCGGGACACTTGCGAGCATTTTTGCCCTTGCCAGCTCGTTCTTGTGTGTGCTGCACGTGGGGGCAGGATTATACGTTTCCTCCTACGCTATAATAGCGTCTTTAGGCCAAGCTTATTGGTTTGTTCCTTGATAGACATACAGGAATACAAGAAGTTTAACAAGTGGTGATCCGTCAGTCCATTTACCAGGTGAATAGGACATGGTTCACCAGCAAGCGCTTTGAGGCGGAGCATTGAGGATATATGAAAAGAAAATCCGGTTTTCCGACCGTTGTTTTCAACCTGACTTGTGGTGCTGTGCACATTCGGTTTGACCTTTGCTATTGCCCTCGCAAATATAAGTTACGTTTTGTTTACGTAAACTTCTCTAGTGGCTACGAGTTTATACTGAAACTGTATCGCCGCAATGCTTAATGGCAGTACGCTGTCTTCCTTCGTTCATGTTGTCTCCTCTGGTGTACATCAGACGCCGAGCTGGTAAATCGTACTAGCTCCACAAAGAACATCTGGGGCCGTATTTTCAAAACTTTGGTGTGTGTGTGTGTGTGTGTGTGTGTGTGTGTGTGTGTGTGTGTGTGTGTGTGTGTGTGTGTGTGTGTGTGTGTGTGTGTGTGTGTGTGTGTGTGTGTGTGTGTGTGTGTGTGTGTGTGTGTGTGTGTGTGTGTTTTAAATTTGTCCCCCTGCGATCGAAAACAAATTAAAATAATATGGGGGTAGCCCGCACCACCCGAAGGTATATCGGGCTTACAGCCAATTGCAAAATAAAAAAAAGAAGGGAAATATTCCAGAAAGGTGAATTTCGAGGGAGAGCCAATTATCTAACAAAAAAGGTGGGGGAGGGTGTAGGAGGCCAAAGCAGTGAGGGGTCAATCTGCACGTAATGAGGCGTGATAGTTTAAGGTCATGCCAATTACGATAATGCCGATTTGAATTGCCAGCAGAGAAGGCTCCCGGGTATAGTTTAGTGCAGATGTGCCAATGTATATGTTTTAAATGCGTGAAATGCAACAAACTTAATGCCCTATCGCGAAAACTAAGCAGCTACCAATTATATAAACTATGGTTTAGTCCACGTGTTTTTGTGGTGGAGAGACAAGATGCTGCTGTCGGGGGTTGTCCTTCACTGTAAAGAACGTGTCCCCTTCACGTGGTGCTGGTGCCGAAGGGCAAGGCGATGAGAAGGCGGGCAGAAGGAGTCGGTCCTTGTGCAGCAGATGACTTGGGGACCAGGGACACCAGCATGTAGAACATGTTCAGTTGACGAGGGCGTGGTGGCAATGGGAAAATGACGATCCAAAGAGTTGGAAACAAGGAAAAATGCTTGAGGAGACGGGCTGTTATGGAGTGCCGGTTAAGTTCAGGTGAAGCTTGCCAGAATGGAGGGAAGGGAGGGTTCAGGCCTGCAAGTGGTTAAAGACTAGACAGGTAGCCAGGCCATCTTACAAAGCCACATAGCAGCAATGCAGTGAGCTGCAGTGAGGTGATGTATGATATAGTATGGTTGATGGTTGGTGCGGGCGTCATAGCCGTAGAGGTGCCCTCGCCATCATTAGGCTGAAGAACGGCTATGGCGTACAACATCCAATACGATACCTCGTGTGAGTAAGATTTGTAAGGTGATGATAAGAAACTAGAAGGCGTCTGCGGAATGGGAAGGTGAAGGAGTGACAACGGCGGATTCGCGCATTAGGGTCACCAATTGCATTAAGAATGCGCGGGCTGGTTTTAGACGTAGGTATCGGGGGAAGTGCGCGTAGGTAATAGTTGTGTTGTGATGACGCAGGTGTCGAACTATATGTTGTGTTCGTGGGCACTCACTGAAGTAGTGTAAGTCTCCTGTACAAAGCTGGTTGCATGCGCAGCGGTCGGACATGGTAATGTTAAATCTTTTAAGGTAATATTGAAAATGCCCGTGACCAGTCATTAAGTGTGTTAACTTTCTATTCGGGGGAAACCATTTTGGGATTTGGTAGACGCTTTTGATCCAATGGAATAATGAAGTATTCGGTCCTTCTGTCTGCCAATGTGTATGCCAATGTGAGATCATAATTTTGTGTAATTCGGACCTTGTCGCGCGGACGGAAATTTTGGCCATCCTCGCAGACCCACTGTTCATAGCTGAGGACGCTAGTGTGTCGGCAAGTTCATTCCCCAAGATACCTTTATGTCCAGGAATATGAAATAATCGGAAGGAAAATCCTTGCACCTGAAGTTGATAAAGAATGTTCTTAATATCTAATACTCTTGGGTCGGTATCATTAAGAGAGGCAAGTTTACTAAGCAATGAAAGGCAGTCAGTGTAAAGATGGAACGGGGTTTGTGGGCGTAGCGTCATAATATATTGTAAACATTCACACACAGCTATGAGTTCAGTTGTATAAGCACTTGAGGCGTGGGTTATTCTGTATTTGTTAGCTTGCAAAATCCGCGTTCGGCTATCCATTATAATGTACGCAGATCCGGCCGACTGTGATGTGTAGGAGCCATCTGTGTAAGCATGTAGAACGGGAAGGCGGAACATGTCAGCGTGTGCTAAGGGATCAATTTTAGTGAACGAATACTTATGTTTTGGTGGTAGGTGCACGGAGCGGTGTCGTGCAAAATTTGGTCAGGATGGAATGTCCGAGTGCCGTAATAAGTGACGATTTTCTGGGTGAAAAGGGAAAACTCTGCACCTAGTCGACTAAGTTCGAGATCTAAGGGGGGAGCATTGGCGACGATTTGGAGAGCAGAAGTTCGGGTGGTGTAAAACGAGCCAGTGATAGAAATTAAAATGGTGCGTTGCAGTGACAAGACGCGGTCTCTAAGGAATTGGGAAGGATGCGATGGCCACCAAGCGGGTGATGCGTATGTTAATGCAGGGAGAATTACTTGTTTATATAAACGGCGAATTAATGTGCTATTGAGGGCATGTTGTGCACGAATGAAAGCAAGAAATCGAGCGGTGAAAACCTCTGCTTTTGTTTTAAAGTAATCAACATGTGTATGGAAGTTGAGCATAGGATCGAATACTACTCCGAGCAACTTGACGGATGATTTGTGTTTCAAGAAAACGCCATCCAACTTGACGGAAGGGCGACGCTTAGATGTGCCTTTATGACCATTATTGAAGAAAATAAAGTATGATTTGTCCGAATTGATAGTAAGTTTATATTGTTTAGCCCATTGTGTTACCGGTGCAAGGACGCGGTCAACGTTATTTTTGAAATCGAGTTGTGAATTACCCGGGAGCAAAATTATAGTGTCGTCCGCATATGCCTGGATGTGTGCCTGATGGGGAAGGTTGAGGTCGAGTAATGAATGGATAATGACATTCCAGAGTAGCGGGCTTATGGGAGAGCCTTGTGGACTGCCCACCGTCGGATAGGCTGTTTCTTTACCCGTATTAAAAGGAAACGTGATGACTCTGTTAGTTAAGAATGATTTTAGGAGGTGATATAGGTTAGTTGGACAGCGGTGTTTCCTGAAAAAATTAAGCACTGCTACATGCCAAACACTGTCAAATGCTCCGGTGAAGTCAATTGATATTAGGAGGACAGGTAACTTGCGGACCTTGTAGTACTCTAACTTTTGCCGTAGTTGATAGAGGGCCAGTGCTGCGCTGCGTGCTTTTGTAAATCCAAATTGGTTTTCATGTATGAGATCATTAGAATGCAGGAAGTAATACAACCGAGAATTGAGAAGTCGCTCTAGCACTTTACCTATAATAGAATTCATTACGATGGGCCGGTATGAATTAGGTTTATGGGGAGGCCTTCCGGGTTTAAGAATGAATATTATCTTTCCCGGGCGCCATGCTGTTGGGAAATGACTGAGTCTAAGGGCTGTGTTAAAGATAAAATGAAAGAACTGGGGATGATACTGGTATAATAGTTTGACGAATGTGCCCGTCAGATTGTCTAAGCCTGGAGCCGCCTGTGTATTAATTAATGAAATAGCGTGGGCAATTTCATTGTTAGAGAAGGGAACGTCGACAGTATGCCAGGGGTACGAGGAGTTACAAATTCGACGCATATGTTGATGGATTGGGCTGTCAGTTGAGTCGTTATCTTGGGCAATTAAGGTGTCTAATAATAACCGGGCGGATTCCTTAACTGATTGTGTTGATGTACCATGTGGTAATTCTAAAGGGGGTAAATGCGTTGCGTTGTGATGTTTGTTAAAATAGATTTTGTAAGGGTCCCCGTACAGGTGCTTTTTGGTTGCAGATGTGTATAAGTTCTTGTCAAAATCGTCCTTTGCCTTGCGGATATGAGCTTTGTACTGCTGAAAAGCGACGGCATATTCTTTTTGGTAAAGATCGCGTAGGAAGGGAATCGATGCGCGCTGTTTCCTTCGTCGGAGAGCTCGGAGGCGTTTGCGTTCCGTGTCAAGTTCAGGGGTCCACCATGCATTGCCTGTTGCTTTACGTGGTTTTACTTTTCGAGCGTAGCGCTTTTCTAGAGTTTCGTATATGTTGTAAAACTTGGCAAGGATTAAATCTAGCGTCTCAGGGCGACTAACATGACATTGAATTACCTTATCAAACCAATCCATAGTTCGTAGTTCAGTCAAAATTTGAAGGCGAGCATGATTAGTAAGTTGTTTACGTTCTTGCAAGCGGAGGTCAGCAAAGGAAAATGAGATGTAGTTGTGCTCTGATAAAGTTGATTTGTCCAGCACTTCCCAGGAATAACCATGGCGTACGATCGCTTGAGAACCTATCGTGAGGTCAATCCAAGTTTCAGCATAAGCGGTTTGAAAAGTGGGTAGGGATGAAGGATTATTGATCACTGTCAGATTGTTTGATATTAGGAAACTGGCTAGCTGGGATCCTCGTGTGTGTGCGTGTGTGCGTGTGTGTATGTGTGCGTGCGTGCGTGCGTGCGTGTGTGTGCGTGTGTGTGTGTGTGTGTGTGTGTGTGTGTGTGTGTGTGTGTGTGTGTGTGTGTGTGTGTGTGTGTGTGTGTGTGTGTGTGTGTGTGTGTGTGTGTGTGTGTGTGTGTGTGTGTGTGTGTGTGTGTGTGTGTGTGTGTGTCTGGCCGCGCGGCTCCAATAACTGTATGTCCAAAATCAGGATTGGCGGCGGCAATGTTCTCTTACAAAGACTTTCACAGTAGGATGTTGGTGTGGATACACGGGCGCTGATATTTACTAAATTATTGATATAGGACAAGAAAGTAAAAGAAACACCGTTAGCCTAAACATAGCAAATTCGTGCATGGTTTGCGACTACAGGAGGATGGGGGGGGGGGGGGGGGGCGAATTAAGACGTGCAGAGCAGCAGAAGCCAGGTATAGTGTATCCAGGACAACAGCGGTGGCCGAGTTATTAGAGCGTCCAATGTTGGAGGCACAGGGTTCGATTCCCAGCGGCACCGGGCAGTCGCCGGTTTTACCAATGGGGGAGAGAGCTACCCCGAACTGGCGCTCGGAGTTGTGCGTAATCTCGAGAAGGTAGCCCCTAGTTTCCGCTCCCATCTCTCTTTCAGTCCCTCTCTCACGATGCTGAGCCGCTCCAAGGCGGCTAGCCGTTCTCCAACTTCACCTCAACTCTGAAAATCGTCTGGTTGGTTACCTATACACCGGGCAAATGATAAATAAGACGGGGGCATAAACTTATATATAAAGGAATGAATCTTAACTTGAGGCAAGGGCGAGGGGGAAAAAGGAAAGGAAAAAATTAGCCTGTCAGGTTGGGCCAAAATAACATTAGGTGTAATTGTGGTACACACTGTGTAGAGCGAGTCTCTTAATTAATTTCGATCATCTTCTGTTAATTAACGTGCAATAGTTCTGTGGGGATGAGCGTTCTCTTGCGTATTCCCACCATGGAATGAGGCCGCCTCTGAGTGCCGAACAACCGATCTCCTGCACAGCGCGAACACCGTCTAAAAGACACCTATCCCCTGAATGCAGTCGTGCTGCACGGTGACGGCCTACTGTAGGAGTGCGTGAGCAGTTCGTTGCGAAAATTTGGCGAGATTGTAAATGAAATATGTCAGGGTATCTCTAACAACTGTGTGAGCAAAAGGAAAAATGTTAAAACAACGGAACAGCAGAGTTCAAGGCCGCGATAGTTCTGAACTGTTGGCAGTCAGCAACCCGCCACACTTCATAACGAAAGCTGTACTTTAGTCGAGTCTTACTTAAGCGCCGAGTGCCCATACAAGTAAACTAACAGCAAAATCTCGCATTTCAAGCCTTTCGAGATCCTTTGATTTTCACGGAAAGCACGCGGGCAAGCTAAAGTTACCGCGAGTGCACGACCGTAACGACATCGTAAACACTGCCCGCTCTTACTGACCATCCCTACGATGGTCTTGCCCGACAAGTAGTACTGTTACACAGGCTCGGGAGAGAGGGGGATGAAGTCAGAGGGGGGAGCAGGAGAAGGAGGGGTATGGGATGGGTGCTTCCAGGCAACAGGTGCTCGCTGCTTTGACAGCGTGAAATACAGGATATATATGTGCATGTGTGCCAGTCAACGGGCACTCGCCTTCTGGGAAGCGCCGACCCGTCCGCCGATTTCTCCGAAGGTCACCTGTCGAAACGAAGGAGGGGTGGGGGGATATGGGGGGGGGGGGTGGTCTATGGGGGAAGGGGCAGCACGGATTGCGTCAAGAACGGGGGCGGGGTCGCTACAACTTACGTCGGATTTTCCCACGCTTGGCTGAGCCTTCTTCGTTTTCGAGCGCGTTTATTTCTGCTTGCTACGCCGGGCTTCTGTTTCCCGATGCACTCTCACGACCATTAAATGCTGACGGACGGCGCCAGGAGCGCACGCGTCGTTCTCTTTTGCCGCTCGAACTCACCGTTTCTTTCTTCATCATCGTGTTTCTTTCTTTCCCTCTTTCTCTTCTTTATTTTTCTCCAATTAGCGCCATTATTATTCGCGTGCGTCCAGATTATTCCTCTTCACGCCTGAGTGGGCTTTGCGACGTTCCCAGATGCGCGATCAGTCTCGGGACGATGTCGAGCGACGAAGGAAAAAGCCACCGCGAATGATCTTCCTCTCTGTGTCCGACATTGTCACAGGCGCGCCGCGCTGCTTTTGCGTGAAGGTAATGTACGGTCGGCGCTGTCTTCGCGACAGCTAGAATGGAAACTAAGCGAAGAGGAAAACGAGGGTCAGTGCTCTATTTCTGCTGGCCCCTCCACCCGTCTCCTTTAACTCGATGGACAACGGTTTCTATGGTTTGCTTTATTGTCTAATTAGGAGAGGGCACTATACTTTAACCAAAGCTTATCTCACAACAGTTAAGATTTCTGCGGGCAATTTACAAACCGTAACTGCGGTATAGACGCGCAATCTTCATTTTTGTTGATTTATCAACAAAAAAGATATAGATCATATGACGTCGCGCTGTAGTACGTCCACGTACGTATCACATCGCAACTTCATGAGGCGAGCGAGCGTTGAAGGCTCACGTAAGGACCCGCATACAGACCATTTGCGCCATCAAGGAATAATTATAAAAAGCAAATTGTAAACAGAATTATGTACTCAACGAAACCCAGTAGCTACCAATCCCATATTCAGTGTACGTGTGTGCGTGCGTGATGCCAGAGTGGTCACATCCCGATTCGAGCGCAATCCAAAAACAACGCCCGTGCACCTCACCCGTTTAGGTTGTCCGTGCATTTTCGAAATTAACACGCTGTTTTCCCGTAAGGCATCTGATAATTCATGACGTGGTCCTCGGAAGTTCAACTGCGAACGATAACTTTTGTTATCTCAGCAATGTAGTCAATGAGGGCAGCGCAGACGAACCAGTCCCCTGTACTTTTCATATTTCACCAACCAAAATGATGCTGGAAATGCACGTACTGAGCTATCGACAACGAGGAACGATGCTATATTATTTTGCAATAGTAAAACCGTGCGCAAAGATACAAACAAGCAAGTAATTACCAGTAGCCAAAGTCAAGACTGTTGCAGTCATTTCAAAGCTTTCTTTTGCGAACTGTTCTGAACGACAGAATACATTAGGCGTTGCCGAACTCGGCCAGTATTGTACTGGAAATTTTCTACCAGATAACGCCGAATTTTGAAGCGTCCGACTCACAATGGCAAACAGACGTGCCACAGTTTCCTTTCAGTCATCATCAAGAATTGTACGCCTTTGATCATGTAACAAATGGAACAAGAGATACGTCATCAGTAAGTGCCGACGTAATCTCCGGATAGCACATGCTGCTCAATACCTATTGTTTCTTCCGACTGGAGTTAAAACGTCCGGTACACCTTCTCTAATTGCATTCATGAGTAGCCCGAGGAAAACACTGTGCCTTGTAAATATATCAAAACGACGACTCTTGCTTCAAACGTACCTCTAACGCCCTTTCTTTTGTGCGGGTCGTCCCAAGATTGCTGGGCATCATTTCGCAACCTGCGCCATAGGAGAGCCTCTTCGCACGGGCGATTGCACAACGCACTCAAGCACCTTCTCACCCCGCGCGGGCGGCAACGCAGCAGTAATGCGCGTTTTACGCCTTTCGGAGCACCTCGGGCATGTATGCGCACGCTCTCTTTTTATCTTCGTGACCTCCCGTGTACAGCGTCGGCGTAAGGTCGCGCACCTCCTGTAAAACACAGCCTACGCACGCATGTTTATTTCGCCCCCATCACGAGGCGGTCGTGAAAAACACGAGACACGGGGGGCCCTCCAAAGGCGCGCGCACGTACTACATTACTGTCACTGTCCTCGTTTGCATATGCTCCCGTTTTATGCACGAAAGCGTTGTATTGTTATAGGTCTCCCTTGGCAGTGGTGGCCGGTTTCTCGTGAAGTCGTTCTGTAGAGCGGTCGCGTTATCCCCGCGCGCAGTTGTTTGTCTTCGCGAGACATGTGAACTGCGCGCCAGCAGCCGGATCGAAGCAGCTGCGGTGACGTGCGAAAGAAAAGTTGGCTGGTGCGAACGGCGGATGCGCTTTTGCGACGCCCCCATAACACGGAGCTGTCTCGAGGGCAGGTGTCGGCGAGGTACCGTACCGAGAAATCGGGCCCGCTGGTTTCCTCAAAGCGTGTACGGCAGAGCAAAACAAGAAGCCGATGGCACTGGCAAAGCAGGCACGTAACGAATGAAGGGATGAAAAGCTTTAGTTGTCCCTCTTCAAAGGCAAAGGAGCAATTGAATAGAAAGTAGAGGGCGTGGAGCTGAGGTAGGGGGAACGAAATGCCTGCTGTAGGCCTCCTGAACCCTCTCAGCCCGCTCCAGGATAGCCTCCTGAAGCCCAGGCCTCGAGGGCAATAGAAATTAACGAAAGTTGGTCTTGCGGCATGGGCTGTTACTATGTGACCTCCCCGAAATTGTTACTTGAGCGCAATTTAGTTGATTTATTAGAGACGACACTCCGGTACACCGACTGGGATGAGAGGGTACTTGCACAAGGTGCGCAAGCGATTAGTTAATTTTCGTTTTGTGGTATATATATATATATATATATATATATATATATATATATATATATATATATATATATTTGAGGAAGAGGGTAACAAACGTTCGAAACACAACTTTTACTAGTAAAACTTGTGTTTCGAACGTTTGTTACCCTCTCCCTCAGACACATATTACACCGGATCCATCGATTTTTATTCTCACATTATATATATATAATATATATATATATATATATATATATATATATATATATATATATATATATATATATATATATATATATATATATATATATATATATGTATATATATATATACCGTGAATATAAGTTCTCATCTCGTGTACATTCGATACATCTACGGCCTTGCAATTCTTTAACAATATCGTTGAAATTAAGAATAACAATAACGTTATGGGCTCTGGAGTGCGCTTTGTGCATGTTTGTTTGCTCGTCATTGGCTATGCATGCTCAACCCTTAGCTCAGAAATGCGAAACAATATTAGATATCCTATTCACGTCCTTCTTCACGATGTGCATCCGGATCTCATTTCTTCCGCGCCTCAAATGCAATCAAGCAGTCAAACCAATTAGCTACAACTTGCGCAGGCGTCATCTCCTAATACGCGGCTTCCTTTGCCGGAAGGTCGTACCCCTGTTTTGCGGTTACGATATTAAGGTCTACACACCCGACTACCACATGTTCTCGTCCCCACGCGCCCTCGTGACTCTCGCGCGCGTCCTTGCGCAAGCAACGACGCGCGTCCCCGTCATTGACGTGCAGCACGCGCGCTCGCGCGAACGCCAGATGCCTGCGTACTACTGCGGGTGGGTCTCCCATGCACGCCCGCAACTATCCTTGACGTCCTTATATCGCCAAGGAATCAATAAACTTCCAAGGACCCGAGCGTGGTGTTCTCAGTCGCGGTTGCCCAACGACGACGCAGTCGACTATAAGACGGTAGCACGGCAGCGGCAGCAGCTGGCTACACCAGACACACGTCGCGGCTAAAGGTTAGCGTGCGTTGAGACGACTGCGCGGACTCGAAGCAGCGTGGATTTTTTTCACGGCCATCGCACGATGGACAGCTGTTGAAGACTAGTGGGCATTGCGTGAGCGCCGGTGTTACTCCCCTCCCCGCCCCTCTCACTTCGGTCCACCTTCAAAACGCTTTATCGTCTCGAGCCCTCGCTCTCGTAACTGCCCTCCTCTTCGGCGACTAGGCAGGGCAGGCAAGCCGGATGGCCCCGCCGGCCGGCAGCGGGCATCTGCGGTCTCGAGCACCTTGGCTGGCTCGCTCACTTCAGACGTGGCGCGGTGTGACCCCAAAAGGGCGCCGATGATAGCGATGGCGAGCCGCTGCTCGTGCTGCAGCTCGCTCTGTTTACCTTGGGCACGCAACGACTCGCGATATTACGACTGCCTCTTCCCTCTGGTTGCGGCAACCGAGCGTCGGCCCGGTTTCTCTGTCTGTTCTCTGCGCGGTGCGAACTGGTTTTGCATACGCCGTGGCGCGGTCGTTCCTTAAGCAGCGCTGTCTTATGGTATAGGGACGACTCAGTCGCCGCAAAAGGAAGTTTAGCTGGTCGCGAGCAAGATTTCCGTTTATTGATTTTCCCTCACGGTCTTGCTTTGTTTTCGCCCGTCCTCTCTCCCTCTGTTTGTGCAAATACAAGTGCAATGTAGCACGAAAAGAATGATATGAACAAGAATGTACTTTTTTAGAGGCGAAATGTTGAGGCCCGTGTACTGTGCAATGTCAGTGCACGTTAAAGAACCTCAGGTGGTCGAAATTTCGGGAGCCCTCCACTACGGCGTCCCTCATAACGATATCGTGGTTTTGGTACGTAAAACGTCAGAGCTCAATAAGGAATGTACTTTTTTTCTGAAATGCGACACGCTCTCTTTTTCGCAATAAAGTCGCACCAAGTAGCCGCGCTATTCGTAACGCTGAAATGTGTTTCCTTTATTTCATCGGTAGCGTAAAGGCCGCTTCCTGAAATTCTGTTTTGCCGTAGATGTATAAAAGAGAGCTTTGACCTCTGTCGCTCCGGTGACGCTCCTTGTCATAAACTAGGAACCCATGACCGCCGCCACTTCCCCCTGAACAAGGGAAGGAGAAACGTGTCGTTCCTCTGGACCTCAATAAAGTTTTCAATCAATCAATCAATCAATCAACCAATCAATCAATTGATCGATCAATGAGCTATGTGTTGAAAGAGGGAAATAATGAGACTGGAACGCTGATGAATGCTAAACGTCGAAGGGCTTTTGCACGTACTTAATCTGTTTAAACTGAGGTAGCCTCATTACCAAAAGTTTGGACAAAGCACACTGACATTTTAATGCGAGCTGTTCTGTGTGTGTTCTTCATTCGCCGTCATATATTTCAATGCTTTGCTTTCAATCCGCATTATTCTTTACGCACGTTAAACCATAGATGTTCAGCCGACCGAAAATCACTGCTCACAATGTGGCGGGAAAAACTTAATCCACTTCAACTAGCTAATGGAAGGTAACATTTTATTTTACTTTTTCTCCCACGAAAAAAAAAATGCAGTTTTCAACGTGGCAGTCCAGACGGTGCTCTCGCTTTTGCTTCTATCCACGTTCGAACAGCGTTATCCGTGTGAATGAGCGTTAGGATCCACAACACTTAACACATATCTCTAAATATTACGTCTCCTCAAAGAACAAGGCCCAGCTGTATTGAGCACGTTAACGCAAACTTCGTCTCGCAACAGAGTACTCTTTTCTTCTCTTCGTAACACAAGATATTTAGGTCACTTTGCTACTGAAATACGCCAATAAGCATTATGTCCAGTCCACCTAAGTATAGCGACTCTGAAATGTGTCCTTGTCATCACAAATGCAGGACAGACCCAGCGGGCAGACCGCCAGCCCGTAAACGCAAATCCATCGAGGCGTACTTCCACGAGCGGAATTTCGTATAGTGAAATTGTTCTCTATTTAGCGAGAGATTTTCATAAAAGAAATACGAAAAGCAGCATAGCGCAAATAGACTGCCAATAAGCATACGGAACGACTAACGCGAGTATACGTATAGTCTTTACTGTCATTCGTATGAATGGCTTACGTCATTAATATGTTTCCATTACTGAGAAAAAAATCGAAAGATTAACTAGACAATGTCCGTATGCGGCGCAGTCCTCCAAAAGTGCGATGCGAAACTGAAAACTGCTTCACATTGTTTGAGCTTCTATACTTTTGGGTGCACTCACACCATATCGCCATTCATGCATATTAGTTTTATGCACCCACGTTCTGCATGAGACCATGCAAGCGTAATTTAAACTCAGCAAGGAAACCTTGGGTCCATATTCAAACACTATAAAGAGACTTTTCATGCGAGAGGTTTTCGTAATTGTTGGGGCGAGCTGCCTCTGACATGATCGGTGAATGCGGCCGAACAACGGCGAACTGCCCGCACAAATGAAAACTTTTCTGTACATCGCCCTGGAAATTTCCTTTCAGGGAACATTCTCGAGTCCTTTCTCTCGCCATGCTCTCTGTGCTCACTAAAAGCTGAATGGAGTCGCGCAGGCTTGACGACCAGGCCTTGACAGCGGCCCTCGAAATTCCGCTGGAGTTTGGACGACACTCTTATCGCTGCTGTCTGCTCGCAGTTGAGAGTGGCGTACACTTCATGCGCCACGCACCAGCAAGAGCACGGGACACAGATGGCGTTCAAAATGAAGGGCAAAGGTCACCAACTGCCTGTTTTGGCTGGCCAAACAAGCTGCGAAAAGCACGTCACTACGTTTTCGTGCGGCGTTGTAAGAGATTGAACGGTGGGCCCGCACTTGGGCGAGGACGTAGTTTTCCCGATTCGCACTTTGGAAAAGTAAGCTTTTCCGTGCTTCCTAGAGTTTCTCAAATACATATTTTCAAAAGCTTTCCGAGAATAAACTGCGATTTCATGACTACTATACTGGATGGTGTCTCGACCACGAGAAGCGCGTGAAAAGTATGCGTAACACTGTCAACTATCATGTGACTAACGGAGACATGGCATATACACAGTGGCGTGTTAAACGGATAGCACCAGCGGTAACCGTGCCGCGATCTCGCAGAAATCTGTAAGTTCACTTCCCCGCACGGATGTTTTCCAATCGAAAGGTCTCGACCCCAGATAGCTTTTCTGCTCTGAGCGCGTTCACACATGCGCGATCCAGCAAAGGTGCACGAGCGGCACAAAGGCTTTCCAGAAATTTTTCTTGCGAGCGGAGCCATCTCATAACGAGTTCCACGACGCACAGTGAGAGCGGCTGAAGCGAAAGAAAGAAAAGGCATGCAGGGATGGGTGCTGAATAAGGTGAATGGTTCCTTCTACTAGTCTGTGGTCGAGGTTATATTGGTTGGAAAACACACTTCTCGCGCATGCGCAGTAACGTTTCCGCATATGTTTCATTGAAAGCGTCTGGCGAAACAGAATTTGTTTAGACATCCAGAGGAAAACACCCTGCATTTATATGGCTCTGAAAGCGCTTGAAGAAAGTGCTTGAAGGCATCCACGCGCCGATGGTTAGCTATGCTTTAATGCTCAAATGAAAGCACAAGGTAGAGTTTGACATTTCGTTACGCTCTCGTTTACTTTTGTCGGAATTGTATCAATAACAGAAAAAAAATTATCTTGGGAATAACATGTGGCATATTCAACGTATAAGCGTGTTAGATGCCTACATTCAGGCACTGCAGTGAGTATATTGAAGAATTTAGAATACTGAAGCATTGAATCTACGACTTACAGATATAAGCGGTACTTATTTTGATTGTCTTATACAAAAAGACTGCCTCACGTCGATAGCAGTGATGGCTCTTCTATAGGAGAACTCGAGGCCGCTTAAATAATTAGCTCCATTCATTTATCATCATTCTTACCTTCTTAGCGTTTGCCATATGCACTTGCTTCCGCTAAGACAAAATCAAATCGCTTCATATTTGTGTCATAGCTGTTGATAACGTTCTTGTTTTTCTCGTTGCTTTGGTATCATCTTTCCTGCTGTCGACTTGGCGCCGCTCTCGCAAACGCGTGTTCCGGCCACGCAGCTGAAACTTAAGGCTTTAGCACGATAGTCCTTGGCGGTGTTGTGTTCTTGTAGCGTTCGCAGAGTCCGGTGTTACCCCGAACACCGGGCCTCCGAAGGCCACCTTTCTCTCGAAAGCGCTCAACGTGTTTACGTCGCTCTTTAGCAACCCCTTACCTGGAGGCCACAGCATCTGCTCCTGCTGGCCGTGTCAGAAAGAGCTGACCATGCACTTGGGCAGGTGTTCCGGCTGTACGCAGATCTCTCATGAAAGCAAGTCGTTCAACTAGCGCACTTCGCTACGTATAGTGTTGGCGCCTTCCTCCATTTTTTCTAATATCTGCCCCCTCGTTCGCTTATACGTAACGCGCAGTAGGACGCCACTGACAAACCAACGCATTTCAGCACACGCGCGTACGGTGCAGCCTCGCTTGGTAATAGACTACGTGGTAGTTGACTAGCTCTTAAAAGATTTGGTAAACTTAGTCATTGAAGTGAGATTGAATGAAGGCACTGCTGCCGTTGTATTAGCGGACATCGAGCATTAGCCGATGTTGGCCATTGCTTCAATCAATAGTCAACGTTAGCCAACCCTGTCCATATTTAGCCGTCTTTTCCCCCACATTGACATACAGAGGGCCAACCTTACAGTGTCGGTAGTATGAGAGTGAATAAAGCAGCTTTTTAAGAATTCCTTTTATTTAGGGCGAGTTTAATCCCATCTGAAATTGTTGCAATCATATCCAATTCCATAAAGCGGGATGAATAATCGCAAGAAGGCAGTATGTTAAAAAATAGTAAGTTTGACGTGTCGTTTTATGTCAACGTCAACTACCGTTTTTGAAATAAGGAAACAAGAGAGGAGGGAAAGGCAGGAAAACCAACCTCTTCGGAATAGCGGGTGTGCCGGACGCACGGCAAAAGGTATGCGCAGGATTAGTTTAAGGGTGTAAAGAGAGAGAAGGCTCACGTAGCCAACGCCACAGTCTTCTGAGCGGTATGCGACGTCACTGGTCTTGTGAAAGTCTGCCGTCTCCGCCCCTTCCCTTTCGTTCAGGGTAGCATACCGGTTGTGATAAAATGGTTGACGTTCCTGTCTTTCCCTCCCTCCTATTTTCTTCCCTCCTGTAGGCTTAGAAAATTTCATCAGTGCCTACGTCGCCCTCAGCTGCGATAGGCTTCTGAGGGCGATATTCCAGAATCGTTTTACAGATCGGCAAATTTGACAGCTAGGCGAGTTGGTGACAGATCATCTTGGTGTTGAAGCAGCGCATCAGCAGCAATCCTGTCTGTCTGTTCCCTCCCTTCGTCCGTCGCTGCTTGTACGCTGCTTCAACGCCAAGTTGTTCTTACGGACACTGGTCTCTGGCCAAGGTGAGCTAGAGGAACAAAGCTCTACGTGATTACTGTCATAATGAGGAGACCCTGCAGCACACCTTCTGCTACTGTCCTCGCTATACTATAGATGCAAAGACCACCACTACTGTTTTTGAACCTACCAAGCTGTGTTGTCGCTACCATTGCAACAGTTCACGGGAGCAGGATGTATGCGCAATCCACTATAACACTACCACTCGAGCTCATCGCGCTTATTTCAAGTGCTATGCGACAGCTTCAGCGGCTCACGACGCGTCTCTTCAAGGTTTGAGTTTCTAGAACTTCCTCGGGGAACCAATAGCATCTGCTCATCACGGCCGTTGGGGCAAAAAGTAAAAACTGATAAAATAAAGGAAGACTGGGCAGATGTTTTTGCAGTATGCAGATCTCGACGCTCACGATGGCTCCTGCCTGCACAAGATGAGCATTACATCCTCTATCTCTCTCTCCTCAGACAGCAAACACTCCCACACCATTTCCAGGTTGTCTTTGTACTCACGGCACGCGCCGTGCACTATCTCCTCCTCCGTGTGTCTGCTGCAGGCGTCGCACTCGTTACAGGCACGTGGCGTCGATGCTAACCCAGCTGCTGCATGCGCAGTTCGCGTGACCGTTTACGAGTCTCGCGATAGGTCTTTCTTCTTTTTTCTTTCTTTTTTCACGCCTTCCTTGTCTTTCTCGAGCCCACGCACACGCTTCCGCTTCCTCTTTTTCCGGCCTTATCTTGCTTCAGCTCCCCACTCCCCTTCACCGTATTATCCTTTTCTTTACGCGTGTACGTTGTTAATTGCCAATGAATGCGCAATCAGGACGCTAATTAATCGTGTCGGTCGATCTCTAATTAGATGTTGCTGTTCCTTTTACCACGTGCGGCGGATATTAAGAGGGGCAGTTGCGCGCAAGTCACGTCGTCGTCCACGACCCGATTTCGCAATCTCTCGCCGTACGGGGCAACCGCCGTCGATCGGTTATCTGACCCCGCGATCGCTGTTCCACGGCCGCTACAATTCTCCTCGGGTTCGAGACGCTCGTTACCAGGGTGGGAACCTTCTCATATCATTCATCGCCCTCGTGTTCGTCTTGACATGTCGTGGCGCGGACGGACACTAGCAAACGTTTCGAACACCGGGACGTCAACCCAACGGAAACTAAAAAGGCTAAAGAAAGAGAAAGAGAACAAGGGGATCGCCAAACGGAAGACGCCGGAGCAGCTGCTGATTTAATTACGCGGTGTATTATCAGATATTAGACTCTCATCTCAAGTGAACCACGCCTTCGCTCCCCGACCCCGCTGGCTATCTAGTCACGATGCTAAGTGGAAGATGAGTCGAGTGGTATACACGGCAGTGCCTGGAGCCAAACCTGCGGTGACTTGTGATGTCGTGGTACATCTATGGGAATAAGGGTTGTTTTCTTGGTAGTTTACCTCTGGCCTTTTTTAACTCTCAAAGCGCTACCTTTCAAGACGAAGCGTGATGTGCCTTTCAGCTGGTTGACAGACCGTGGGAATGGTGAACAGGCGTGCTTTATTAAGGGGCCTGGTGGGTAGCGTGAGAGCTTCGGTTCCCTCACGCTTAACGGTGCGCTCTGCGGACAATCTGAGCTTGAAGCGTATGACGTCTACAGTTTGAAGCCAATAAGTAATCCAGAGTTGCTTCGCAGCATCGCACAATCATTGCCTTAGCCTCAACAATTCCCTTTGCTCGCTCATTTTGTGAATTTTACGATGACTGAAATGGTTGATTGCATTTTTTAAGATACCTATATTGTTGCAGAAAGAACACGAACCGCCTTTTTGTACCGTAGTCTCTAATGCGTAGTCTCTAATGGTCATGGCATTGCGACGACAAGACGATCGTACACTGCTCATGCAGACAATATATGAAACACATCATCATATCTTTTCTATAAACATTTTTATTCATGCGGGCGCATTTCATTCTGCAGTGTTGTCCACACACAAGCGCGCTTTCACAGCTTTTCGCTTTCTCTCCTTTAAATTACATCC
Organism: Hyalomma asiaticum; assembly: GCA_013339685.2. Lineage (NCBI taxonomy): Eukaryota > Metazoa > Arthropoda > Arachnida > Ixodida > Ixodidae > Hyalomma > Hyalomma asiaticum. The sequence continues at coordinate 31,060,282 of CM023483.1, read as the reverse complement.
AAGTACGCGACTTTCTGAAAGTCAGTGGCTCAACTATATTTACATACTGCTGAACCACTATTGTGCTTAATTGCAGAGGATCGACCGCTGTCTCTGGACCAGCAAGTGCGACCCCACGGAGTGCACTCGAAGCTGCACTCTGCAAAGCACGGCCACCAGGGCGGTGTAACAGGAGGAGGGGACAGTGGCGCCACCGTTGTCACAGCAGTGGTGTCCATCTGCGTGCTGGCCGGACTTCTGTTCTCCGTGGTGCTAAGTAGGTGGAGGACCAACGGGGCGTCATCGGATTCTCCCCCTCCACGAAGGGTAAGGACAGTGATGAATCTATAACCAAGAGCGAGCTAAAGGGGAAACACGGAAACACGAGCTCTGTACCACAAGATAAATGTCTGCTAGTTTGCATTCAGTGCGGTACGTGATTGCAACAAGTGTGGAAACCCCTAATGCACTCCTAATATCCCTGTATTTAGAGTGCTCATAGAAGTTGCTAATTCTTCGCAAATATATTTTGCCGTTATATAAGTGTAGTGACTTTGCTTGCGTTGGAATGATTTATTCTTTAAAACGGAAACGTATTAGGCATCACATATATCTATATTATATAAAGTGGAGCACATTAGTTCATACTCAAGCAAAATTAACCTGCGCCCGTATTAAAATAGATTGAGTAAACTACGGAACGCCCATCCGTGCAACGTTTTCCGATTATGTATCATGTCCTTACGTCGAAATAATCGCAAAGTAACACGCACGTTCTCTTTAGGAGCACAAATTTAAGGGTAACTGAGCTGGAAATGCGGCCTAATGAGATAGGAATAATAATGAAACCAAGAACATGGATAGACAATATTTCCTTTAAGAAGGTAGTCTAAGCGTAAGTTGACACCAGCAAGACGCTGTTTGCTGGTCAAAACCGCATCTTTCATACGCCGGTAATTTCACCTTCTTTGCTGTTGTTGTTGTTGACACGTCTTTATTCCCATTTTATGCCCTTTGAGGGCTGCGGTGAATGTAGGGGGAGAGGCGGGATTAAATAAAAGAGAAAAAAACGAAAACAAAAAGAAAAAGGGGGCACAAAAAATGCAGTCCTAATGAGCATCTCTCGAGTTGACGTTCTGGCTGTCACGCCCAAGACGGAGCCTGGTGCCAACGGCTGGAGCCTTGGGATCGTCCAGGTACTCGAGCAGCGACCGCCATAGCTCGTTGGCGGCGGCGCCGGTGATGCGCCCGGGTTGTGCCCAGGCCTGGAATGAAGTCGGGTGCCATTCCGGTGGGATTTCAGCAATGACCCGTTGCCTGGTTCCAGAATACAGCGGGCAGTCCCAGATAAGGTGCGCCAGGTCCGCTCGGGTGTTGCAGTGGCCGCAGATGCCAATATTCGGGGTGCCCAGGTCTCGATCTCTGCGAAAACGCTGCACGAGGAAGGGGGTAAGGAGAGTTCCCGTCTGTACCTGCCGCAACAGTACCTGTTGCCGGCGGGTATCAGCGCTTGAAGGAAGTGGAGGTATGTCCAATGGGTTAGATACATCGAGAAGATAGCTTCGCCGGTAGCACTTTGCTTGGGCTATTGCTTCCATGGGATCGTACCAATCGCTGTGTTGTTCAATTTCTTCTGGTGCGCTGCGCAATATGTGTTCGGGTGGTTTCGACTGCGCGGATAATAGCATTGCGCGCGCCAGTTGATGTGCCCGTTCATTTCCTACCCGTGTGGCCCGGAATCCAATGCAAATGCAAATCATGTCCTTGTTCCCGCAGACGACGCACGTAGAAACGCAGTTGTTGAACAACAGGAGTGGTAGTGCGAGTGTGCTTGCAAGCGCGAAATGCCTCTTGGGAGTCAGTAAATACTCTGTAGTGAATTTTCTTGTCACGTGGTAAGGTCTGAATGGTGGAATCAGCATGTTTGGCAAAATCTAAAATAGCATATAGTTCCGCCGTAGATGTATGAACAACGTTAGGCGCTACATGCAGTTTGGTCCCCCTTTCGGTGGCCTCTAGGTTGGTCCATGCCGTAGCGAACATCGGTGGTTGTTCTTGTTGCCCGATGGACGCGTCCACGTACACTATTTGACAGGAGCTATGGGGGTGGCTTCCACTGCGTACCTCCTGCGTGTATTTCTCGTGGCTTCGGGCGTGGGCCTGCCTCCTTGCTGAATGTTCGTTTCCCGTGTTCTTCGGCAGAGGTTTGGGGTCTGCAATTTGTATGTGCTCCCAAGAGGGAGATATGTGCGGTAGCACAGGAAGATGAGATACGTCATGCCCGATTTTAGACAAGGTCGCTCTCTCTGCATGCGTAGACTGAAGTCTTGTGACCTGCGTCACCTCGTGCATAGACATAAGGTCAGCAATGTCTCCCAAAGCAGAGCAGCTTTTCAATGCAGGGAGGGGCGTGTACTTTGGCAACCCTGTGATGACTATCCTGGCCTCGTTATTGAGACGCTCTAGGGACTGCAGCTGTGTTCGGGTGATGGGGTGATAGAAGGCGCCATACATAATACGAGAATGTATGAATGCCTGCACGAAGTGCTTCATTTCTTTCTCTCTCACGCCCCTCGTGCGTTTGGCGATCCTTCGCAGAACTTGAGTGACCTGTTTTGTAGTTTTTACAGTTTGATTGAACCATGTTGTGGATATGCACTGCTCGTCCAAGAACATTCCGAGTATGCGGATGACACGCTTCCTGAGAACTGGTGCCCGACCGATGGAGAGATTGACGCTGGCCTTTTCGTCGTCTTTCGCCTTTGACCTTCTGCCTCCATGGATGACTACAAACTCGGTTTTTTCTGGGGCTAGCGTGAGGCCAATCCCTCTGGTGAAGTTATCGACGGTATTTAGCGCATTTTGCAGCGCCTCCTCTTGCTGTCCGAGGGAGCCCTTTGTAGTCCATAGTGTCACATCGTCGGCATAAATAGCGTGCTCAATACCCTCAATTTTCTCCAGCCTTGGAGGAAGAGCAGCTAAAACCAGATTGAATAATGTGGGTGAGATTACGGCTCCCTGCGGAACGCCAACCCGGTTGTGACGATAAGAGCTGCGCTCGTTGCCAACTTGAACCTGAAACGTTCTGTCTTTTAGGAAAGCGGCAATAAAGTTGTACATGTGACCCCTGATGCCCATTTCGCGTGCAGCTTGCATGATGGAAGAGTGGGGAAGGCTGTCGAACGCCTTTCGGACGTATACCCCAACGACGATGCGAGGGCATAAAGACAACGTGTCTAGCACGTTCTCCTTTAGGCGAAGCATAATATCTTGAGTGGAAAGACCAAGTCTGAATCCGTATTGTGTGTGCGGCAGAAGGCTATTTTTTTCTAACCACCATATTAATCTTGCGTTGACCATGCTCTCCATAAACTTGCACAAGCATGACGTGAGAGAAACCGGTCTCAAGTTATTGAGACAGTTCGGCGACTTGTTCGGTTTCGGAATAGGCTTGACAATGGAATGGCGCCAATCCGCTGGAAGATTTCCATCTTTCCATATATGGTTAATCCCCGCTAGAAGTGCGATTTTACATCTTGCTGTGAGGTTTTTTTATGTGTTCTACCGTAATTCCATCAGCTCCTGGCGCACCACGTGTGTTCATTCTGCTTAAGGCGTCTTCGAATTCGGTAACCGTGAAAGGTTGGTTTAAATCGTCGTCTTCTCTTGGAGCGTCATCCCTCGCATAGGTTCTGTCCGTGGCACAATTCGTCTGTGGGAAAAAGACGTCTGCTGCTTTTTCTGCGAGTTCTGCATTGGTGATGCCTTCCTTTAGCGCAACACGTGGGGCGCCGTCGGATGTCTTGCGCCGGCCCAGAAGGGACCTCAAAAGACCCCACGCTTTGCTTGAATTTGTTGACCCATTGATCTGCTCGCACATTTCCATCCACTGCTCAGAGGCTAGCTGGCTAGTATACTTCTCAATTTCTTTTTGTACTGACAGCAATTGGCTTCGTAGAGTTTGCGGGCGTCCCTTCGCGCGATATTTTGACAAGAGACGAAGCCTGCGGTTCCATAAATGCAGGAGATGCCTGTCAGGGTCTGGGTGATCTTCAGCTACCCGCAGCGTCTTTGTTGCTACGTGCTTAGCATGCCTCATAGCCTTCGTTAGAGAGTCAAGGTCGGTAATTGAAGCGGTTTCTTGTAGTTGCGTGCGATACTCATCCCAGTGCGCAATAAGGCACTCTCGCTTGTGAGATGAGTTGCGGCACGACACCCCATTGTTCTTCACTGTGATGGCAATTGGAAGATGGTCGCTGCCTAGAGGATCCTCAAGAAGCTTCCAGTGGCATGTTCTGGGTTTCGAGGACCACGTCAAGTCGGGCGTTGTGCCTGCTTGCCTTGCGTCCTGTCCGAGCCTAGTAAGGGCCTCCGGTAGATTCAGGAGGGTTAGTCCCTAACGATCAAAATCTTCCATTAGACGACGACCACGTGGGCTGCACTTCTTATAGTTCCACGCCACATGTTGTGCATTAAAATCTCCACAAACTAGAATTGTGTCCTTTGGGTAGATCCTTTGGAGATGCTGAATGTAGCTGAAATCTGCCACGCTACGTTTGGCCTGCTTTCGTGTGCTTGCATGCTGGATTCATATACACCGAAAACACCAGGATCGTTTTTTCGGGTGTGAGCTGAATGCGACATCCCGTGACGCTGGCATTTCCTGAACACCAAGGCTCAGTGTCAAGCTGCGTGTGATTGAGTTTCCTATCCACGTACACCACTGCACATGCAGATGTGTCAGTGTCTTCGGAGAATCCATAGCCGTCGTAACCTGGTAAGCGCGTAATGGGACAGTTCACCTCTTGCAAAGCGAGAACGGCGGGTTTTTTAATGTTATGCGATAGCCCCCATCGTAAGATCATGTCTGCTTTTTTCTTTTTGATCGAGCGACAATTCCACTGAATCACGGTCGGGATGTCTCCCCCGTCATCCCGACCGCGACTTCGGTCATTACCGCAATTGAGGAGCTGAGCCATGCTGCACATGAGTAGACTGCGTCGGTACTGTCGGAGCAGACAGTAAAGCAGGTGTGCTTACTGTCGAGGTAGTGGCGACACCTCCAAAAGAGAGCGCTCCATTGAGCATTAACCTCTCCATGACTGTGCGAATGCATGTTTCAATAGCTCTCTCAATCATAGTCTGCACTTTCGCCATGATGTTGTGCTCCAATTGCATGAGACGAGCGGAGAAGAGCGCTTCGTAATCGGGCTGCGGCTCAAGCGTCGATTGAGGTGCCTGCTGGTTATTGTGCATCTGTTTGGTAGCACCAAGGAGGTTTAAAAAAAATTCTGGAGTGGTGATTTTGTGCTAAAGGTGAAGCCGGCGGCCGCCATCTTACTCAGGGCATCGATTAACAGCATTCAAGTAGCACAAAAGTAAAAGCGTTTTCCTCACGCTTCTAACACCTTTAAAGCGGTCAACTTTGCTAGGCAGACAATCCTTTTTGTGCCCGTTTGTGCCACGGGTTTTTGAATGAAACATGAACATCGAAAAAATTTGTGTGCAATATCGCGGCATTGATAGTTGTTCAATGGCGGTCTATGAAATCAAAACGACGCGCTTTTACATTACAATTAGTCTAGGGTTTACATTAGCAGGTCAAGAACGCTTGAACTGATACTGGTTTCTGGACACTTAGGCAAGGTTTTAGGGCTGAACTAAGGGCAAACGCCGGCTTCACTTGTCGCGGTAAGGTTCAGCGGCCGCTGCCACTCCAGCATTTTTTTAAAACCTCCTTGGGTAGCACCAACATTTAGAGTGGGATTGACGACTGCGGCAGCTGGAATTTGAACACGCGTCCCCTTGTTTGGTAAGGGTGCGGTTGGTGCAGTCTGCTCTGCAATTTCGGCATAGCTCGCTTTCGCGTCAAGCGCGGCATGACTGCTAGAGGTCTTGACGACATTAGCAAGGGTTTGTTTATCGTGGTCAAAATGCCCAGGTGCAGTTTCGGTTGATGGGGCACTGCGGGGTCCTGTGTAAAAACTGTGCCTTAAGGTAGCTGCTTTTTGAGGGCGCTCCTGAACATGCGGCTTTGATTTCAAAGGCTGCTGGCTGCGCTTCTGACGGCTCGTAAACCTTGTGCGAAGCTGTTGGTTGATTTTTACACGTTCTGGGCAGTCTCGCGTAGTTGCGAGGTGCTGACCACCGCAGTTACGGCATTTCGGTACCTTGTTTGGACAGGCTTCATCGCTGTCATGATGTTTTCTACCACACACGGAACAACGTGGGTTCTTGAAGTTGGGACATTGCTGTTTCCCGTGCCCTAATTTGTGGCACGTCTCACAAACATACACCTGTGACTTGAAAGGGTAAACTCTTATAGTAAAAGACTTAAGCCCAATTTTGTACGGAAGCCTTGTCCCTTTAAAGGTGACTACAGCAGTGCCTCTCGCACCAATTGGGCGAGCGCTGATGATTTCGCACGCTCGGCAGTGCAGGTTCATCATGAGCTGTTCCGAAGTCATTCCCCCTGCGCTGTGGATCACACCGCGGATTTGATCCCTTTGTAATGCCTCGTACGCTTGAAATCGCGTTGACTCGCCATTTATTGGGAGCTGCATTAAAGTCAGGAGGGCGTCTCGTGTTTCACGATCATCGGTGTCAACCGCGATTTGATTGCTCTTGTCCAAGTATCGGATCACAATATTCGGATTTTCTTCCCTTCTGTGCGTTGAAGGGGAGGTGATAATATGATTCCAGATGGCTTCATTCAGCACAATGAAGTTTTCATCCATGATTCTGCACTGCTCTTGAGGCTTTAGTATCACAGTGTGTGCGTAGTAAGGGCGGCGTTGCTCACGCGTGTTCGCCTGTTTCTCCTTCGATCCGCGGCGTTTATGATAAACTTTCTGCCAGCCTCCTTGATCGCTGTCATCATCGTGAGCAGCATCCGAGTCTGAGACATACTTGTTAAAATCTGCTTGGTCGTTGCCACCACAACGCGGGACGTTATGGCGGAACGCGGGCTTGGTTTTAGCTGCTGCCGTTGCAGCCGACGCGGACAGCGTTCCCCGAGCACGTTTCTGTCCATGCTTGGATGTTGGTAGAATGAGTACGTTAGAGACAAGTAAATTGTCACACTTGCCTTTCCCATCTTTGGGCGTCTCAGGATCAGCCAGGACGTCGAATGGATTCACGTCGGGACGCAGCGGTGCTGTCCTCAGGGTGGCAATAGCCGCCGTGGCATCGGCCGCAGTTGTCGTTAGGGTTAGTGCATCTGGTGATGTCCCGATGTCCCCAGGATCTTGTAAGTCCATTTCTTCGGGCAATGGAACACTGGACGAAGCCTCCAGGTCATCCATGACCACGTTAGATACGTTTTGAGGGCCCGAAGGCCGAGAGTCAAACGAGGAAGCCAGTGACTTTCGGAGACGAAAGTACTCGCCCCCTCTTTGCTGAGATGAACAGCAAAATGAGGCAACGGAGATGCTTTGTACTAAGCAGAAGTTAGTGTTTAGCCGCACAAGGAATAATTGCGATTTTGTCTCTAGAAGGGACATAAGTTTCAAGCATGGACGCTTGGAAGCTTTCGGACACCCGGGCGAGGGATACGGAAATAGCGAATTTCCAGACAGCGTTACACTTACCTTGCTTTTTCTCGGTAGGAGTTTGTGATTCTGATTAGGAACTCTTAAACATTGCGTACTGATGCTACCTCCCTCTCTGCCATTCCGGCCAGCTACGTTCGAGAATGCCGACTAAAGTTCGGCGGCCCCAAACGAGCTCTTTCGTTCCAAATCGCGCTGCAGAGTCACTACTACACAGCGGGCGCAGGAACCGCGGTGCATAGAGCGGGCGTGTGAAACATGCGGCCTCCGCGGGGGCCACGCTTCCGACAAGGCATGTCACACGGCCGTCCCGGACGAACTTCGATCTCGAACGCTCGTGCGTTCTATAAGGCAAACAGATGTGAGCGCAGATAAAAGGCGCCCTCCAGCCAGAGATTCTTCCGAGACCGGCTGGTCAACACGGTCTGTATACGGCTAACCCTCCTCTCTGGGTCAACGCCGGGTCGAGCTTGCGGAGCATCAGACGCGCTCCTCTGTCACGCACCGCCGGTTTCTTTCCGCTGTCACGTACTCGACCGGCCAGTTCTCGCGACCCTCTTGATCGACTTGAAAGAAGTTGCAAGTATATGCTCGAAGAAAATACAGGCTCTTTCAGATGGAGCTGTGGCAAACGTCGAAGATCACTACTACGCATAACTTTATCATTGAGGAAGACAAGACGAGGGAACGCGCACTTCCTATATACTAACTTCGTCGCCTTGTCTTCCTGCGTCCCGTCTCTCCTTTAGACTGTAAACCAACTGGTTCATAGTTGGGTCATAGTCTGTGCGTTCACAGTTTGAGAGTTCATAGTCTGACAGTTCGTAGGCTGCAAGTTATACTCTGAGGCTTGTGAGTGATTTTTCTCACCGGTCAACTCGCTCCGCGAATGCTATATGCAACTTCAGGATTTGCTCAAAAATTCTCCAGCGAACGAATGCGGACCCTCTGATCTACGTGGATCAGAATTCAAAAACATTTTTTTTCAAGTAAATCATTTTGGTTTTCATTTGCAGAGCTTCGTTCGACTGGCAACTGAATGGCAATCTCTTTCACCCTTTGGGATTTTTCCGCAGATCTAGAGCGCCATAGTGATTGTCTGTTTGCGTTGTCACGGCGATGTTTGCGAGGTTTGCGATGTCAGTCTACCTGGATCACGCAATCTGCTGAATTTTCATGCAGCCAAGTTCACAGGACCCGTATTTCTAAGTGGATTTCAGAATTGGAACTCCGAGCCTTCGCTCAATGTATACGTTAAGCATCGGGAATGACAGCAAACGTCCGTTGAAAACAATTCAATAGCGTGCGCGAAAGTATTTTTCTACTGTCCACTGCAATCCCAGTCACTTCGGAAAAGGTGTTGGCCTGCATGGTGTTCGATCCCTACATGGACAAAATTTTCTTCGGGGGCGATCTATGCCTCATTTCCACCTGCCTGTGAGATTCCTATGCAAATCGAGAAAACTCTGGCAGGAGAACTTATGCGCAGATCTGTTTTTGAGACGATCGGTGTCGGTCAGGGTAGTAAAGGCGTACTTCAGATGTCCCTCTTTTTTTCTGTCGTGGTTGTAACAGACCGAAGGTTCTGACAGTTGGGCGAGTTGGTACAGATCCATGACAGGCTGCGCAACACATGCACGGACACGATAGAGGTAGACACGTGCCACGAGAGACACCAAGAGAGGAGTTGTCCGTGTATGTATTGTGTAACAGACCATTTCCACTTCATTTCTAAGGCGCAACCCATATATGCCGCAATGTGACATATTTATTTGTTAAAATGATTTAAATAAGGCTACATACGCTTTGCGGCTTGCACTGCCACCGCTTTGCGAGCACGATTCCAGAAGCACCGGCACCTGGACTTTGACGCAAGTCTCTCGGACCTTGCCAGCCCTGTGGGAGCGCACGCCGCCTCATTGCTTATGCATATTGGAAGGCGACACGTGATGTACGGTCAGCATGGGAAAACGAGCCGCAGCTAATAAAACGCTCGTAAAGACGCGCGACGCCAACCATATTGTGCATATACGTTCCTCCGAGAGAATGCGCTCCCTAACTGCCCTGCACGTCTGATGGCGTGGATAACGAGCGTTCGACCCCCGCAGACGACTCATCGGGCCAATAGCCAGGGGCAAGACTTGCCTAATGAGGCCTGCAGTACAGGCCTCACTTATGAGTCGGTGTATAATTCGGCTCAAGAATGCTCGCTCGGCGCCTGTGCGAGTCTGGCCGTTTGCATAAACGCAGTCCTAGAAGTTGTTTCCTCGCCTAACGAGATGCAGGACAATGTCGCGTCGCTTTGCGAGCGCCGTTTCTCTGTCGTACATGTTGCCACTGTGGGACACTGTGCTGCCTGTAGTATATGTGCCATATACTTCGGTGTGCATACTGAGGGGACGTGAAACCACCCTTTCGCACAGAACAATCCTATACAATGAGCCTACATAGACTCGCATTGAGATACAATGGCTACGTTGTGTTCAATATGGTATAAAAACAAAAGCGAAAGTATGAAAAAGGTAGAACTTACGCTTCGAGCGTGTGATTTATGAAGGGACGCTTGCGTCGTCACGGAGACGTTTTGCGAACGGAAGTCGAAAGCTAAGGGGCCAATTTCGCTATAAGTGGACTCTCGTCGTATGGGAATGGCCCGGGAGGTGAGTTCTCTTGGCAAATAAGGTGCGACGTGACATGACAAACGTCTGAAAACAATGGCAGTTTGATTGTATAGCGTAATTGCGTTTCTTGTTGGTTTATTATACGCTATGGCGAGTTTCGCGAGATAGCATCGTTTGTGCCTCTACAAACAATATACCACTTGCTTTCATTAAGCAACATTGTTGCGAGCAGAAAGACTTTCGGTTCGCAAACGATTGGATATGATGTAGCATCGATAATCAAGCTTGAGCCAATAGAGATGCCTGATATTATATATTCGAGGCGCTAACTTCGTCAGTGTGCCTGTGAGGGAATGAAAAAAAAAATATAGGCAGAATATGCCACATTCGTAGCGATGAGCAGGGCTATATTGTTCGCAGCTATCTTTAGGTCTTTTGTCATCATCTTTCAATTTCTCCCAAAACAACGTACATCACTTTTTACCGCAAGAAACACACACATACGAGTGAAGTAATACGGAGAGGGCACGGTTGGCTCACTAGGTGCCTGTGTTCCTTTGTGTGCGGGCGTTTTAAGTGGCAAAGTATAGTGCCTCTCATTAAATGTGGGCTACGGGCCAACAGACAACCACATGACAATCTCGTGTCACCTAAATTGGCATCGCATGCTACTCAGAATATCTTTCATGAGCATACTGGGAAGACGTTCTACTAATGCCTGAAGTTTTCAATTTCTGCGAAATAAAGATGAAACCTCAACATATATGCCAGCTAAAGAGCCAGCTTGTATCAACAGATCCGACACGTCCTTCGGAAGTATCTTTTGGCAGTCGTGTGCAGCAGGAAAGAGGTAAAATTCGAGCAGAATATATAAGCCGCAATTAAACTATTGTTTTGATGTTTCAAAAATGGGGGCAAGCTGACTGTCATATAGGGTGCGATCCAAAGGACCAGGAGCAGCTCCTGTGTAAGGACTGGTGCTCTCATCGGCTCATCATTTCACGCACCAAGTACACTGTGATCACTTGACTACATAAACACTCGGTACGAATAGGCGGTGCGAGCTGTCACTTCTGGCGCAAATGACTAACCACGTGCAAGGCTCAAAACTGAGGAAAAGATATGAGGCACTGGTGCGCATTTATTACAACGAAGTTCATCACGATATCACTATGCTTTGAAGACGCGCACTATATATATAGACACACCGTTCCGGAGTGCTTCACATCACAGAGCGTAAAACGTAAACTATGTACTCATCTGCCTGGGTCCACAGCCCCGTAGTTATGAAACAGTGCGCCCACCGGGCACACAATGCAAAACTAAACTATAACCCCGGTGTTACCTGTTAGTGAATGAGTTTGTACAGTTAAGTTGGTTATTGTTGTCACGGCGCCGCACACCTTTGATCACTGTAGGCAACTTCTACGCAATGTAGTTAGTAAAATAAAAATAATATCGACGTTTAAGCCCCATGTGCAGTGTAATGGTCACTGATACATCACCAAACGTCTCGTGTGCCTGATAACGTAATGTTGCATGGAGACAGCAAACTATTATCAGCAATGTGTGCAGATAACCGTAATTAGTGCTCTCATCTACATACACGTCTCATGAGACACGAGATGCATGTTGGCCGCGCATTCTTGAATCCGCCCGCCTGGGCAATGGAAAAAACTGAATATAAGTATGATTAAACAATGAAAGATGTTATGTTGTTATGTGGGGTTTAACGTCCCAAAACCACCTCTGATTATGAGAGACGCCGTAGTGGAGGGCTCCGGAAATTTTGACCACCTGGGGTTCTTTAACGTGCACTGACATCGCACAGCACATGGGCCTCAACATTTCGCCTCCATCGAAATGCAGCCGCCGCAGCCGGGATTCAATACCGCGACCCTCGGATCAGCAGCCGAGTACCATTGCCACTAGACCGCCGTGGCGGGGCAAAAATAAATAATGAAAGAAGACTACAGAGTTGAAAGAAAGAATAAAAGCAAAGATAACGGGGTATGAGGGCAGCAAATAACTTAAAGTAAGGCACGCGCATTTTAATGGATAAAGTACATGACGTATCCTAGGAGGCTTCTAGGAGGCTTAGGAGTCAACACTGAACACAAGATAAAAAAAAAAGCTTTCGATTGTCTTCACTCGGGTACGAAAGAAGAGAGAGGTGGTGGTTTGGCAGTAACAAAATACACGTGTGCATGTTTGGGCCGACACTAGAGTTTGAAACATACCCCTGCCGAGGAATGTATATGATATATCACTTCGGTCCATGTTCGAAAATAACCTCACATTTTCTCTGGAATCTCGTGGTGGTGCTTTACGACCGGTGGCGCCTCTACTTCTCAAGAGCGACTTCGTTCCGAGCGCCGAAGCTCCTGTCTCAGTAGAGGACGTCCAGAAGCGGACAGAAGCGGATGAGGCTATTAAATCACGAAAGCTGCTAAGAACGGAAACGCCGCTTTGTCTTCCGGAGCCAGTGTAGCAAAGCGAGAGCTCCTTTTGTGTCTGACCTGCCCAGTGAACTTTCGCTGCCGAAAACAAAAGGAAGGTGTCAAAGAGTGAGCGCCCGCGAAGCGAAGCAGCACGATCACTCGAATCAGCACTGGCGCATTATAGGGGTTAGTTAGGCGCAGTAAAGTACTTAATGAAATAGAGGACCCGGCCGTCCCGGCAAAATGCCAACACCCGCGGATTGAGTGGCAGCTAGACAAGGGGCACGGCTGAGGCCCTTGCCAACGTCCGCACTTTCTTACGCGTGGTTGTGGAGAGGCTCCTTTTGGCGCCCCATTGTGATCCAGGAACAAAAGCGCGGTCTCTGTACACCGCAGTGTTCGTGCTCAACGGAAGAAGCCCTCGTTCGCTCGACACCTTTTCGGGGGGCCAAAAGAAGACAACGCAGGCTGTCTCTTGCGAGGACCTTTAACCTTTGCCCAGAAAGCGTGGCATAGCGCAGTACACGCACGAGACAGACTTGAACCGGGCGTTCCGGAGTGGTGGTGACGGCAGTAGTTTCTCCGCATTCGAGTTTCATTCACTCCCGAGTCTGTAGCAGCCCGTCGCGTCGCGCGTCGCTGCGGCTGCTACGCTGTGTTGTGCAATTAGCCATCGGCTTGCCCGAGTTTGCCCCCCTGTGAAAGAGCGCGTCGACGAAGTTGTGTGCAGTGAATCGGAAGGCTGACTGCGCAGTTACGGTGGCCCCGATGCACCTCCAAGGGACCTGCAATTAACAATTTTCGAGATGACCGGCTTTCATTCATGTATAAGGCCCGTTTATAACAGTCGCTGCCGCGGATGGTCATATTTTATAACAGCTGCAGCAAGTTGCCTCCCTCTTTCACAGCGGAGATGTCGCAGTACCGCGTGTGCAGTGTACTACTGGGACCTTTCACTATAAACATGATGTGCGTTGAGTTGAATTGATTTTTCGGCGAGAAAATTACCATTGGTAGCTTGTTTTTGGTCCCGTTTGCGGCAAGATGCTATTTTTGCGTCAAACATATATACTTCTAAAGTTCCTGTTTTGTTAAGGTCGTTATATATATGACCTTTCCTCTTTTCTCTCTTTTCTTCGCAGTCATTGGCGTGCTTGGATTAAGCACTTCTAAATTTGACTAATGCCAACACATATACCGTACGCCATGAAACAAATAGTACTTGCGCTGCTGCTAGAACATAGTAACGCTCGATTATTGGTTCGTTGATTGCGTCAACCGACACGTTTTCACGCGTACTTCTTTCATTCTAACCATCCATCGGGTACACGCGCGACAGCTTACTTAGTTTGCCCGACAATGCACCGAAAATTTGACGGGCACGCCTTCTCGCTCGGTTTCAAAATAACAAACGACGCACCACCTGACCTGTGTCGCGGGTGCAAACCGGGAGAGGGCGCGCACGCGCGTGTGCGCGAGCAGGCCGCCGGAAGTAGCTAATTACGGTCTTCCTGGCGGAAAATCTGCACCGGCGCGTGCGCTCTTGTTCCTGAGGGCGCCCTGAAAACGCTGTACGATGCACTTCCCCTCGGGACGCGTAGTTCCGCTTGCCACTGTGTACCAGAGACCTCTATACGTCGAGGCGCATCGACTGTGGATACATCGCGTCCTGCAGCCCTAATGAAACCCCGGCCAGGTGCTTTAAGAGAACAGCTCACGATGGCCGTCGTTACGTCGGAGACAAATGACCCCCGGTATCTGTTTACTTGGCCGTCTACGGCGTATCGAGGAAGGCCCTTCGGTGCGCTTAGTTTCAGCTGTGTAACTTTCAGCGACGAAAACACCACCTGTCTGTACCGATGGTGCTCACGTGCTTGACGCAGTCTCGCATGTGATCATGCCCATGTTTGTGAGTAGTGGTCAGCCATAGTAGCGCAGAGTATCCCAAGTCGGCGCTTCACAGTACCGCTGCGCTTCAGAGTGAGGTCAGCTTTGCTCTAGTCTGTCTAGACAGGAGGAACTTTAATCTCTCGTTGTTTGCTTTCGTTGTGCTGATAAGGTCAAGACATCCGTATGGAAAAAGATACAATTATATCTTTGTTCCGTTATCCTTATTCAAGCGGAATTAGAGACCCGAAACGATGTGCTGGTTTGCTCGATGTTGCCGAAATGAATCCGTCTAAACAAGCTCCGTGCAATCAATGCACTCCTAACCCGTAAGAAAAGTGGACCTGTGCAAGAAACTGCAACAATGACAGTAATCATCGTGCTGTTCCATTTCACGTGCAATATCTCTATAATTCGGCGTATCTAAGCCACTTTATAAACGTCCCTCCAGCCGCAGTCACATTCCTTCTTAGGTGAATCGATTACCCTAATCCCTCTATGACGATACAAACCTAATTCCGTAACTTCATCAAACGTCCTTAAGCCCGTGGTATTACACATTCTTTTGAAGCTGAGTGAAGGAGCTCCGACTGATGGTATACTTGTCAATAAAAGCGTCCCATACCGCATCTTGTAGTCAGACAGCACTCCAGAAAATAGCACTGTGACTTTGCTACCACATACGAGATCAAGCTGCAGTCTGCAAAGACAAATTAAAAAAAAAAGAAGCACTGTGCGCCAGACTTTGCAGCTGTAATATTGTGAAGGTTATAAAGAATGTCGACACAATAAGCGAAATTGTAAAGGTTAATGTTCTTCATCTTTGTCTCGTTAAATGTCATTACTGCTGGTGTTCTTGCGCGTGGTTGGTTAGGTTTTAGACATCCGGAGCTCGATGCGATATTCATTCAAGGCACGTAAAAATAATGAACCCGACTTGCAAAAGAATACCAGAGACGTAGTGGGGGCTTGAGCCAGGAATATGCGGGGATCGGACGCCAACCTTTACAGCTTAGGCTAAGTTACATTCAAAGAAAGAAAGAAAGATGTGGGTCGCACACTTACATCCATACCATGCACAGAGCTTCACAGGATAGAATGACTCATGAGATTTTTAGAGCGAAGCTTTCACCCATCGGATAGCATGTGGATCTCCAAGTAACGAGAACGCGCTCAGGCTGTGTTCAGATAATATGGATGAACTCGGTCATCTCAATGATCTCAATAATCCGCGATCAATAGCCAAGTTTACTTGTTGTCAATATTAATGCTACTCGTTGTTCTGTCCTCTATATTTATGCGCCCCTCTTTTCTTTTACTTTTGACAAAGGGCTACCGCTTGTTCGGAAACACGCACGCCACGCCACAATTAGCCGAGAACTTATTGAAGTGTTCGTACGTAACGCCTCCATTAGAACGCTTCCTTCGCCAAGGCTGGAAACTCGAACCCGCTTATACTCGCATCACCTCTAACACAGCGACATATGTTCACCGAATTATAACGCTGCGCGAGGACAAAATACGACGGCGAGCGACATGACGATGAGAAAAATGACGTAGCACATTGTCCAATATCGGAAAGAGATGCTTAGGGTATAGAGAACGCGATATTAATTAGCCAAGAATGCAGTGGTAATGAAAAGAAACGCCACAGTGCTGCTTATAGAACGGATCCAGCTGCAAGTTATCTTATATGCGTATCAGCTCTGTTTTTATTCTGTAACGCTTCGGCACGTTATCGCACTCGACGTCTGATACTCGTATATTGAAATTTGGAGTGGAGCCAAGCGGTGTTGCGCATGCAGGCAGTCACTGTGTGGGCAGCTGCCGCAAAAGGTTGCAAAACGCACAGCAGATGTTTCGCTCTTAGTACTGCGTAACCATTAACGCGCACGCATACGCACAAGCATACCATACGGTTCGGGAATTGCTCCAGTGGAGAAAGGTACGTGATCAGCAACTCCAACTCGGGACGTTTTTCGAACGTTCGACTGCCACTGTCCAGTGCTGATAACCTGTCAGACTGTATCCGTTATGGCATACGAAAAGAACATCACTCCTGAGAGACGAATATCGAAGTCATTTGCATAATTCGGTTAAAAACAACTCGCGCCGCATCCCATCTTTTTGACTTGATTGCCGACGGCAGTGCGGTTAGCAATCCGTTACCATGGTGTAGTTAGGAATGTGTTTCATTTGTCGTACTGATTATTATGAAGAACAGTGCATATACGAACTTGTTTACCCTGGTTTACTAAAGTTCATTGGAAAAGGTAATCACTGTAGATACAGACAGAGAACCCAACTTTCCTGCCGTTTTCCCTGCAGAATCGATGCTTAAGGTAGTCATATATCGGCAACGCTGTATGATTGGTTATTAAGGACATCGTGTAGCGTATTCAGGGCTAGAGATTAATTCTATTAGGCCCCTTTAACATGTGCTACAAGTCCGAGAATGCGAGCATGCGAGGGGCTTCGCAACACTTTCCGAACATAGTCAGGAAATGGTGATCGTCAGCCG
Source organism: Hyalomma asiaticum (assembly GCA_013339685.2). NCBI lineage: Eukaryota > Metazoa > Arthropoda > Arachnida > Ixodida > Ixodidae > Hyalomma > Hyalomma asiaticum. The sequence goes on along the minus strand of CM023483.1, from coordinate 31,043,283 downwards.
TGGGGGCTCCCGTGAACCTGTGAGCCGAATACTATTTGCACGAGGAACTTGTAATTCAGTTTAAAATACAAATGGAAAGCGCCTACTCATCTTTCAGCAAATTTAAGTCGCAAGCAGCACCGACTACCGCCGCTTGAGTCGGAATTAGCGCTAGCTGATTTCGTGATCGCCGAAACATGCTCGGGCACAGTAATACTTCATTTATTCTTGTTGAGTTCAACAAATAAAGTGTGCGTATCCATTTTAATAACGCCGGAAAAAGAAAACGTCGAACAACGTATCTGATCGGTTTTCTTTCTGGCGTAACTATTTCCAATGAGCAGGTGAGCCCCAGATGCCCGTATTTGAAGACCAAACTGCAAATTAACTGCTGCGTGCAGACAATAATATTTCGCGCAGATGTTCCCATGAGCCTCGAAGGCTGGATGGGTACCGTTATCCGACTCTGTTCAACAGTGCCTGCAGGGGCCCTTTAATCGTTACGTAGGTGTTGCGGGTACGAAGCCGAAACCGCGAGCCCGCCTTCACATGCACCGTAACTCCATCACCACGGAATCATCGCGGCTGGTTCTGAGACTATAATCGCTAAGTGCCTTGCGGGGCCTCATCATTGAACAGATATTAGGCATGCTGTATTACGGAGGTTTTCACATTTAGTCTAGTGTACTGCGCATATACGATAGCGACATTTGCTAAAGAGAATTCACCGGTCCCTTACGCTAAGACGACTTGATGGCGAATGCCATCCCGCATTTCCGTAGGGACTCTTGGACGTTGGCTGCAATAATGTATTTCAAAACTTATATCATATGATACCAGGTGAATGCAGTTTTGAGCTGTTCTCTATATTCACCTGACATGTGCGGGAATACAATAGAACGTAGGCTGCAAAGCTTAGCACTCGATCAGGCGTGTCGTGCAACCGCGCATCGTTGGTCGACGAATGCGGGCAGGTGCATGTGATATCATAATCGTTAATCATGACGTAACTGATAAGCGTGTCAAGTTATTGATGTCATAACATATCAGCCGGACGTTCGCACCCTGCCATGCGAATTTTTGTGTATACTAAGCGAACGAGACGACATTCATCTGAACTTACGTACCCGGCCCTCGTGTTCATGCCGCCTTCGATGAGGCATTTGAGACTTTCACCTTAAAAAATGACGATAAAGAACAGAAACTTCCTGGTTTTTGTGACGCTGCGTGTGCCTTACCGCACTGGTGATGCAGAACATGTGTGCCTACATTAGAGATTCAAAAAGACAGGTGTGTATAAGCAGCGCTTGAAGGAGAACGAACACAAAGCGTATATGCGCTAGGCCATCTTCTCGTCCCACTCAGCGAGTCAACACGGCGTCTAGGCACGTTGCACAAGCACCGCGTGCACATACATTCCTTTCACGTCCACGCCGTTCCCACCGGGAGGTGACGCCGACGTAGTCGTTGTCGTCGCCTGCAATGGGAAGCGCGTTCTCGTGTTCCAGGTGCGAGCTGTCATGCAAGCGCGAATTCCGAGCAAGCGCTCATCTTGCCTTTGGCGCGTCGCCCGCGGCGCTCGCTCCCGCAGCGAAGAACGTGCTCGACCTTGCTTCCGATATCGTGTGCGAGATGTTTGAACTGCGCAATGCTCGAGACAACAAACGTGCACGGAGTGATAGAGAGTTACCCGCAGGGGAGCAATAAAAGAGGTGCCGGTGATGCGCAAATGCGGCGGAGAAGTAAAATGAATGGAGGGCCGTTTATACGTGGTTTAGAACCATATACGGCTGAAAAAACGGATCTATATTCGAACTCCATGGTATATAGTTCGAGTCGGTGGAAGGTCCCGAACGATGCTGTACCGGCAACGCAGCTGCTTGATAAGAACAAATGGACGAAAAGTAGAATGGGTAAGGGAAAGAAATGCTTGCCATGTCTTAAGGATAAAGCTTGCAAACACCTGCGGCCTTGACTGACCGCCTTCTGTCGTGCAACGTATAGACGGTAAGCACGCGCGGCCAGCCGCCTTTTTGATGAAAACCTGGCAATTATTTTTAATTTTTTTTTTTACATCGACCATGAAATTTCATTCCGTACTTCACAGTTCGCACCTGGCACCCAGCAATTGGCGTTTTTTTTAATTAACGTGATTAGCACTCTGCGGTTAAGCCTACCTTATTCCTCCCCTCTCCGTATCGTTGAGTCGTTCTTCCCTCGCCTGAATAACGGTTAACCTCGCGCCACACCCAGTCTGCCGCATAAGTGAATGTCTATCGATCTCTTATCGACGAAGCATGTAGACACGGTATACCGCAGCTTTCTCGAGTGTTCAGTCTTTTATTACAAGCGCATTTAACCCCCTTTATAACAGCGCGGCGATCGGTCACTCAATGCCTCAATTGCCAAAGCCGCGCCGTGGTCCGCCTGCGTCGCAATCTAAGGTTGGGTCACGCTCACAACCTTGTTGGCTTTGCAGTGCACGTTCTCCTGACAGATTACGGGACTGCGTCCTGGGGCTGATCGTTCAGCTGGAGACAAAAGACGAAATGAAAATTCAGCCCAAGCAGCGGATAAGCCTATAGCGTTACGTTGCTCGGTCGTTTGGCGAGCACGCGAGTTTCTTATTGAAGGCGCGGCGTTACCGGTTGCCCTGAGGGTCTTGTCCTTGGATCGCGCGGCCGCGTGGAGCGTGCAAATGAAAGATTGCGCGGCTACCATTCGGACACGCAGCGCTTTTGTTATTGAAAGCTCTCACTTCCTGCCGACTGGTTTCTGTTTCGAATGGCAGTATGTGTAGATACACCAAACCTGCATTCCCGCGAAACGGTAAGCGTGCTGATGATCTGAGAGGCGAGGTTGTTCCCTAAACACAAGCTCGAGCGAAGTCGCGAAGATCGCCAAGACAAAGGGCAGATGTCGAGAGCGTGTGAATGCTGAGTTTGTAGCACCAGAGAGAACTGATGTTATGAGCAGCAACGCGCTACTCAGCGTGATAAAGATCAAAGATTTTATCGAGCGTGTCGTGCGTCTGCAGCGGTTAATTTATTCGTTGAGCTTCCGGTTTGGCAAAGGTGGTGTGCTCTTGGAGCATCTAGACTATTGCCTGCTGTTGTTCAATGGCGCTTTGTTCTCGCTGTTTTGTTGTTACAGAGCAAACAAGGCTACGTCGTGGTGTCCCAGTCATCATCAGAAAACTCGTCGCCTGTGTAAGGTAAGGCCATCGGTTGCGGGCGGGCCCACTGTCTGTCTGTCTGTCTGTCTGTCTGTCTGTCTGTCTGTCTGTCTGTCTGCACTTCACTGAATGAATGAGCGAAAGATAAGCGTGCAATTCGCATTCTAAAATGTCACCTTCCAGTAATCAGCATCTTAAAGAAGGAAACTTTAGTTGCGCAGGTCACGTAATAAAAGGTGATATTTTCAAACCACGGAGCCTGGGAGCACAGTCGAAGATGGCGAATAACTATATATGGGGTGTAATGTGTTCCTGCTAATCAACCACTTCACAATTACTCGGATTTAGCTGCAATGTACCAAGCTGAAACCCGCGTGTTCTGCTCCCTAAAAGAAGCCTCGCTTCGATTCCCAGTGCCAACGAGCAGTGAAGCACGGATGACAACAACAACAACAACAACAACAACAACAACAACAACAATAATAATAATAATAATAATAATAATAATAATAATAATAATAATAATAATAATAATAATAATAATAATAATAGTGCGTTGTCGGCAACGTTCATTGCAGAAAATGGATAAAAAGTCGCGTCACATCGGTTGCAGAACATGCGCTGGATGATGAGCGTTTTCTTTTATTTCCGATAAAACAGAACATTACGTCGTCGCACAGAGGGAGAGAGAGGAGGTCAAAAAAAAAAAACGAATCGCGCTTCGTCTAGTTCACAAATGGTCACAAACCTAATGCATGGTCTGTGCCGCTGTCGTCTTACGCCCCGCATCGCAGATCAGCGTCGAGTTTGAGTAAACGCTTTCGTAAGAGGAACGAAAAAGTGTTTAGCTGCCTGACTACAGCAATAAACATTTTACAATATATTTTCATGCACGGATAATCCGATGGGCTATTATGGAGCTTGTGTGTAGAGCGGGCACTAAAGCAACGAAGTAAACAGGGACCGACTGCTCGCCTCCAGTCAGATAAGGAGGGAGTAAAGAGTTGCGTTAGACGGATCCCTTCCGTCTTAGTTTTCCAACTTGTAATCCTTACTAACCACGCCTGAGCGCCGCCAAAGGTACCTAGAAAGTGCTGTCGACCCTGACTTGCCACAGAAAAATTCGATAAAACCGCGACTGGCCAAACCGGAACCGCTGCTGCTTTTTCCCACAGTACACCGCACAGTCCCAGACGTCCCCCTCCCCCAACCCCTAAGCATCGATGACTCTAATCTCTTCCGTGCTGATCGTTCTTTTTTATCTCGGATGCAATTCGCCCTTCGCCCTAGTTCCGCATGTCGCCGATTAGCGTCGCGATGTGCGTGCTCCCGTAACTACTCGCATGCAAGCCCTAAAGTGGCACTTAATTTCTATTTAAACAAGCTTTCTTTTTTTTTAATTATGCGCTACATTCGGCCTTTTTCGCGTCTACTGCATCGTTCTTTTTATATATGTATCGATCGCGGAGTTTGTACCAGATGTGGCGATGCCGAAAGTGATAGCAAAGTTCCGGAATGGCAGCAGGACATATATGTGCAGTGCGTAGTCGAGTTGTCACCGGTCTCTTTAAGCTTTCCGCAATGGCGTATGTAAGTGTATTTGTGTACTCATGGGCCGCTGGTGTGCTATGGCTGACGTACTCCGCCTTAGGCTAGCCGCAGGGGAAGGGTTTATCTCAATGGCAGCTTCATTCTTTTTGTCCGTGCTTGCCTGTTTTGGCTGTTGCCTGGTAATGAACGCATGAAATGCGGCTCCAGGGCACAAATAAGTGAAGTGTTCCGATCAGATAACAGTCGAAAATTAATGCCCATGTAATACAGGCTTTAATCTCGATCACTCGCTGTAGAGTGTCCCATTTGATAATTTTGTTCTTCCTCTATACACCTTTGTGCTGTCTTTCTTCGAGTGAGTGGATTTGATGATGGCAAGCAGACACTCCCCCTGTGTTTGCGTACTTTACTGGTGTCAGCGCTGGCCGGCTTCATTATTGCTGTTACTTGTATTGCTAGCACTGAATATAGATTAGTGTGGCATACACTTACATCATTTCTTAGTGAAACATCAAACTTCTTTAGAGTTATCTCTCTCTCTTTTTTGTTCTTGAGACCATCGCCATCATTAAGGTGACAACTATGTCATGTTAGCTTCGTGAACAATTTCCCTTGAAGAGAAATATCCCAAAGATCTAGCAAAAATGCAAAGAGCTCATTCGTCGCGTAAATTATGACTTTTGTTTGCGTATTTGCATAAGCGTTCTGCCATGTAAAGGACCGTGGGCCTCCGTCAAGCTGCTGCGACAGCTTTTTGCCCAGGTGTCCCTCCAATTCCTTTCGTTTCTGGTAAATAAAATTGATTGATTGATTGATTGATTGATTGATTGATTGATTGATTGATTGATTGATTGATTGATTGATTGATTGATTGATTTTACACCACTGCACCTTTTTCTTCACAGGTCTTCTCATTCAACGCACCGTGAAACGTTTACGACCTGGAGTGCCATCGGCAAACTACGCTCAGTTTGTCTAGTGCGACCAATTGTTTAGCTAACCACGTACAACTTTGCGCCACTAGTTCCGTCCGCGTGAACCTTTCCTTCGAAGCCACGTCCGCATGAACTCATTAGAACGAAACTTAAAATGTGGCAGTGCTGTAAAACCGACTTATCGTGGCTTCTTCCGCCCTTCTAAACAACACCGTGTTGTTTAGCGTAAAGAAGCTTCGCGAGAACAACCAAGTGAGAAAATCCTCTGGTCATCGACCAGCACCTTGGGACTTTCTGAGAGTGTGCTGTGTTTACCGCGTGCCGTATCCGCGGAGTAGGAGCAAGCTGCCTCCACGAGTTCCTGAAGAGAACTTCAGAACGTGACTGTGAAGTGCGGTGCATGGCGGACGAAGACGACGACAAGGAGTGGACATTGACGAAATACGTTTCAAGTGCGCTGTGTATGCCAGGGCTGTGCGCGTTTTGTCGTCTTCGTGCAAAACAACTGCGCTGCCCAGTGGAACGCATTGCCGAGCGAAAAGTGTCGCCGAACAGTCGTCGTTCTTCTTCACCTGAGTGGGTGGGACCGAACTTTTTTTTTTGATATTACAAATTACGTAGGCAATTCACTGCCTGCGAGATTCCTGCCTTGAGAAACGATAAGCGCGCGACTGTCCGTTGCCAACTTTGTTGGACACGTTGCACTTGAACTGACAGCAAACTATTGCTTTGTCAGCCGAAGCTTTTCTTTTTTTTTTTAACTGCATTCAGTGAGACACCCTTGTGTGCAACTCACTGCATTTACAGCAGACCCATGTCACACATTCTTGTTACTCCTCTACTGCGACCATTGATTGTAGTACTATATAGAGAGCGTTAAAAAACACGAAAATTCGGAGCATTCACACAGCTTCGTTGTTCGAAAAACATTCTGTACAACATTTACGAAAGGAACTCGACGACCTTTTAGGAGTGTACTGAATATTACACACACACACACACACATACACACACACACGCGCGCGCGCACGAACGCGCCAGCTTGTATTCCAGCTTGATGGAAACATGCAAAAAATCTGTTAAAAGCAAAGGAGTTACTTATAACTTAGTGGTGACAGTTAATAACTTACTGGGACAGTTAATAATTCATTGAAGGAATAAAACATTTCGTCCTGCGTTCTATATTTCGCTACTGCCAGCCTTCACAGGAAAGCACGTAACAGTTGTTCTAACTGATCTCTGCATATAGTACTTCTATCGCATACCTTCGATCTCAGCGTCGGTGGGCCCTACAACAGAAAAGTTATAAAATTACGATGGAATGAATGAAAAACGATTGAGGTGTGCCCTGTGGTAAAGTTGAGCGCTGGCATCGTTCCAGAAAACACACTACGTCGCGTCGCGTATACTATTCTGCCACAGCGTGGTTTTCATTCATCGCCGAGTCACGTTTAGAGACACCATTTAAGACCTGGAGATAACATCGACACGCTGGCGCATCTGTTTTGCTTGAGCTCATCACCTGCTCTGCGCAGTGCTGAAGGCCAAATGGAGAAAGGGGTCGCAGAGATATCCTGCTTATTCCTCTTCTGAAGCCATGTCGCTTTGCTTCGTTTACTTTTGCTTTTCACTTGACAAGATTAGCACCTGGGTTTTCATGCGCCCGTTGAAAGTGCAAATGTGTACCGATTGCTTCTCGCCAAGCCAAGTAAACAGTCTCTCCAGCTGTTTTGTGAAGGTAGCACGCTACAGGCGCCACGCCAACGCGCCATACGGGGAACCACAAGATGTTAGGTTACACTTTCGTTCATTCATGAAAAATATACATTACCCACGCCGTTGTGAAGTCATTATGAGTGTTCATTGCGCCTTGTGTATTTGCGAAGTGACAGCATGCTTTCGAACGTTGTTCATCTCGCAGTTCCAGACAAGTGTTCTCATACCTACACCTCCGTGACCTACGCGCACAAATGGTATTCGCTTATGTTGTCTGAGAACCCATCCCTGCCACTTTTTTTTTTTTACAGTGTAGCACGTTTGTGGTGTAGAGAATGATCTCGACTTTGCGTCCAATTAATGCATCTTCTCGGATTACAGTAATGCAGATATCCCCCCCCCCTCCTTTTTATTTAGCAGTTGATTTTTCCTGGGTGCTAGAACGTTCAATGCTTTAGATATATCTGAACTATAGTACGGTGGAATGACAGGGGCAAGGAGAAGCAGCTGTAAAGATGTAGCGGTTCACTGGGCATCATGTTTTTGGAAGTTACAATCACAGTATAGTCGCCCATCGCGCACCGGACCATGTTCTCCCAACACCACAAATAACGCCACCTGGCTTGTGGGAGCTGAACTCGAATGGGTAGGGCAGGAAATGTTTAGTAGGTAGTGTTGACTGCATCAGTGAACCATCAATACACAGTAGCAGCGCTGAAGAACTCTAAAGTAACCTAACTTTACAACTCATACAGGTCGACCTTGCGCGGATTCGAAAAATAAGAATAACAAAGACAAATGCATCTAATCAACACATGTTATAATTCAAGGACGTAACAATTTACGTTTACCAGTTTATATTAACGGGTGATATGTTTACTAACATTGTCAAAAAAGTTTGTCTTTTCGCACAGAGTTCCCTTTGGCGCCGTTTTTGTTCGGCATTGCAAATTCGAAAAGGTTGAAGGGGCGAGCCGTGTGTTGGTGCTTGATGCTTGCATTCTTAATATGATATTGTGGCCACTAAACTCCTCGACCTTTGTTGAAGGTATACCCTCTCCCGATTGTCGCCGCTTTAATTTGCGCAATGGCAGCGACAGCCGAAGCTCTGCTGAGAGTTTCGTGTTGTCGTTTCCAGGTAGGTCGTTCGTCGGTTTGCTAAATGAACCCTTACTAGCACCCACAGATTTTTCATTGGCATGTGAGGCCTTCGGAACGAAGTTTCGCAACTTGTACGATTGCAAAACTCTGCACCAGATTCACTGTGGCCGATTGCTTTCAGGGCCTTGAGAAATACTGAGACCCTATACCGTACCACGGAATGCGGAATAGTATTCAATGTTAGTCATTCCTGGTTGGTCAATCCTGCCTGTAATGGAGGGATTGACCAATCACAGATTGTGGATTCGTCAGGGATTGGTGCGTTCTGTCTTCCTGCCAAGGCAGAACTGACCAACACGGTATAGGACAAGCAGGGAATAGTATTCCTCTTCCGTGGTGCGGTATAGGGCCCCTGCGCACTCTTCAAATACAACATTGCGTATATTGAAGGACATAATTTCGTTACGACTGTAAATGGCTCAGCGATAAAACAACCGCGCCCTTTCCACTTGACCACGTTTGTTCTTGAAGCACGGCATAAATTTCGAATCGGAGCACCTGTAGCGTTCTCACGTCGACACAGTCATCGACGTGTTACCGAATAAAGTGGATTTGTAAGAGTATAACAACGACAGTGCCTATTACTATACTTCTAAGTCAGTTGTTCACGATATGAGTGTTCAGTACAAACACATTTCGCTGTATAATATATGTATTTTTGTGTCACAGTAAAGTGTTTAACGCGACTTGTGTTTGTGTTCACTCGTGCGCGATCGATATCTTTACGTCGACCACTTTTCTCCAGTTGTGCCACTAAGAGTGTCGACGTATCTATGACCTTGAACGGGAGAACAAACAACGCAGCACTGAAGGCTCCCTAAATTAATGTCTTTTTTTTTTTCTTTCGCGGTATTGCGGAGTGGAGTAGCGATTCTGAAAGAGAACTCCTCATGAAATTCTGATATTTTCCTTGTAGCTTTGTGCTACAAACGGGTGGATGTTAGTTCTTGCTTTTCGCAATACTTTTTTGTGGGTGTGTGTGCGTGAAAGGTAAGAACACCTTTGGTTAAAGTATGTCCTGGTGAAATTTTTTCTACAGCGGAAATGCTTCCAAATGGCTAGAATCATCTGATCCAACGAAGCCAGTACCAACTACATTCATAGTGGCCATTGTTTGGGGTCCGGTTACGCTCCTAGCTGCTCTAGGTTCATATATCATCAAGCGGAGATCTTGTATACTGACTTGGTGCTTCACATTAATTTGATCTTGCGCCTTGAATCTGCGAATTTAATTTGTATGACTAAATGTGGTAATAGAAATCACCAGATACTAATAGGAAATGCATCGACAATTAGTAAAGAATGCTCTAAGGAGCTGCATTCCGAACACAGATTACTCAGCGTATCAATCGCAAGAAGGATGGTCACTCTTTTCAAGCTTACTATGTCTGCCGGTGCACAAGCTGAGCCGGTCCGTTCAACAGTGAGCATGCGAAAAGGTCGGAGTCCGCGCATTAGTACAGATCCCAAAGGAATAGGTGCTAATAAGACAAAAATTCTAGTCCGTTCTGATGAAGGACACGTTATTATCGAAGGCAAGCATCGGAAACCAACACAAGCCAACGGAAAGAAGGAAAATCTCAGTGAGCGAAAAAGGAAAATCTATGTGACCAATACTACCGTGGTGTGGGCACGTGTCAGTAGCGTTGTTGCAGGGGTTGAAGAGGACTGGAAGAATCAGTGCGATGTATCGCGACCAGGTAAACTGAAGCAATGAACTGGATCTCAGGATTCCGGATTTTGGCCGCGTCCTTGAACGAGCAAGTGCTCTACTAGGTTGCGGTAACAGGGGTCATGCGCTTTCATTCTATACGTCATCGCAATGCGCATGCGCTGTGCCATATAGCACACGGAACGTTACTGTATCGGTTTGAGCAGCTCGCGGGGCCGACGTAGAAAATAGAGGATTTTAGTTTGCCCGTAGTCCTCCTTTCTTTTACGCAATGGTCTACCGGAAAGAGTCTGCAGCAGAAGCAGAACTCGTAGCGACATCTTACGGCGCTTTGTTTAAGTACAACGGATTGGATTTTCTTTTTAGTCGGGTGAGTGTTATTGTAGAAAGGAAATAATGAACTCACTATGGTTTGTCCCTTATCTCACGGATAGTGCTTCATGATAGTAGTCAAGAAAATCGTGCTAGCCACATTAATATTAGCTTTGTGTGTGTCTGATTAGGTTTCGCATTATGAGGTGTTATTACCAGCGTTGCCGATCACGCCCACTTTTCCTGTGAACCCGCAAGCGGTAAGCATAAAGAAGTCTACGGACAAACTAAAATCCTCTAATAAGGATCGCTTAATTGTGCATTGCCCTAATGTACTTTCCTTTATTTTATTTTATTTTATTTTTCTGCGGGAACCACAGCAGCTCAACACATTTCATAGGTTCAGTGTGTGATTCACTAGTCGAGATGCTGTGAGGGATAAACGTGCCTCTACTAACGTTATCGATTTGAACGTTATCAGGTTCACTATGACCAATGGTCGACAGCGGTTCAACACTTTCAAAATTTGCAACAATCATCGAGTCCGCGGTCAGGACTAACAACAGATCGAACAAACAAACAAGCGCGAAAGTGCAGTCGTACACAGACCCCCAAGGCATGTCTCAGGACACCATCTGTTGCTATCACCCATGGTCTAAAGAGGCTGTCGATTTAGCGAATGCATTGTGCACACAGGCGACGTCCACGCTCACTTGTGCCGGTCGGCGCCCTTTGAGATAAATATCTGCAATAAATTAAAGGTACTGACCGCTCGAATATACGAAGATTTCGAACAGCTAATCGCACGAAGTTTTGTTTGATTCGTTCATGGAATCAAATAATAGCCGCTATATTCACAAGTGCGAAGATTCTTGAAATAGCATACGAATACTTTCATGAGTACGCCCCAATAAACGCAAGATTTGTAGAAATGTATCCTGCAAACTTAACCCTCACGCGCACAGCATAGTATCAAAGGACGATTGCTTACGTATTGCCGCAGGTTACACCGCTCACAGAGCCAAATGTCACCTGGCATTCCCAGTATCTGAATTGCTACGCGCATGTGAAGACTGTGCTTAAATGTATGGAGCGGTTCCTTTTGCCTCATTTGCGCTTATAAGGCGATTACCTCATAATACTCATGAGACGTAAAATCAGGAGTCTGGCGTGAGCAGTAGCGGCACCAAAAGTACCGTATTATGCACGCGTTCTATCCTGGGGATGGAGTATGCAGCGCATTAAGGTTAATTGAAGTATTTTAACGAGAGGTAAAATGGAATAATGTAATTATCTGAATTTAGGTCACTAAGGAGTAATTAAAAATGAATGTAACAACTCAAGTGAGAATGTCGAAATAAATTGAGTGTTTTCTGACAGCACAGGCTCTGACGTATGCCGTCAATTTCGAATGCTGGTATTATGGACACCAGAGGGGAAACATCATTCTATAGTAATTGTCGCAAGTGGCTGAGCACCTATCAGAGAAACTGGGCGCTATCGTTACACACCGTTAGACTGGTGATGTCAACAACTTTATTATAAACTCTGGCTAATACGTGGCGTGGTCCTGGAGGCCGCCCGCGAGGAGGTCTGGAGATCCTGCCTCCTCGCCGCTTCACGGACTGGATTGCTATGGCGTAGTAGTTAATTGGCCTTGCATGTTTCAGCTGAGCAGCGTGGCCGTCCATTGCGCCGCAGCTTCATCAGGGAGACGACATTTTCTCTACCTATGTCCTCACATTTCCCCAGAATGTGAGTAAGAGATGCGCGAGCTTTGCGCATAGTTTGCAGTTATCGTCTGAACAGGTGTCTGGATATAGCATCACGAAATAAGCTGGCCTTGGAAAGCCTTAATTTGTAACTGCCAGCATTCCAATTTTTGGATTAGGGCATGAAGAAACTTGCCTGGATTTTAGTTTTTTTTTGTTTTTTTAGAAAGTTTTGTAATGTCACAATATCTGTTCATTGTGTTCCGCTATGCCCATCCCTCCACTGGAACTCCGTACCCTTAATTTCAGGGGTCCACTGACTTTCATTAGCTTGTTTTCTTAGAAAGAAAGGGTACAACAAAAATGTAGTCATTTGAGACGTCCTCTGCCGAGCCCTGCAATTGACGATGAATGCCATCTGAAGTCTTGCCGACCTGGCTATAATGCTCGGAATTCCTGCATAAATTCTAAGCAAGTACTCGCGCTGACGTGAACGTTTGTTGCGTGGGTAGCGGAATGCAACGATTGAGTCTGGTAAGCAAACCTGCCACGATGAGCAACATTACGAAATTACCCCGCGTCAGCGAAGTTATACCACGCTCCAATGCTTAAATGATCGACAATAGACCGTTTCAGTTTAGCGTCAGCGTGATAGCGTGCATTAAAAAATAGCATTACCTTTCAGCAAACGTCCGTTGCGAAGCAAGCTTTAGTACTGTAGCTTTATTACGTCGCGTAGCGGATCATGAAAACGTGTTCAACAGAACCGAAATAAAAAAATGTTTACTTGTCTTCCCACATGTGGAACAATCCAACCATTTGAGAATTATGGAACTGTATGGGCTAGGTGCAGGACCACAGGATGGTGAGATTTCGAATTAGGTTAGACTTGAGGGGGGACCGTAATAAGCTAGTGCGAAAGAGGCCGATCAATATACTAACATTAAGACGGAAAGACGAAGAGTTCAGGATAGCGCTGCAAAACTTCAGCTCTAACCCCCTTACAAAAATCGATTTAGAGTTCCTTTAGAACTTCTAATGAGTTCCTATAGGGTCTAAAGGAACTCAAAGGGAACTCGCCATCTATAGAATGTCTTCCATAGGACGACTATAGAAAGTCTAAAAATACCTTCTATAGAAACACGTCATTTCACGCACAATAGAAAGCGTATTGACGTCATATGTACTGAATTCTATAAAGTAACTTTTATAGAGCGTCTGTAAAACATTTAACGCTTTTTTTTCTATAGACTGTTTCACCATACGCGCTCTATAAGGGATGTATCTACTAAATTCTATAAAGTAAGCTTTATAGAGTACCTTCACAACTCTTAACGCTACCTGTCTATAGAGTGCGTTTCTATACGTCCTCTATAAGGGACCTATAGACGGTGTATTAATACATATAACATTCTTATGAAAAAATGTTTCATCAGGGACCTATTTACGCCCACTGCAGGGCAAAAATCTCTTCCATATTTTTCTCCAATTAACATGGTCATGTCGTAACTGCCGCTATGTTATCGTCACAGACATTTTAATCTAATCCGACTAGCTAGCGTCCTGCTGCCTCCCGCCCCGCCCCGCCCCGCTTTTTGCTTCCCTTGGAATCCAATCTGTCGCCATTAATGACCATTGGCTACCTTCCGTTCGCACTACACTTCCTTCCCATATGCTAATTTCATGACCGCCCCGCCACGGTGGTCTAGTGGCTAAGGTACTCGGCTGCTGATCCGAGGGTCTCGGGATCGAATCCCGGCTGCGGCGGCTGCATTTCGATGGAGGCGAAATGTTGAGGCCCGTGTGCTGTGCGATGACAGTGCACGTTAAAGAACCCCAGGTGGTCGAAATTTCCGGAGCCGTCCACTACGGCGTCTCTCATAATCAGAACTGGTTTTGGGACGTAAAACCCCACAAATCAATCAATTTCATGACCTGGACTTCGACTAGCATATGACTAAAATTTGCGCATGGGAAAGCAAACGCGGCGGTAGCGCAGTGGTAGAGTATCGGCGTCCAGTGCGAGAGGTACCGAGTTCGAATCCCGCTACCGGACAAGGACCATCGGTTTTTCTTTAAAAAAAGCTGAGCGCCCGACCTCGCCTTCTGATGAGTACAGCAAGTGGCATAAAAAGCGTTTTTTTTCGAAAAATTATTGCGGAACATATCTATTGCCATGCTAAGGAAACATCACGGAACATCTCTATAGAAATTTGTCTTTACAGTCTCAAAAACAACTCGGTAGAAATTCTCTATTGAAATGTTTCTGTACTATCTTAACAGAAACTCGATAGACATGCTCTATAGGAAACCATCTATAAAGTTTCTATAAGAATGCGCTGGCCAAATCACTTTTGGAACTCCATAGAAAAATTCTATAGGGCGTCAAAATAACCACCATAGGATTCTATCGAGCAAGTTCGAAAGGCTTTCTAAAAAAACGCATTAAAAATTTTCGTAAGGGCCTAGGAACCAGACATTTGCGTTCAGGAAGTCAGTGATAATCTCTCACGCATTATCGCGAAGTGTGCAATAAAGTAGGAGGTAAGATCGGTAGAGAGATTACTAGCAAACTTTCCCAGGAGACGAAAGAATTGATTAGGAAACAACAAAGCATCATAGTACCTAATGCAACTGACAGAATAGAGCTAGAGGAGCTTTTGGAGTGAATCACTAAGCGTAAGACAGC
>CM023483.1:30922729-31028281 GCA_013339685.2 Hyalomma asiaticum | reverse complement strand
GCCAACTTACCACTATGAGCGACATTACGAAATGACCCCTCGTCATAGAAGTTATGCCACGCTTCAGTGCTTAAATGCTTGATAATAGACAGTTTCAGTTTAGCGTCAGCGAGATAGCGTGCATAAGAAAATAGCATTAGCTATATACGTGCTGTAGCTTTATTACGTGGCGTATCGGATCATGAAACGTGTTCAACAGAACTGCCAAATAAAATATATTTATTTGTCTTCCCACATGTGGAACAATCCCACCATTTAAGAATTATGCAATTTTATGGTATGTGCAGCGACAACAGGATGGTGAGATCTCGAATTGGGCTAGACTTCAGGAGGGACCATAATAGGCTCGTGCGAAAGAAGTCGATCAGTGAACTAACCGTAAGACGGAAACACGAAGAGTTCAGGATTGCGCTGCAAAACTTCAGCTCTAACCTAGGAACCAGACATTTGCGTTCAGGAAGTCAGTGATAATCCCTCACGCATTATCGCGAAGTGTGCAATAAAAGTAGGAGGTAAGATCGGTAGAGAGATTACTAGCAAACTTTCCCAGGAGACAAAAGAATTGATTAGGAAACGACAAAGCATCATAGTACCTAATGCAACTGACAGAATAGAGCTAGAGGAGCTTTTGGAGTGAATCACTAAGCGTAAGACAGCAGGCACAAAAGCATAATATGGAGAGGATTGAGCTTGCTCTAAAGAACGGAGGGGGCCTGAAAGCGGTGAAGAAACGTATAGGCATAGGCAAAAATCAGACGTATGCGCTTAGAGACAAGCAAGGCAACGTCATCACAAATAAAGATCAGATAGTTACAGTAGCCGAAAAGTTCTACAGAGAGCTTAACAGCAGCCGCGACAACCAGTAAATAAATATTCACGGGCCTCAACATCTCGCCTCCAACAAAACGCAGCCGCCGCGGCCGGGATTCCTCGTGGTGGAGGGCTCCGGAGTAAATTTGACAATGTGGGGTTCCTTAGCTAAGCGCACGGGTGTGTTAGTGTCACAAGTGCCGAGTGGCACTCTTGTGTCTCGCGCTGCACCTCACGTACACGTTACGAAAGTAAAACATAAAAAAATATAAGCTCGACGAACAAGGACATGTTAGGAGTTTCATACGATAGGTAAAAATTCAGAGCATAGATTGTCTTTTATACTAAAGATGCACTTACCAACCGCAATAATTGATGAAAATAAAACTCCGTTCACTGCCGTTCGCCTTGCGGAATTATAACCTGAAATATAATATATAAGCTCTTCAAAAGAGGACATGTGAAGAGTTGTATGCGATAGATAAAAATAACATGGGTCGTTTAGACTAAACAGGCATTTTATCATTAGGATTAATAATGAAAACTCATTTCCGGTCGTTGCTGTATTTCAAGAAAGTGAGGAATACTAAAAGGAAAAGAAAATCATTTTTAATGTATAATTTTATAAAGAGGGCGTGTTAAGAGCTGTACGTGATAGATATTATATGCACCAATATGCACGGCAGGCAAAGTGTAAGCGTCAGGACAAATGATGAAAACTCATCTATTAAAATTGCTACCACGTGAGGAGGCTCGTACTCGCATTGGATATAAGTGTACAAGCCACACGTAAGATAGATAGATAGATAGATAGATAGATAGATAGATAGATAGATAGATAGATAGATAGATAGATAGATAGATAGATAGATAGATAGATAGATAGATAGATAAAAATCATGTGCACCTCATAGCCGAGTTGTATATGAGGGCAGTGTACATAAAGCGACGCAAAATTCGCAACACCATTGAGGTGCGAGTGGTACTATCTGACACCTAAGTCGCGGATTAGGGTCGCCTACAATTTCTTGCATTTCGCCGCGATCGATTTAAATTACTGGGAGTCTAAGAGCATGCGAGCACTAAAGGGAATTGTACTTTCCTTCTAACAAAATGAATCAAAGTGTCATGACCTTCTCTTTCATTAAATTTCATCGATGTGTAGCAAATTGTTACGATGGGCTGTTTTGATTTATAAATGTTACGCCAAATCGACAGAGAGGTTGGACGAGGAAGAGGACGAAGAGCGCTTGTTCTTGGAGCAGCTCGGTGTCGGCGCGGCGGTTTTTCTTCCGTTATCATCGAGGCATTTATGCATAAGTACACACCGCCCATCGCAACAATGTGTAACAGACTCGGGTTTCACAATTATGTATAGTGCCCCATACGTAAAGGGAATAGTGCACACGAAGCTGTGTAGGAGAAAGGCATAACTTAATTTTATGCCGAAGTAGGTATAATCATATTTATATACGTGAAACCCCTGGATTCTTGTAATGGCAGACATGGGACCTGTGTATATGCATTCCTCCGCTTAGCAGCCGGTTCGTCACAATCATTTATTACTCCATCTTCTATAATTAAGCGCCCCGGCAACATTTTTTTTTTCTTCATACGCGCTTCTGGTTTTATAATACTCTTTCCTGTGCTTCACAATTATTATCTGTGCCGTTTTGTCTCCAATATCCTGAACGTGCTTTACTTTCATCAACCGATCGCCAACATATACCGGATGGATGGATGGATGGATGGATGCTATGAGCTTCCCCTTTGTAACGGGGCGGTGACATGTGCGCCACCAGGCTCGTAAGAAGATTTAAGAACTTTTTTTTTTCTCTTTTAATTTTCCTCATGCCTTTTAAATTTACTTCAATCAAATCGATCATGCCATATCAAAAACGGGATTTCATATCCCAGTTCCCTGCCCCTTATGGCAGAAATTCCATATTTTTCCCTATAATTATTTTTGTCCGTTCTCTCTAGTTTTCTGCCACCAGTATTCTAACCGTCTCTTACTTATTTCAATCGCGGCTATGTTCAGCTTCCCGTTGTTCGCCCTAAAACCCAAGGCTTCATGTAGGGTGGTGCCCAAACGTACACCTGGGTGGATATTTCCGCATTCAATCAGAACATGCTCTGTCGTTTCCCTATCTTCCTCACAGCATGTGCATTTTTCTTCTTCTTTACTGAATTTCGCTTTATAAACACGCCGTTTGAGAATAGGTGGCGCCATCTTTGGTACATCCCACGCAGCACGGTAGGCGGAGTACGGCCTCCGAGATTGCTAGCAAGAGGCTGTCTGGTTTTTCCACGTAAATGATGGGCGCGCTTCGTAGCCTTCGGGATATACGTAAACCTATACTAATCATGTATTTGCTTACAGAGACGGTGATAAAGTCTTTAAAGGTCCCTCAATGTTTGTTAAATGACGAAAGACGCATTCGTAGCTGATTATTCCGTTGAATGTGACGTACTGCCCCTGACTTCAGTGTACCCGGAATTGTGACAATAATCATTTGCCTTTTTTTTTTCTTTTTACCGCTGCGTCCCAGTAATCGCTTATAACGATCAACAAGCACACTTTGTATTGCCCGTCCGCGATAGTCAATCCACCACAGTTTAAGTGCTTTGTTTCATCACATGACGTAACGCTTTTTCATGCTGAAAGGTCGTTTCGTCGGCGTTTCACCTAACCAGGGATGTTCTGTGCGTTCGCGTATAATTGCTCCCACTGTATTTTTCTTTGTCTGTTATCTCGATCTGATTGCAGACTTCTCTAACATATTTAGCTGCACTGCCTGTCCGCGTGTTCTCTAGTGAAAACAAGAATTCCAAGTTCTTTCTCGTTTGGGTTTTTTTTTCCTTATTATAGCGTAAAGTAGATGATCTTTTGGTTGCAGCCATTTTTAAAAAATAAATAAGCATCCTATGACTGTTTCCTTAAACCGCTCCGAAACTTCAATAAATTGCCAGTACTCAGACGCGTCTACTTTTCCTATAGGTTATTTCACGTCTTCCGCAAGTATTTCATCGCGGAATAATTTGTTGTTTAGTTTCCATGAATTCTGAATAAACGTTGGCCTTTTTCGCTTCTACGGAAAACACTATATGGCACTGTGGCCGCTGAAAGCTACTGGCTTAAGCTCATAATTATTGCATGGTGGTACGAGCACTCATACCATGCATGCGCTCCGTCGAAACGTGAACGGCAAGCGCACTGAAAATGGGCGAAGATGGAGCCCCTCCATTTTGAAGTACATTTTCTACATATTCAAGGCGACACTTTTGCATAACTGAGCTTTGATCGGGAACGGCTAGTCTCTTGTTTCCGTCTTCTCTGACGCACACAGAGTTAAAATCGACCAGTATTATTAGGTTCTTCTCATATCTGAAATACGGTTCCAGAGTAGCAAAAAAAAAAAAAAGTGAGAGGTGCTCTGTTTTGTTATTCGGAGTATACGCATAAGCGTAATACGTCTTTCCTCACTGAACATCAAAGGTTACGAAACAAAAAAGTGCCATCATCGCTAGGCACGAACACATTTTTCGACAAGACTTAAAGCACGCGTTTTCGACTAACATAACACACCCCACAGAGGTGCCAACAGAACTACATGTGCACAAACAATATAATCGATTGTGTTGTTTGTTTGTTCCTGACTTCCGACCTTCTTCGTCTGCATCGCTGTGATATCGAGGCCGTCCTCAAGAAAGAGATGGCTAACCCTATACTGGTTTCATCTAGATCATAGTAGCGTCGATTCTGTTGTTCGGGCCTGCGAAATCTGCGTGCAAGTTGGAGCGGACTGCATGGTTCTTACCTCGTCCAGAAGAACATTTCTAGCTTGCATCGATCAGGGACTTGTGGGTAACCGTGCCGGGTACAGTACGTGGCCCCTTCGCAGGCGTCATAATGCGATAGCACATCAATCGTGTCCTTGGACGCCTACGGCTTTGGAGCCCTTGTTAACGAACAGGCTACCGTGGCTACGATGTTGGCTTCGCCGAGCGACGCCTGCCCGTGGTGACGTTTGGCTTTATCTTGGAGCCGAGTCGCCGCACTAACGCAGTGTTGGCTGCCGGTTCACCCCCAGCCGTCCTGTGTGGTGTTCTGTCCTCGTGGGGAACCTCTCATAATGGTCGTTTTGCGCTTCGCCATACGTTTGTGACGTCCATGCCTCCAGGTTTACTGGTAGAGGGCACGAAGTATTACTCATCGCCATAATCCATTTATTTTGTCGCCTGTTTCTTCTTTTTTCTCGACATTCAGTCCCTTGAGAAGGGGCGCGTACTGCAGTACTCGCGGATAGAAAGCGACACAGGTAGTGTGCGGTCGCCGGTACTGGCTAAAATCCCTATAGATTTCCCCCGGAAAAGAACATATCTAGGGACTTTCGTACTGGCAGCCCCGCCCTTGCGAGCTGGTGGAAGCAAGCTGTTGCACTGTGGTGTAGTGCGAGGACGATAGCGCTCTTGAAGTATGATTACTGCTTCCGATCGCCTGTCCGCCGTTCCGTGGTTAAACGAAGCACCAGCGACGTACGGTCGACAAATCTGTGGAAATCCGACACGCCCATGACGCGAAGTAACAGGGATATTCACGACGATTGTTCTATGGAATGAAGAATCCCTAATACGTGCAAACATTTCTCAGCTGACGCTTTCTTGGGTGACACACGTCGCTGCGACATTCGGCGCACTGCTTGAACAGACACCTGTTCTTACAGGACACAGTAAACGAGGTCAGTGTATCATTGTCACTTTGTCGTCGTTATTATGTCGTTACGCGTCACACCAACAGCTTGTAATTAGGTAGTTTTGTCATATTGTGCACTTGTGATCTTGTTGGCGTTTTGGGGTGCGAGACGCTGAGTAGAGCGCGAGAAGTAATCGGCAATGTTGTCTTGAGTCACCTAATTTTATTTCAGTTACCTTTCTCGTGAAACCACGAAGCGTTCGGGCAGCGAAAACTCTTTCTTCAAGTTATCTAACAGGGTGATCCCGGAAGCTATAAAACTAATTTAGGACTCTTACAACACTCCTTTTTGCAAGTGCTCCTAGAGTGACACCATTATCAAGGGTGGGTGCCTCGCGCATCGCTTCCCGCAGCACTTTACGAATCCGCCATGTTTGAGCGGAGTAGCAAGGATTCGCACATTTCTTTCGAACGATTTCTGCTTTCTTTCGACCTGGTGCCGTTGTACTACATAAAGGGACGATAGGGAGTAATCAAAGAAGCTGCGTCATCGCGCCTCAGACCCGTGAGCGCATTCTCTCTCTTCTTTTTCCTTTGGACGTGTTCGCACAATTATGGCATGCTTTCAAGCATGCCGTTGGATCCGCTGGTCGATTATCTGGACGCTGTTGTCACGCACAGTTCAGTTCAACACACACTTAAATTAAAGGGGCTTGAACTAGGAGAACTTGTGCCTTGACACAAAAATAAACTGAAAGTGTCTCGATAGCCCTTGATGATGATGATTGTGGTTCGGTTATGAAAGGACGCTATTTTCTGCAACCCATTTAGGGAGCACGGCTAAGCGTGCTGGGGGTGGGGGGAAAGGGAGTGAAAGAGATAGAGAGAAAGGCCGTTGGGGAGGGCTCCGGAAATTTAGACCACCTGGGGTTCTTTAACGTGCACTGACAACGCACAGTACACGGGCCTCTGGCATTTTCGCCTCCATCGAAAATGCGACCGCCGCGGCCGGGATCGAACCCGCGTTTTTTTTTTTTTTTTTGGGGTGGCAGCCGAGTACCGTAACCACTACACCACTGTGGCGGACGATAGCCCTGAGCGAACGCTGTCTCGCTCGCTCATGTCCCACACATCTTCTTTTCGTGTCCCGCGCAGTTCATGTGCACCGAATCGAAGCAGGCACGTGCTGCTCGCTTCTGGTGCGCACGAAAACCGTGAACCGTCGGGAGGGCGCAGGAAACGGCCGGCGCGCGTAACTTGAGCGTAGCTTGCGGTAATATAAAGCAAGGAGGTTTACTTGATATAAACCATCCAATACGGCACGTTCACGCGGCTTCGCGTGAACGTACGAGAAAAAAAAGAAACCAACAAGCGGACGACCGATGATCCACAACGGAAGTGCTAAGATTAGTAACGTTATCAATGTTGCTTAAACGGAACATTGGACCCCTTTATCAATGTTCCTTAAACGAAACATTAAAGGGGCCGTTTTCGCCTTAGGTGGGCGGCTCGTTTAGCCCAGCGAACTGTTGTGTTGGCGAGTGCAGAGTCGTGTGCCTATAGTCTTCAGACACCACTGCTCCTTCAATTTCTGTGCAGTTAACATTGCCTACAACGCTAATTCGATTTCCTTGGCTTGAAACAAACGATACGAACATTGCCGACGACATTTTCGCAGTGATAAAATTGGCCGATGACTGTCCTTCGTTTCTTTACGCACTCGGCCTCTATCATCATAGTTTGCCAAGTGTAGAGTGAGCGATATCCAGCTATCTTTCGCGCTCATTTACAAGTTCGCTGCTGTATGCAATGGGGAAATTCTTAGGAGTCATTAGCAGACACTTATAAGTAACGCAAAGGCTTCAACTAAGACCGTTGGTAGTCGAGCCCAGGAACTAACGGTTTGAATTCCGATCGTTTTGTAGTCGGAAATCGTGTTAATGTAATTTGGCAGGGGCTGTAACGTAACAACCAATTACGTGCGGCCCATATCCGCGTATACAGGGCGGGTACAAGCCGCAGAATATTTTTATCACCATTAAGTGTGACGTAACTGACTCCTCATTCGGCCTCCTCATTTCAGGGAGCCGTGGCCTTGGGATGACTGCCTAGCCCTGTTCACCAGCCTCGTGACATTTTTTGTTGCTGTTTAGTCAGCTGTACTTGTCAGCTGTGCTTCCCACTGTTGTTCGGTTGGTGACCCTAAGGTGTTCGCGAACTTGCAGAATCTGCCGTCTCTTGCGTATGTCCCAAGACACATTGGTGAAGTTTTGGGTTGTCATTAGCGGAATTCAATCTGGTATGGCTCATGCCCAAAGATCCAAATCTGGTATGGGTCCCAAGTGATTCTTTCTTTCTTCCTTTCTTTCTTCTTTCTTTCTTTCTTTCTTTCTTTCTTTAATTATTTATTTCCTTATTTATTTATATCCTTGAGAAGGTAACGTCGCTAGGCACTAGAGCGATAAAAAGCAAGAGACACATTTTTCTCCATGCTACCACTGTTACGATTTGCATCAAAATATCAGCTGATTCCTAAAGGTATTCCTTGTGGAAATAACCCGCTCCGTACACGCTTTGCAGTGTTCATGTATAGTGTAGAATGCTTTCGAGCTTGCATAAAATTGGTGTTTCGTCATTTGTTGCTCATGAATGCATAAATCACATTACTTACACGCAACAAACTTTTTGCAAGAAGAGTGCAGGCGGATATTTAATTACTTTAGAGGATTGTTTTCTCAGTCTTATTTGTGAAACGCTACATATATTGAAATAAGCGACCATACTCGTTGAATGAGAACGCGTTTTACAAGACAGGTTAGCTTCAGGAACGTTCACGTGTGGGCCAATAGGCGATTAGGGAGAAATAATTTAGACAAATTAATGTGGTATATCCACCGGTTAATGGTGTCTCAATCGCAGTTTCGGGACTCCACTAGGCACTGTAATAGGAATATTTCTTTTATAGCAACCACAACACAAGTGACTTCCGTGACTGCGTCGTGGACTCTTCGCATGCACTTGATATATGTGTTCCATCGTTCGAACCCTTTACGCCCACCAGAGGTGATGGTGTACTAGCATACCATGAAATGCCTGACATATGGCGCTATTCATATCGCTGTACGTGCCTACGACATCATCAAGCACAGTGTTGTTGCAATGACAGTCATCGTTGTGCAACAAACAAACAACACCAACGCGTTTATTCTCTCTTTTTACATTGTAAATATAGGAGTGCTTTTCCGCACATTCTCGTCTCCATAAATTTGCTAACAATCTGGGGAGAAAAATAAAAAAGAAATTGTGAGGAAATTATGTGCTGCTATCGAAGCTCAATGTAAAAGCTGGTGCATATAAAATGACTCGACAGACAAAGCTCGGCAAGACCATGTGCTTTGCCAGTAGTGCGCTGTGCGGCGGGCTGTTCTGGTGCGATGACCTCAAAGCTGGTCTCATTCACTGCCGTTCTCGGATGGTGCCTCCTCTGTCAGTTTTTCCGGTTTCTGCAAAACGCGCACAGAAAAAAAAAATAATCGTAAACATAAATGCAACGTTTCATAGTAAACGCGCAAAAAATGCGTTCATTTTCGTTTGATTTAGTGTGCAATTAATTCAGCATTTCATTGAACCGATTCTGTGAAGTGCGTTCTTCAACACAACAGAGAGATGCCCGAACCACCTTCCAACGTTGTTTCACTTTGTTACAGTACCTATGGGCGAATTGTAGCGGTCCGTCGTATACTCTAGAAAGGCTTAAAAGCTTGCAAGATGTACTGCAGCTGCATACTAGAAACTTGAACTTGAAAACGTTTTTATTTTCCTGCCTTTCATTGGGCTCTGGGGTCCTACCTGTATAATAATAACCAGCCATTATATGTATGTTACACAATAAAACTGATTGATTGATTGATTGATTGATTGATTGATTGATTGATTGATTGATTGATTGATTGATTGATTGATTGATTGATTGATTGATTGATTGATTGATTGATTGATTGATTGATTGAACGAAATTGTTGGGGGTCCTTCAGGCGAAAAGCTGCACTGCACAGCTTGAATGTGCCTGAAGGCCCTCACACGGCAGCAGTAACATTAAATACAGCATGCATATACACTTGCAATATATGTAAAAATATAATACAGTTTACCGTAATACAGTAATATACTTTCAATATATTTAAAATTATAATACAGTAATACAGTATCCTGAGCGCTACACATGCGCTAATTGTGGCTTTTACGAAACAACTCACAGTTCCACATGTTTGCAAGGAAGCCCTTTGCCTCTTATGTTGTCAAGGGATCTGTTAATTTTAAAGCAGAAGCGCGCGCGATCGATCGGGTGTGCCAAGGAAACCAGAAGTTGCGATAGGTGTTGTGAATGTGCGCGGTTGTTATGAGCCTTGGCATTAATGAGGACTTAGTGCCTGTAGGCTGTAAGAATGAGTGGCTGCGAGTAGAAGCATGCAAAGATGCCCGTAAATGTGATTGTAAGCGCGGATGACCGCAAAGGTGACTTGGCTAATACATGTACTATTGTGAGCAATACGAAAGGGAACACAGGAACGAGTGGCAAACAGCCTCGAAATGGACTATGAGCGATACGCGGATGGCGCTGTGAAAAACCAAGTGGAAAGGAGGGCGCTGTTCTACTAACTGTTAGCACACCCACCACGCTGGCGCTTCTACAAAGCAGCAACTTACGCCATTTCACCGATAACACGGTATCATCCGATATTCGATAATACGCGGTAACTGTCTCAGTGACATGCAGCGATTCCTTTCCCTTTCTTTCATTCTTTCTTTTCTTATTTTCACACGAGCGCTTGGTGTAATGCCAAGTTCTGCACTTTGTACCGACAAACGCACGGCAGGAGTGCCAACAGTTGTTAGAACAGCCTTCCCCTCTCCACTATGTTTCCGACGGCTGCCGCCATGTACCACCGATAACTGGGTTTCAGCCTGTTTGCCACGCGTTCCTGTGTTCCCTGCCATATTTCTCACGATAGTACGTGCGAGTATGAACATGATCTGGGGCTATGAACGTGAGTGAATGAACCTCGTTGGACACCTCGGTGAGTGAGCTTGACTAAGTATACTGGTGAATGTGAGCGATTTCAGTTCAGTGTGAGTATGAGTTAGTTAAATGTGACTGGGGATTGAAGTATAACTGCCGGCTTATGCACTTACCCGCACGACGGCGATTTCGCAAAGGCAAGGGTGGCAGCCCGAGTTGGCTCCTCGGTTCAAGATGGCGTGGGCGCAGCCGGGATTGCAGGGTTTGCAGTTCTCGAGTCGAGGTGAACCTGCGTAAGCAAGCAGTACAAATCAGCATCACACGTGCTTTTGTCCATCTATAGTCGCGACCGGCGCCAGCTCTCGCGTCCTGGATCAGAAAACGCTAGTCAAGTCAACGTAAGCAGCTACGATTTCAGCATTGCTTACAATCATAGTACAAACTGGCGCATGTGAAATAATCAGTGTCGCAAATAATTTAAAGTTTGTCGGAGCAGGCGTAGACAAAAACCAGTTAGGCTAATCTACGAATGGTCCCTGGTCTTATCGTCAGCCCCTTATCTCATATTACCAATTTAATCTTCAGTGCTGGAATATATATGTCAGCTAATCAAAGCAAAAGTTATTCCACATTTTCAGAAAGGTGTCCACATCTACATTTAATATCGCCCTGTTGCTCGCTTTCCATTATTTAGCAAATTTATTTAACAGTGTATTAAAATACTCTTGACAAAATGTTTTTTAGTTAACCTTAATGTTGCTTACACGCCTCCACTAGATTCCCGGGTAGGCTCTCCGGCTGTCCAAGCTACACTTTCCTTGACAGACGAAGTGAAAAGGTCCATATATGCCTCTTTATACGCAGGATCACTTTTTTATTGGCTAGTCCCTAGTGTTTAACTCCATAAACCGCGTCATCTTGGTTGTTAAAGTTGGGGGCAGTGGGTGTTCCTAACTTCCGTTGGAAGTTAGGAACACCCACTGCCCACAACACCCACTGTATATTCGGCAATTCTTTCCTAACTTCCGTTGGAAGTTAGGAAAGAATTGCTGAATATACAGACGACAGGCTGTGTATACTAATTCCTTGCTTTGACACTTCAGAACAACCATCAATTGAGGGGGTTCCGCCGGGATCCAGGATCGGCCCACTACTATTCTTAATTTACATAATGGAGCTACGCCATTGGCTATTAGAAAATGAAGTCTTCCGTTACGCTGGTGAGACAATACCACTTTCTAGGGATCTTCCACAAACTTCTCTGAGTGCTATGTAAACACTGGTCCGAATAACATACTTTAACGCAGTAATGAGTATTGCTGGTGTTTAACGTGATAAAAACATGACCACCTTGGATTATTTAACGTGCACTGACGTCGAGTCGAGGTGGGCCTGCGTGAGCAAGCAGTACAAATCAGCATCATACATATTTTCTGACAAGTGGCTCCATTTCAGCTATGTGCTCTTCGATCGCATTTTGCTGCAACTATGTACATAAAAAGAAGCGAAAATTGGCGAAAAAAAAACAGCTGGTCAAGAAGCTTCCCGTGTTAAGTTTTTAACTCAGTGAACGATATAGTTCATCTTTATTGATAAAGCGTGATGTAAGGTCTAGAAGACGCTGCCAAAACTGATCTCGTGCAGGACGAGTTGGCGCGGGAATCTCGTAATCCTGTCACCATCCGCGCATACGTTTTCTGCTCTTTCTCGCTTACTGAACGTCTTCTCGCGGCCGGTAGGGTGCATTTTATATTGACGAAAATTGCAGTCTAGTGTTGCGAGCAAAATCGTTTTACTCAACGCCGTCTGTGACGCCACTGATATCCTAGCCGTGGTCCGACCATGAGTCACAACGTCACGGTGATTTCCATAATAACTCATGGTTGTTGGAACTGTTATTTCATTTGCGTGCCGCACACACACGCATTCGCTGACGCAAAGAAAACAGTGAGGGAGCAGCCTGACAACTGCCATCATTCAATTTCTCGGGTTTTACGTCCCAAAACAAGCTTATGATTATGAGAGACGCCGTAGTGGAGAGCTCCGGAAATTTCGACCACCTGGTGTTCTTTGACGTGCACTAAGTATCGCATATACAGAACACGGGCGTCAACATTTCGCCTCCATGGAAATACAGCCGTCGCCGCCGCAGGTATTTGTTCCCACGACCCTCGCATCAGCAGCGGTGCGCCATAGCCACTAGACCACAGTGGGGGGGTCGACAACAGCCACCGTGGGGGGCACAGGGCCTGCCTACTCTTTAGAGATCATGGCATAAATAAAGGAAATCGAGATGACCGGAGAGAAATAGGAAATGAACGACTCGCGGAAACCAAACAAAAATATTGGGAATACGTAAATATCTTTATTAAGGAGAGGCCTAACCAGTTCTGTGCAAAGCAGTTAGTAAGGCAGAATGACTTTCGCCGTCAGGTCGTCTTATCAGCAATAAGAGCCCAATCTCTTTCTTTGTTTCTCTCTTGCTGCTGTTTGACCTAGCTGTGGTATAGACAAATGAGACAAATTATCAAGAGAATAGAGTCCCTTTTCATTCGAGAACTATACACTGAAGACACCCATTTCTCCTCGCTAGCCGCCACTCAACAGTAACGCAACAGTAAGGTAATAACAGTAGTGTAGCACCCGTAATGATATCGGGCGTGTAAGAACTGGCGTTCAGAGGCGGATAAATATACACTACAAGAAAAGAAGAAAGAAGAAAGCAGTCGAGCTACAGGGAAAGAAGAAAGCAGTCGAGCTTACATGATGGTTTAAGCGAGCAGTCTTCTGATGTGCACTGGGGCTGCTCCAGCGTGCACTCCTTGCCTTCAGGGCACTCCAGACCCTGCAGATGCACGAGACAAATGTAGTAAATCCGTTATGCGGAATGTCGCATGGTGGAGTAATGGTTCTGAAGGAAACACTGATATCCACTTGTTTGCATCACAAAGTTCTCACAAGAAAATTTGTACGTATTCCTCTGAAGGAAGAGCGTTCTAGCTGACGAAAAATTTGTTCTGATTCGGGGTTAGAACCCGTGAGCAACGCCCTTTCCGGCCTTCTCGGCTTTCATTGAAGAGACACCTGTTTAATAATTTTCACTGCTGCAGAACCTCTTAGACAAGTGTTCTTTCTGAAGCCCTGTATACCCTGGCATTCGGTAGGCTGCCGCTGAATCTGAGAAGGCTCAATCACACCTTTGGAGAAGCGCTTGAGGCTCAGTTGATGAACTTAAATGTGTCAGCGGACAGCCACCCTGAATTATTTCATGAATAGGTGCACTCTCATGCAAACGACCAAACATATGTCGCAATAAAAATCCTCCAAGTGTTCACACGCCATCATGCTTCCTCTCCAGTCAGATTTCGTTTTGCATCATGAAGCGACCATTGCATTTCTGTACGTCATTCAGCATCCCCTTTCTCGCGAGACAAAAACAAACAAACCCACAAAGATACTTCTACATAGTGTCAGAATTACTTTCATACATAGATACATTGTTGGACAAGCTCCGACAGCAACTGGCATACACAAGCAGCCTTATTCACAGCGTACGCCGCTCCAATTCGCCTGGGTGTTGCTGTGGCCAAGAAATTGAGAACGTTAGCTACGTCCTTAGCAGAGCATATAATGTTGGGATAGTTGGTGCATGGCTAAATAAGAGAATTGTGGCGCCAAAGAAACGTGGCGCAAAGGCACCTTCGTTTTTCGTGTTTTCAACTATTCGCCACAGTTCCTTATTTAGCTCCGTTCTTCTTGAAAGAACGGTATTAGTGAGAAAAAAAAAAAACTAGCAAAGTGGACGCACGACGAGGTAAAATATAGCCGCAGGACCAAACATAAAAGATTCGCAAGATAGAAATAAAACATCTCAAATAGCCCGAAAGAGTAAAAGCTGTCGCATAAAGCAGGCATATTTAGTTAACAGCTTTTCCAACTGACATACGACCAGCGCGGCAATATGCACTGCTTATGATTTTTTCTGGAGGAAGCAGTCGCACGCACTTAGTGGCAGTAGGAACTTGTTACCTGGCATCTTTGCTTACCTCGCACAGCCAAGCAGCGGACACCAAGATTTTGTTGTCGTCAGCGGTCTGGGCACTTGCGAAGGTCACTGCAAGCACAAAATAACGAATACCATGTGTTAGTTACGTTATCATCTAATTTCAGAGATAGCGTCGTGTAAACGGCTCTTTCATTGATACGTGGATATTGCTGTAGTCCTGCGCGAAGGGAGGCACCATATACTGAGGTGTCTTATGTCGTGCATGAGGAAGTTTGAACGCCTAAGTCCAGTCATAGCCGCCTTGTACATGAGACTGGATCTAAGCATGTTGAAATACACCATCACAATCAAAGCGCATAGCCATATCAAAGGCCTTTGTTATAAGAACTATATTAAATCTTTTGATGACCACTACTAGTGGCGTACGCCATAAACATATTCGGATTGTGTCACGTAATATCCAAGCTGCTATTATTATTATTATTATTATTATTATTATTGTTGTTGTTGTTGTTGTTGTTGTTGTTGTTGTTGTTGTTGTTGTTGTTGTTGTTGTTGTTGTTGTTGTTGTTGTTGTTGTTGTTGTTGTTGTTGTTGTTGACGATAAATGAATTGCAGTGGCATGCACTTAGCCCAGATTTATGCTTATTTCCAACCTGAATCGAATTACGAAAATTTTGCCTCGTTCTTTGGGCACCTCGCAACACCCTAAGGAACGTTAACGAACTGCAAAAAAGAAAGTCCTTTTCGGCGTGTTCTGCAGCAGAGCAATAATCATCATTCATTTTGCGTGCCTTTCCGGCGTTATCACCGCGCATGCGGCCCTTCCCAACAAGGAATAGCGCGTGGATATCAGCGTGACAACTCATTCCCGACGGGAAAGCAGAGAGCCTACGCTTCTTGAGAAAGAAAACGCAAGCAAGCCAGATGATGATTATTCTCCTCTGGCAAAAAAAAAAAACAAATAAAAGTTACGCTCCGAATAGACAGTTTCTTTCTTATAGGCTACACGCCACGCTGTAAGGCAGTTTGCACCCTTTGGTGAGTCTCTTTGCCTCATGACAAAGATCATCGGTCTTACATGTGTTTTCTTGCCTGAGGGCCTGCCTATGACGACTGCTCCGTTCATTTCATGGAAGTCATTTCACGGAAGTATGCTGGGCGCACGTTGTGGAAGCAAGGAAAGGCACTCAACACAAATGACGTCTATTGCACAGGGATTTCCGGAAGGGTGCAACTGTTTTCGGAGCATGTATGCTGTCAGTTACGATGGTTCTGTTGTTAAGTATCGACACGCGTCCAGGAACACCTGCAAGAGGTTGCGATTGGGAACAGTTCTTGTTCCACCAAAAGATACAAGACACCGAAACGTATATACAAGACGTTACTGTCGTCCTGGAAACGTCACTAACGTGCTTTTTACTTAAGAAGACGTCGCGTATATTGGCAAATGACCGGCTCGTTCAACTTTATAAAGCTATCCCGAAGACAACTTTCAAACTTCTTCGGAAAGAATCTCAAGGAAACGGTTTGCTGGGGACCTGAAAATGCCACCGTGTGAGCGCGACGGCTCCGTGCATACCATGGAGGAAGAAAAAAAACAAAAACTAGAGGGGTCACGCGGCAGTCTTGACACCTGGTCATAAAAAAAAAATTAAAGGAGCGAGTCATTAGAAATCGGTTTTGGTCACGTGACAAGCAAGCAGTACATTGACGTACGGTCAAGTGCCATTAAATGTTACCACTGTCCAAACGACCTCGAGCGGTCCAGCAACTATGCAGGGCCTCATTCTCTACCCGAGGTGCCCCACGAACAAGGCGACAGAGGAGGTTGGGTTGCCGAGGCTAGCAAAATCACGGGACATCGCCTGCTAGTTTGTTTTTGTTTTTTTTCCCCCTCAGTGGTGCATACACAACATTTGCGTTCGGCCTCGCGAGGACGTTTCGAAGACGTCTTCAACTTTCGCTTGAAATATTTCCTGTTCACGACGTCTTTGAAACGTAAACTGGTCTAAAAACTCCGTTTCGAGACTGTGATCCCCTAATGGGACGTCTTCGAGGCCGCGTGTGCTACCTGGATGGAACAAAAAACGTGCTTTTAAGGAGAATCGTAGTTTTAATCCGCATGAAAGAAAGAAATAATCAAGAAGAACCACATTTTGCAGCGCGAATTCTGAAACTAATCAATTTCAATAAAATTCCTATCATTTTCTTTAGTTTCCTTTCTTCTTCTTTTATTTATTTATTTATTTATTTGCTTATTTTTGTTTGTTTGTTTGTTTGTTTTTGTTTGTATGTTTGTTTATTTGGGTGTGCTAGAACTACACAGTATGTGAACTGATCACCAATAGTTCATAGTTAACGTTTCAGTGTTGACAGCGTATCCTTTTAGTATACGTAGGCATCGTGCCAGAAGTTATATGCTGCAGCGGCTTTGTGTGTTGTCTCTACAAAGAGAGAGGGAGCGAGAGCAAAAAAAAAAATGAGAGAGAGAATAGTTTATCAGTTATAAGAGAAATACTCTAAATGTCCTCCTCTGCTGAGCTAACCATGACCACCTGTGCAGATTTGCAATGACTCGCTGTTATTTTTTTATTATTCTTTTTATATATTAAAGGCTGTGAACAATAGGAATGCATATTTATTTATTAATTATAATTTTGGGGACCACCATTGCATTAATAGGCTACCTACCGAATACGCATATCTAGAGAAACATGCATTGTGTACGACGCAAATTGCTACTTACGCCAGCAGAGAGTAGCAAAGCGAATTTGCGACTCGTATTTTCCAAAGAATCAAGGCCGATTTCATTTCGCGCTCTTCCGCGTGGTGCGCGTTTCAACTCGTGACCATTAAAGGTGCACTGCTTTTCATTTTTTTATGTGGTTTTGCACAATCTGGCAGCGTTGCGCGTATCACTATAATGTGTTGGCAACGTCCTTCCAAACGGAAACGTTTTAAGCGAAACGCAGTTTGACGTATATGGCATAGTGCCGCAGCAG
Organism: Hyalomma asiaticum; assembly: GCA_013339685.2. Classification (NCBI taxonomy): domain Eukaryota; kingdom Metazoa; phylum Arthropoda; class Arachnida; order Ixodida; family Ixodidae; genus Hyalomma; species Hyalomma asiaticum. The sequence continues at coordinate 31,010,744 of CM023483.1, read as the reverse complement.
TAACCATTTGCGCCTTTGTATACCTAGCCAAACTTGCCCCATAAAGCAGAGGACTGCATCAAGTTCGCCTCCAAGGACCTCCTCCAACCCAGTATTTGCGCGCAACAAAACGATAGCCACCGAAAAGTTTGGCCATACCAACATATTCAAGCTATCGACACTGGCCCAACATTTCGTTTTCAGCCCATTTATAGGATACTGCACTTCATATGCATGAGAGGGGTCTTTTTTTTCCCCTTTTCTTCTTAAAGGAGCCAGATCCAGCATGAAAAACTGGTCCAAATTTGACAGTTCCATAGACAGTCCCTCAGTTCATTTCATTTTACGAACAGTTCTGTTCGAAATTGGTCAATTGCCAATTGAAACGTCCAGACAGAAAGTTTCAAGTAAAACAAACGGGTCGAACCGTGGACCTATTCAAATCGATATGTGTCATATATCCACTCAATGCGCCCACTTCGAGAACACCTCGTGACCAAGAAATACACAACATTGCCAGCTGAACTTTCCCGCCACGGTCTAGTCGCGACATTTTTATTAGTCTCTACAAAGGATGGCAGTGAGGGAAGGACACTTATGTGACTAATTTTGTCGCAAAGCACTGCAAAGTTGTTCATGCCCTGTCATTTAGACTTCTCGTGGTACCGAAACAGGAACAAAATAGAGAATTCAGATGAGAATGAACTCGTCATATAATGTTAGCGGTTCCAGGCCTGCCTGTATAAATGAAAAAGCATCCTATGTGCACGGGAGAACAATATATGTTCTAAGGAAACAATAAAGTGAAACTAGTAATGCCATGGCGCAAATATGTACCAGCATCCTTACGAAAGTGAAAGCCGCAAATACTGTCATTGTGCGTTCAATGAATGATTCTGCTATCGTTGTGTACGTTATTCTGGACGACGCTGTCATTATGCTGCTGAATGATTCCGATCTACTTGTATAAAACAAAGAACGCTGACTACAAAAAGCCGAACACAATATACTGTCGTCGGTCATGACGGCATCATTGAAGGTGTAGCAAATACAAAAAATACCTATTTTTCTCTCGTTAGTACTGGTTACATTTCCACAATACCAATAACACCAATTTTGCGAGGAGGAATGCGGGTGGTGACGTTGCTTTGAAGCTCCAGCACTAACACGTGTGGCGTCATAGATCTTTGACGGCGTCTACTAACGCCAACATAACTATTAATTGGTGAGACAGACATATGTTGTTTTATAAGGAACCATATATTTAGCAAGAGGAGGTTCAGAACATTTGATGAAGCGAATTTTGAGAGAATACGAAGGAAATAAATTGGCCTTCCGACTTCACAAGGCCGTAGTTCGGGCGCAAATTTGAAAAACGAAACACTGACATTCCTTTTCTCCTTTAATAGTGAAGATCAAATGGCGAAATTGACGACAATTGAGTTCTCAAGGTATGTTATTATTCCAAACCACTTCACCTTCGCATTTCATAGTTTCCCTCTAAATAACCGAACTGCTAAGACTTATCTCAATACCCTTTATCACGGCTTGTCACTTAGCGCATTAACAGACATTTGGTTAGCTAAGCCTCTAGATGCAATAAATCAGCCGATCTCCTGTTTTTTTTTTATGAGAGCGTTGTATATGTAGATATACTACTAAAATATTTCCTTCAGATTCAGGTTTCCTCTCTTCTCCGCATGGCATCAAGTCATATCCCTCTTTCAACTTGAACTTCATTAAATGCGAAAGCGTTTCTTGGCGAACTTGAGAAATTTTGACCACATCTATCTATCTATCTATCTATCTATCTATCTATCTATCTATCTATCTATCTATCTATCTATCTATCTATCTATCTATCTATCTATCTATCTATCTGCCTACGTCTTGGTGCTGTCCTGGTCGTCTCGTTCGCTTGGTACATACCAAGATCAAGGATGGTGGGCTATCAACGTATGACGAACATGAATGACTGACCTAGTAGACAACACCAAAATAGTCGCGTGGGTCACTGTTAATGTTAATATGGTCGCCGTTGAGAAGATTCGACTAGCAGCCATAACTCGGAGCTAAAGTAGCCAAGAAAGACGTGCCATAAAGTAGCATAACATAGTAGTAGAAGTAGTAAAAGTAGCCGAAGTAGACGTGCCAGCTAAACTCAGCGCCAAATTTGCAGCCAAACAAAGGAGAAGCGATGTTGTGAATAATCGGGTTGGAAAGTAGTTACTTCGGCACAAAAAAATATCCGCCAACGACAACCCTGCCCGGAGTGCTCGGCCCGGCTTCTGCGTGTATGCGCCACAGGTGACGGAATGTTAAGATTGCAGCTTATGGTACTCAAGGACCAACAAAAGCAGGCATTGAAAATTTCATGAGAACACAGGTTCCGTGGGTAAACAAGATAAAGACACACCGTTCATTGCAGCGCTCTATTGAAATATAGACATTGCTGATGGGCAGACTGATTTGGTCCTATGGAAACCTTGGTATAAACTTCTATGTGAGTGGGTTTCAGCGTGTCTTTGCGTGCTGTCACTGTGTAGCCGTGGGTTAATGGTGAAGTCACCTGATGCCTAGTAATATAACATGTCGCCCATGTATTCAAGGTGGCTCATCTCTTTCACCGTTTCATTTACTGGCAAGCCGCAGGCTGTCACTGTTATACAGCAGCTATAGGAATTCCTTTTCTCCTATCAACAGTGGGTTCCCTTCTGCTCTTCTCTTTTAAAAGGAGACGTCGTTATAGCAGCCTTCTCACTGTCAGAACTCCAATTTGCTGGAGGCGAAGAAGCACAGCTACGATCCTCTTATGATTTAAGACGTAAAGAGCTGCGCGCCATCGCAAGTCAACGTTATGCATACGGAGCTACGGTGGCACGGTCGGTGGCAGGACGTCACAAGGTGCGCGGCAGACTGCACTCCCCACCTACCAGTAACCCGAAACGCTCCGTCAAATTTGCATTTTCCATTAAGCCTCCGCGTACGCGAAGGTCAGGGGAGCGGCTCCCAGTTTCGATGCTTTGGTAACCCTTTCCGCGTAACACTAAACGCGTTACTTTTTTTTTCTTATGTTCTTTTTGCTTCCGTCGCATGCACTCGCACCGGGCGAGCAGCGTGGTGTCTGTCCTGACACGGCATGATTGGTTACCTTCGTAATTCACACCTCACCGAAACTGTGACCTTCGGCCGGCTCATCTGGTCTATAGCCTTCGAGGTATATAACTTGCGGAGCGCAATTGCACCGTACGCTTGTGTGGCGACACCCCGACAGCTCGTCACTCAAGATACCTTCTTGCAGCCGTGGTGTCTCTTTTTTGAGAAGGCGAGAAAGTTTTCTGTCAAGTAACATACCGACCACATATAAAGCCTCCGCAGCCGGCGTCAAAGCGATAACGACTCCGTTGGCACCCTTGTTTTGCGGGCCCGCGCGTTACATGCCTATGCGTCACGTTCCACACTGCACGCGTGCTACCTAGATCCATCCGGGAGAGGTCCGTTCCTCGAGGAAGGCGCGGCGGCACTCGATTCTGCAAACGCCGCTTGCGACTACCCACGCGACCGCGGCCGTGAAGGTCGCCTCATTAGAGTCGCTGGCCCGTGCCAAATGTTTTACGCGGCCGCTCTACGCCGAAAGCCGTCTCGCGCGATACTCGACCGCCACCTTTATTCCGACTCGCTTGATAGATCGTTGTTCGGAGCGTCGCGCGTTGTATAACACGGTACATCTCTGCGGGGATGATAAGAAAGAACAGAGCGAAAGGCCTTACGTGGGACTTGTCAACAAGTTCTGATTGCGGACGTTCTGTATAAGAGTCTCGATGAAGTGAGGCCGGATATGCGGCCGCGCTAAACGATATGGTGTTTGGGGATCATAGGTATACAGGGCCCGAATTCACAGAAGTCTGTTACGCTAGGTCCGTAATGCAATATTCCTCTTGTTTATTTTTTTCCTGCTCTTTCCTTTACGTTACATTTGCAACACTTTACCTTTTCTTTCATTCCCCTTTACCCCTCACCAGGTGTTGGGCAGACAATTGAGCAAGCGCCTGGTGAATCTCCCTACATTTCATGTGCAGTTCTTTCTCTCTCTCTTTCGGTCAATCCTGGCGCTGGGCGCAACATTAGAGTGTGCGGCTAGCCAACGACACAGTTTACTGACGAAAGGAGTACTCCGTAACGTTCGGTCCCCAATAAGTATGTTTCCTTTTATTTATTTTATTGCCGAAGATTCTCTTCTTCTCAGATATTTACATAAATTTTATTGTTTGAAAAAAGCGCCTATGTCGCTACGTCTTTTTGAGCTGCACATAGTGTTGGATGTTCGCCCGGGGTCGCCTGCCTTTAGAATGTGTCGAGCGGCTTTCCCAAAAGCCTTGTGTCAATAGGCATGTACTGACAGATCTCGTTTGTTGGGAGATTCAACAACATTTCTTTTCGCAATTTACTACACTCGCAACACTCGCAACAGCACTATGTACACACGACGATGTTTACGAATAGAAGCCGTGCAGAAGCTTCTTTGATATCGCTGTTTCGGTTCTCTGTTTCCTGTCTTGCAAGCGAAAGTAAACGAAAGAACTGTGAGTTGGCAGTTCCCATTTCCGCCGGATACACTTTTTTTAAGAGAGCGCAGAACATCCAGGTCCTGAAAGCTTTTCGTAAACAAGCACGGCCTGATCCGTCGAAGCGACGTCTTTCAGAGATTACCATGTTCTGAAGTGCTCTCAAAGTATGTAGATAATTGGAAAGGAACCATGACGTAGAAACCATGACGCAAAGACAGGATGACCACTGAGTGAAAGATGAGGGCCTGTATTCGCGAAGAATTTTGCTAGTTGAAGTTCCCGTCGCCATTTGTTGGTCACATTCAATACTCTATCATCTGAATAGGTCGAAATTTTTTCTAGCAAATATATTTGCCGTTAGTGGTTTTTCACATTGCGAAAGCATTTCGTATTGCAGACTACGAACGCACTCAAAAGGGGGAATGTTCACTGTTACAGATAGGGAGACAGAAATAAGCCTGTATCTAAAGTCAATAGGGCGCCAGATAGCCTAACGTCCTAATTTATTTAGGTAAGTAGCTCGCATTGCTAACGACAACGAAGCATCTGTTAATGTAGTGCTTCAATTATTGATTTTAGGTCACACAACATCGATACACTCGCCCTTTAGCGCTGCGTTGCGACAAGAGCACGTAAACACCACAAGACATCCTTATGAAGTCCGCGCTTCCGGCAACCCATTGCGCTTTGAACATCGTCAAACATACCTGCCGCCTCAAACCAAGCAGCTTTATAGTGCCAGATTATTTAGCCCGAACATATTCAGTGGTATTACAGAACAATATGTTTCAAATCCAGGTATTTCGTCTCCGAGACAAAACACAAGCGTCATGTAAACGCCTGCTGTACCATTTTATCGAACTCTTTCGACTTCACCCATACTGCTTCGGTCCTGCTGGTGGGTGTGGTTGCCAAAATACTGACGTACCCCGCTTCCCCGCCAACGGTTTCCCTATGCTCAACATACACGTCGCAAAGCGCACCCTATAGCTCTGTTACTCTCCTTCTTCCAGGAGACACAACTTCAGTTGCTCGAGTGAAGTACTATCAAGCTAACTGCGAAGCGTTTTTGTGCACGAGTGCTCACTTTCGAAAGCGTCGCTTCGACAGGACATGGGGGCGCGCACGTACTGTCCTCAGCTACGTCTCTTTATTTCCCTAAACTCTATAGCTGGTGGTCATTTGCAAAAGGGGGCGTGTACTCCTCCCCACCGGCACGAAGATCACGGACAGCCGACGCGGCGCGACGCTTGACCGAGTCCGCAATCCTCTCTCCGCGAATTCCATTTCACAGCCGACGACTTTCCGCGAGACTCATTGCTGTTGAATGCTTTCGAGTCCTTGACCGTTTTCCTTGCGGGCGCTCTTTTTCTTATTTTTTTTCCGCTCTCATCTTTGCAGGTCAGGCTATCCGGCAGTTCCGCGAAGGACACGAACGACCACGCACTCGCCCTCAATAACTTTCATCCAGGTGCTTGATAGCGTAGTGCCATTGTCTGAGTTTTAAAATAGAACTGTCCCAGAGACTTGCCGCTCGACGGCAGGAGTAAAGCACAACCAGCGAATTTCGAGAAAGCAAGCGCGAGACGAACAAGACTGCTAGAGTCTGGGTCAATGTCGAGTCCTTGACATTGGGAAAATGTTGATTCCCTAAAAATGAGGTTCCGAACGCTATACCTCAGATCAGAAATGCGCGTCGCAATGTAAGAAATGATCGGCTGCGATTGTTGAGACGTGTTGGCTCAATCGTGTCTTTTTCCGTCAAGCATGATGTGGTTCGTGCGATGATATTAGTGCGGTTCCGCACTTGTCACTCCGTCTACTCGCAACTTAGTGCGGAAGTATGTTTGAAAGCCTGACGCTCCGGTGCTTTATAACGCTTCATGAGAGGTTTCGCTCAACACCTGGTAGCCCGGCGGACGGTTCAAAGGAAGTTATCGCCAGGAAATGCGCCACCGCGGTGTTTTTCGTTTGGAACGGTCCACCAGCCCGGCGTTCTTGGCCATTACAGGTGCTTCCGCCACTAAAACTGATACATCGCTATCACTCCTAGACTATCATCGAGCTATGGAGGAAGTATTCTTTAAAAAAACGGGGCAAGCGCGTCACACCATAGGTGACAGCAAAAGAATTTTTTCCAATTCACTGCAAGACATTACCCACAAAAGTGTTCTGAAGAGTATGTTCAATTAAGTTCAACTCTAAAGGAGATCATGTAGGCTGTCCATGAATTTCACTATTCACGATAACTAGTGAAATTATGAGATTTGTGGCTATGATAGACCTACTTTCACAAAAAACAACAAAGCTTTAAAACAAGAGGTGCGATGAGCTCCGACGCATCGAATTCCCTGTTTCTGAGAAATATTTGTATTCGATTAAAAATGGAAATGCGTAGGATAGAAAAAAAAAAGGGGGGGGGGGGGGGGGACGAGTTAATAAAGTGCATCATTTTCCATTTAGCAAACTAGATATATTAATATTGAACACGTAAAAAAGAAAATGGTGCTTGTTCAATACACAAGGCTAACACAATTCCTGCCCTGCCAACAAGCTGGAGACAGTGAGAGAAAGCAAAGAAGAGGAAAGGCAGGGAAGTTGAGCACATGAGGGTCCAGTTTACTACACGGCTCCAGGGGGAAACAGAATGGGAACTAGAAAGAGGAAAATCAAGCTGGAGAACTTACAAGAACTCGCACACACAAAGCTTTTGATTATATTGCGGTCATGAAATACAAGCAAGAAGGTAAACCTCGACAAGTATCATGAGTTCATGTTCGGTTTCTTTGTTAGCGCAAATTGTCTGCGCAGTTCTTCTTTAACTGCTATTCGCCGTGTGCACCGTATTGAAATGAATGCAGATGCCCACGGAGCAATGTCGTAGCCTAAAAGCCCATTACGACTGTCAGTGCACTCCGCAACCAGACCGCTGCAGTTACTGGATGTGAATGATTGCCCAAGCTTGTACACTCTCTAAAAAAAAATGGAGCCCTCAAATACTTCCGGAATTTAAGACATTCTAGTCACTGGAGCCCGGAAGCCTTGTAGAACCCAGTACTTTAAAAGATTATCCTCAGTTCGGTGGGATGCGACTGGAATTTATGCCGCCATGTACAAATAACAAGAGCTTACTTATGGCGTTCAGAGGGCCGCAAAGAACCTCGCACTGCTCGTAACAGACTATAAGTCCTGTAATGCGGTCGTGCCCTCTCAGCAAAAAGAACCGTGGTAACACTGTGAGTGTGTCAGAAGACGCATTTCTCGTTCGATACTTTGTTTTGGTCACACATTGAAAGAAACGTGCCCAAGGGATTTAAAAGTCCTCCAGTTTTGCTTATCTAAGCATTCAGTAAGAAGATTCCCCCTCCGCGTCTTATTCGTCGAGGGCACCTGACAACTGCGGCCCTTCAATGCCCTAGAACGCAGTGGAATTTGCGGTTTTCACAGTTCGAGACATCGTGTGGAATCTAAAGAGGTAAGGGATTTATCTCCAGGAAACCTCGAGTCATATTCTTCAAAGTGAACACGACGGGCGCACATTGATCCGGCGCTATAGTACGGGAGCAGCAGACTAGCTGTGCGGTTCGTTTTCTCGGCAATGTTTCCTTAATACTCTGCGAAACCTTATTATTCTTACCTGACTATTTCATTGTAACGGCTAATGATATATAGGTGGTGTTCTGTACGTCCTCGTTCTCCCGCAAATTGTTCCTACTCACTTCATCGCTGTTTCTGAGACAGGCGCCTTCATACATCTCCATACAGCTCGGTGCGCTGCACACAAAGCCGATAGATTCACTTTTAATTTTTCAGATAAGCGAAATGAAAACACAGTAAATTGTATCGAGTCGATATTACTACTTCCATTCCATCTTACAAGCGCCACAATATTGTAGTAATTAAGTTCTTCTCTTTTCTTTTTCATAATATTGTACGGGTTATACTCTTGCGGTTCGAAAGGAGTCCACAAAATGCAGCAGCGTTTCGTGTGTTATCTGCTTCCCCAGAAGTACTCATGCATAACACGCCCATACTTCAAAATCCGGCTCAACATGTCAAAGATGAATCAGTGCTTTCAGTCGAATTCCCGACAAAGAAGAAATATGATCGACATAGGTTATCTGCTTAAAATTTGATGGCAATAAATGAGCTCCTTGCTGGTAAACTAAAGAAAGAAAACTATTTTAGGTGACCTTGACTTAGATGCCTGTTAGTGGCATTCGAACCTCGGTCGTGTCATCGTCGTGTTGTGAACTGTGTCCCCTTATGCACACTACCTACCTACTCAGTGCGGGTATTAGTTACACATTTCTTTCTTTCTTTGTTTTACCCCATAATCTCCGCCCTAGCCACTAAGCTATACCACCCACCGTCGTATACCTTAGCGGCACATAGGTTGTTGGCTTGATGAGCTAGAGGTCGAAGGATCGAATCCCGACCATGGCGGCTGCATTTCGACATTTCGACGGGGGTGAAATGCAGAAAACACCCGTCTACGTAGACTTAGGTGCACCGTTTATTTATTTTATTTTTATTTATTTCGCCACCCACAGGGCCCGAGGGCATTGCAGAGGGGAGTGGTACATATTTTTTTTTAACATACATTGTGCAGCAAAGCATAAAACGAAGAAAAAGAACTCAGCTGAGTATACAAAATACAGGTAATCATTATGCAGCAGCAATGGTAACAAAAACTAAATACGAGAAATAATGCCAAAGGCCGAAAATGCGAATATGAAACAAGAACACGAGCTTTAAAAAGTGAACTTAAGCAAAAGGAGGATGACGCCAATGATACGACTTCTTTTGACGACAGGAGCAACAGCAAGTTCAAAGCATCTTTGAACTTGGTGTTGTCAAATATTTCGACGACGGAGCAGGGAAGGTTACTCAACTTTGTTGACGTATTGGGGATGAATGAATTTTAAAAAATGGTTTGTGTGGCATTAAATAACACCAACCTTATGACGATGATCAGTGCGAGCAGAAACGTAGCTAGGCGGGGGGGGGGGGGGGGGAGGGGGGGAGAGGCTGTAGTGTAGGGTGGGTGATCAAGCGATTTCTAAGAATAGAGTTGTCGTAATACATCTTACGGAACAGGCAAAGGCGAGATATTTTCCTACGTTGTGATAGCGGCTGTATTGATAAGCTTGCTTTCATGAGGGTGACGCTGGAAGTACGGTGATAATTTGAACGGATGACACCAGTTGCCCGGTTCTTGATTGATTCGATTTCATATATGAGTCTTTCTTGGCTTGGGTCCCAGGTGGATGCGGCATACTCAAATTTAGAACGAACTAATGATTTATAAAGAACTCCGGGTGGCCAAAACTTAATCCGGAGCCCTCCACTACGACATGCACCGTATAATCGTAACACGGTTTCGGCCCGTAAAGCCCCGTCAGTTCTTATTATCTTTCTTCCTGACGTGTGGCTCACCCCCGCACACAAAAAATGTCTGTATGAGCTACATGTGATCTTCACGAGCTGCATGTGATTAAATGCCCCTTTAGTATAAAAGACTTATTCACTTATACACTATATCTATATGCATTATAAGGAACTGCCTCCGTTCATTTTTGGTAAGCGTTTCTTCCGGATTTAATTATTAAACAACACGTGAAGATTGGCGCCGCAAGTGAAAAGGAAGTGCTCCGCGAGCAACAGGAGCGTCACATGGTACTCGTGCTACTAAAAAGCAATGATACAGAACAGTCGTACAGTATGCATGCCGCATACACTACGTATATAGCCTGTGGAGAAGTGTAGCACCCCGGTAAATACCGATTACGATCCCCCGAGGGCACAAGGAAAAAACAGGCGCAAGGATGCATGTGCATGCCGCTTTGCCAGCGCAAGCGTATAACCACGTTATCCGTGCTGCCCATCTCCTGCAACGATACAGGGGCAGAGTTTACGTAATGCCTTATTAAGTGCTCGAAGGCATCGCATCGAGCTATAAAGAACTTATACAGACTGACTAGATAACGCCGGCTGGAAACGCACGTTGCCGACATAGACGACTACGAAAGCGCACTGAGTGCATGCAGTGTAGCAGGGAAAGATGCTAATCATGAAATGGGATATACTGCTGTCATTTGCGCTTTTATGAACCCCCCCCCTACACACACACACACCGCTCTCTCGCCCACGTTCATTATTTTTTGGCGCAATTGTACTGTCGCACATTAAGAAATGTAGCGTGCAAGAAGCGATCCCTCATGACCTGAAAATAATAAAGGCGGCTGCGCTTGCCTCCGTATTTAAAGCTATATGTAACGTATATGACGCAACGGGCAAGATAGTGCACGTATCGTCCCGGCAAATAAAGCAAGAGCCTTTTGCTGCAGAGCACTCGGCGAAAATTGGGTTTGGAAGGAAAGTGAGATAAGGACAGCAGTGCGAGTAGCACAAGCAATACTGCAGACGCGAACTGAGCGCGAGGGTTTAGTCGAGGATAAACCCTAGTCGCAGCATGAACACCACCACCACGAGCACGGAGCATCCTCTTGCGTCAAGGCTCCGACTTATCAGTCAACACGAGTTGCACCCGCGAGACTGGTTCCGCGGGGTGGGATGCACTGTGTGATCTCGACCATTATGCCGAACGGGGGGATGCGGCGGGATGAACGCTGCTCGTGAAAATAGAGCTGAGTCCGGGACAGAGATAACACGCGAAAGTCGTCGTCGTAAACTCGGTTCACTGAGCTCATGCTTCTTCGCAATCCAAGAATAATGAAAAAAGAGTTGGGGATAACACAGTGTATGTCATACGTGCCCCGTTTCGTACTGTGCTTTCTTTGTTTACTTATGCATTGTTATAATTCTTCGCTTTGGAACAAGTACAGCGGCTTTTATATTGGACCATGAGGAAATCTTAGTTACATAACGCAGAACATCTGAGCTGGAGGAAAGAGTCGGAATATCTCCATCTGCCTGTGTCATTATTTATTTATTTATTTATTTATTTATTTATTTATTTATTTATTTATTTATTTATTTATTTAGAAAGAAAGAAAGGGAGAAAGAAAGAAAAACATATTAAGCGACATTAATACAGAACAAGACTTAATTTAGACTGATGAGATAGTCTGGGAAAATCCCATTGTCATTAATTGCGCCATCGTATTTTTAATAGATGGGAAAGTGGCGGCCACCAAAAGCTTTACGCGTACAATGTCATCCGCACATCATCGAATTCAGCGTCTCTTCAAGCTTCCACATTGGTTCAGAAAATTTTCCCGGAAATGTGTAGCTAAAGTCCCTGGCGCCCTCAAAAAGGAATGCGTGCTTCATTTATGCCCATTAGGTTAAGACTTATGTGGAACCTAGTAGACGCCGTCCAAATCTATAGCTTCGTCGAGAGCTCGTGCGGAAACATCAGGGTGTCGTCATCTCCTGCATGCTCCTTTTACGTGTTCCCTCCCTTACTGCTGCTCTGCGTGCTGCCCTTTGTGTAGTAAATGAGGAAGCACCCCGACAATGGTCAATCTTTAGCGATTCAAAGGCGGCCTTACAGTCCTTGCTGGCAGCCCTGCGGCGCGGACCATACGAGCAACTGGTGTTGGAGATCAGATCTCTTCTCCATAAATCACATGAGAAGGGACACCACGTGACGTTTCAGTGGCTCCCCAGTCACTGCGGCGTCGTTGGAAACGAATATGCTGACAAGGCCGCCAAGTCTGCACTTGATGGCACCAAAGTTGAGACCATACCTCTCTCAAGGTCCGACGCTGCCAGGCAACTTCGAGCGATTGCACAGGAGATTACACTCTCGCTGTGGAGTGCCTCAAGCAGCCAAACTCGGAACAGTCGACAACACCACCTGCTGTCTTTGCGGCATTTTCGATTGCCACCAAAACTCAGCCGAGCAGAAGCCACCCTGCTTTATCGTTTGTGGTTAGGAGTGGCTTTTACTAACTCTTATTCCTTTATGATCGGAATGGCCGACAGCCCTCTTTGCGACACCTGTCTTCGTGAAGAGACGCTACAACACATCATATGCGACTGTCCTCGCTATGACTTACAGAGGCAATCACTGGCGTCCGCTCTCGCTCACCTTGACCTGCGACGGATGTCGGTTGATGCCATTTTGGAATGTCGACCGCACAAGACATCACAATTGACGGTGACAAAGGCGCTGCTGCAGTTCTTAAAGACGACAGACTTGCACAAGCGACTGTAACAGCGATGTGTGATGTCGTGTGCCATGCAGCTGCCACTGACTGTGAGAATGTGCTATATGTTCGCCCACTTTCTCTCTCTCTTCCTCTTTCCTTTCACCTTTCAATCTCCCCTGTCCCCTTCCCCTCGTGCAGGGTAGCATACCGGTTGTCATACACTGGTTAACCTCCCTGCCTTTCCTTCTCTACTATTTCCTTCCTTCCTTCCCTCCCTTACTGCATGTCGTTTGATATTTCCAAAATTCATTTTACAAATACGAGACAAAATCAGTGTTCTCTTCAATATCCCTTTAAGATGTAGTTGTACAAAATGCTTCCTGACAGAATAGTGTGACATTGTATATGACATTGTAATTATATGACTTTTCAATCTCAATAGTAAATAAGAAATAAACGGCTTCGTTTGTATATCTCATACCCAAAATAAGACTCCTTTACCAAAAAGCAGTTTATGTAAGCAGGGAAACTCCTTAAGACTTAACATTACCTTAAGAGAGAGTGTGGGTGTATTGAGTGTGGATCGGTGGGGTTGGGGGGAGACCCGTTTTGTTTTTCTTACGACTCCTTTCCGCTACACAACCTTTCTGCACTTCGCCGTATAGGTAGAGTTGTGACTGCGCTACAGCCACAAGGTGAAACTCAAAGCCCCTTTATCGGGCACTTTATCTTATCATCATGCAGCGGGCAGTTATAGCATAGCGTGTATATTTTGTAATTTGCATTGACTTGCACGGCTCTAACGCATTTATCACCAACCATTGCTGCCTATGAGGATTAGATTCGATTTTACGATCTCGGTATCGAAGAGCAAATAGGCGTTATCTAATAGGCTCTGCGTATAAATCCAACCTAACATAACCGCGTGTAACGTGTTCCAATATGTCTAAACACAAAGACCTTCAAGTGTATGCGCCACGCTTTCATTTCATTACTTGGTTTGTAAACGAAGAATAATACGAGGCTGGGAGAGCGCGGTGCTCGCGAATGACCGCCGAAGCAAAGGACAAATTCTTTTTTCACTCTCCTGACAGCGAAACCTACTTCTTTGTTGCATGGTAAATGGTCGGCTCGATTCCTTTTTTTTTTTTATCACATTCACTAGTCAACCAATTTTAAAATATTATCTCGTTGTCATATTCAAATTGGAGGACAATCCTTAAAAATTTCCAAAGAATAACTGAAGTTCGTGTTCGGCCCTGATCGCCCCCGTAACTTTAGTCCCTTCTCACCTGCTCCGGTGAGCCAATAATGTCACGGCAGCGACACAATAAACCATGAGAGAAGCCCTCCACTGTAACGGCGTATGTCGCCGCGGATAGACCAAATTTCGTTCCAGAGTTCGTAAGTTCGGCCAGAGAGACAGTATATCGAATTATCCGGTTGGTTTTCAATATCGAATCGTCGACGAAAGTCATGTATAGGCCGTGAACGAGGCGTTGTCTCCACACAGACTCACCGATCGCAGCGGCCGTGGCAGCGAGCAACAGAAAGCAGAGCGGGGTCGTCATGGTCGGCTGTTGGACGCTCGGTCTACTAAAGGCGTGTGCGGTCCCCTGGACAACCTTGCTTCGCGAGTCTAGGCTAACTGGGTTGGGCCTCCCCTATATAGCACTGGGGCGTCCATTCGGCAAAAAACTCTCAAAACAGGTCGCCGCTTCTTTTCGCGCTCTCTAACCCTCTCCCGCGACGTCCACTGCTTCTCTGTTCTCACTCGCCGACGTCGCCGCTAACCCTTCTCACCCCCCTTTCGGCAAGCCACGTCGCGAGAGAACACCGCTGGCGCCTGGACAGCCACCAGCAGATGTGCGGGCCCCGAAAGTGATAGCCTGTGGAAATGATAGAAAGAAGAATGTGCCGTAGCGGGCCACGTTGTTTACTTTTGCTTTCCCTTTCTTTCTTCCTCTCTCTCTTTTACATATCGCTCTTTCTCAGTACACATCACCATAGCGCTCTTCTTTTTCGCGCTCGCCCACTCCGCATGACGTTAAGGGACGCCACGCGTTCAAACGGCGATGATGACGGCTGGCCGCGACGCATCAGCTGTGGGCGTGGGTTCGTCTCGGCGCCGGGTCTCTTGATGACCGGAGGCCGTTTCAATGCGATTAATTGTAGGTGTATAGACGCCAGGCGGACCTATGGGACCCTCCATGCAAGTGGGCTGTCAGGTCCTGACTTTCTTTCCCTCGCCCTCCCGTCGTTTTTTTTGTATTATTATTATTACGTACGCCTCCCACTTCTTCGTCCGTCGTTTACTTTCTCTCTCGACTGTGCCGGAAGTCGTCATCGTCAACTCTCGGAGAGTCGGTGGAGAACCGGACAGTTTCATGGTGACACGCGCGCCACTCGTTGTGACGTCGTATGTGCGCCGTTGCATATTTCTCCCCCTCTTTTTTTTTTTTTTTGCTTTTGCTTTGTGCGCCGCACTTATCATTTCATAGAAAGTACAACCTTCCACGCCGAGGTCGGCAGAGATGTGGCGCGCACCTGTGTAACAACGGAACCCGGCGGGAACATGCGCCACGTGACTCGTCCGAACGTTTGCCAGTGTTTGCTTTCGCTCTTTCGCTCGCGTAGTTTCGTTTTTGCAAGTGCGCGCACCAAAATGAGATCGCGTCAACAGCACTAATCAAATGTGACGAACCTTGACAGTAATGAAGACATGCGGCGAGTCGATCAATGCTGCGTGAACTGTGCTTCTTAGTGCACATCCAGCAGCCTCAAGACGGGCGTGAGTGCCGCTACACTGTGCTGTTTTCTCGTAACTAGGCTTGTTCTCTCATTAAGGCGAAATATCTGTTCGGTTCCTGATCCAAAAATATGGCGCATGGCGGTGATGGCGTGAACGCGAACAGTGTATCAAGAGCCGCATGTACGCGTACACGCACAGGCCCGGAGTACGCAGGTATGCGCCACCGGCCACCCCGGTATGTGTCGATACATTAACGTCAATTAACGTGGATTAACGTTAATGAAAGATGAACTAAAGTGGATTACGGTGGATAAAATATGAGTTTAATTGTAACAAAGACGAAGTAACAACGCAATCGACTCAGGGTGTCTAAATAATTTTATCAGTGTCTCGTAAAAAAAAATAAATAGAGGGGATTACTCCATCATTATCCTTAGCAAAACGGGGCGTCAGTTTTCGTTTAAGGTTGCCCGTAATATACGTGGTTATTGATCACCCACGGTGTGAAAAATCATAGCTCACTTAAAAACGCTAAAATGTAGAAGTAAACCTTTTTAATTCCCTTCAGACCCACTGGGTCGCCTGGTATAACCTTGCGTCAGCAAACGCTTGCATGAATGCGGGTATGCTCGCCTGGCTGGTTTGTGGGCGCTACAGCCTTACTGAAACGTTCCACATGACCGTTCTGATAATTTCATATGCTTCCGTAAGACTCATGTGGAAAAATATGGCAAATATGCGACAAACATATGGAATACGTATGGACTTCGTACGGAAATATATAAAATTATTGGAACATGGAGAGGAACGTTTCAGTAGGGACGTGGAGTTTCTGTTGCAATCATCATTAAATAGTACTTTAGGCGTTATACCACGCTCCATATGGGATCAAACGAATCGTCGTTGGGAGTTGCATACTGTCCATTACATTTAGAGATGCCTCAGCATCTAATTTTACTGCTCTTACGCCGTAAGATTTGTGCCTAGAGTGGTGGTTCTCAAGGAGCTGTCCGCGAACCCCAGGCGATCTATTTCATGTCGCATGATGTGTTAATTTATACCCCCCTCCACCCCCCCTCCCCCAACACACACACTCACACTTTCTCTTACTCTCTACTGAAAGAGGTCTCGCATGACTTACACCGGTCAACAAGGGGTTCCTGAGATATCCATTTCTGAGAACCATTGTCTAGAGGACACAAATAACAGATAAAAAAGAAAAAAAAACATGCCGAGAGGTTCGAACATTCGTGGTAAGGGTCTTCTATGAAGGGGCCACACTGCTGATAAGGTTACCTTTGGAAGCAGAGGTATAATTGACAGACCTAAAGAACGACCTGCCATACTGAAATCGATTTCTTTTTTTTTTTCTATCTTACGTTATGCCTATAGTGGAAATTTCACCCTTGCCTCATTACTGAATCTGTGCGCCCTTGTTAGCAAAGTACGACAGATCGACAAAATCGCCCAAGTTTGTGGACAGACATGACCCACACGAGAATATTCATTTAGCTAGGTCATTCACTCGGTTGCGAGGCGCGACGTATTTCAGCTCAGGCAGAGTATTCCTGTCCTGGTGTGGGCCTACGGACGCACGCACAGCGAGAAAGAGAGAGAGGCGAGCGACATGATAACTGAAACATTTTTGTGCTGCTCTCTTGTTTTGTGCACCTTGCCCGTATATGCAAACAGGGTGTTTTACTTTTCACGCTCATATTGCTCGCCAAGCTGCAGTGGCACGTACCGCAACATTTTTCGTTTGTCTCTTCTTGTTTGCTTGCTTGCTCCTTTGTAACGTATGACCCGCATACTCTGAAAGAGCAGAGCTCTGCATCAAATTTTGACACTCCCGGAGCAAAGACGTAACGAAGAAAGGATACAAGAGTGTGAGACAAGGCAATCCCACTAGAAAAAGACAATTTCTGCGTTTCGAAGGGAGGAAACAGTGAAACCAAGTGTTTCGAACTACACGCGTGTTTAAGAAAAGGTTAAACATAGTATAATCTGCTTACTGCACTTATACTCGAATAAATTTGGAATAGGCATCTCCGAAAAATAATTTAAGACCAGTGCATCGTTCGAAGGTTGACCGAATAAAGAATGAAATTGTCTGAGGAAGAACGTAAAACTCGTGTCTCCTTAACTTGACATATGTCAAGGTTGCTGCGGAAGGGTACTCCTGTATCACTAAAATTGCGGGTAGGTTATGACATCAATCGCATGCCATTGTCATCGTTTACGTCACGACTGGCCGCAATGATTGATTGATTGATTGATTGATTGATTGATTGATTGATTGATTGATTGATTGATTTGCGGGGTTTAACGTCTCAAAACCAGTTCTGATTATCAGAGACGCCGTAGTGGAGGGCTCCGGAAATTTTGACCCCCTGGGGTTCTTTAACGTGCACTCACATCGCACAGCACACGGGCCTCGACATTTCGCCTCCATCGAAATGCAGCCTCCACGGCCAGGCTAAAAACCCCGGCCGCAATGAAACCATGTTCGGTGGGGCCAGAGATAAGCGTCGAGGAAAAAAATAATACCCTATCAAAAGGTGGAAGTGTTGTATACTCTTCAGCGGATAAACTTGAGCTGAAGAAATGTTTAGCCAGCTTTCGTTATACTTCCTAATTATTCGCATTAATTAAGATGCCCATTACAATGCGATAGGCCAGAAAAAGTGGCCGTAGCTACGGGTATCGTATCGTCAGTCCGCTCCAAATAGAGCTATAGCAAGGTATCCTTTAGCGTGCATATAAATCCTACGTCTAGACACGCACCTTCATAACCGGTTGTCCTCGAACCCGTGACCTACCCAATTTAAAGGGAAGGGAGAAAGGCGGGTGGGTGTCGCCTTCAAGTGCCCTCTGCTCCGCTGTGTAGAGACAGACAGATGTCGTTTGGGTTTTCGAGATTCTACGTTTAAGGGTAACCCAAAGTCTCACAGGCTGGTGCCCAAACGTCACTTCCGCAAAAATTAAGGACAACTAGAATTTTTAATCCCTCTTTTAAGCACACGCTCTGAGAGTGACCCCCTTTACAGCACCACACAGACCACGGATCGATGATGGAAGAATTTTATACATTGATCGGGAGCCACGACTGCATGGACTGATCAGCTCAGGGCTGTCCAGAAGCGCCGGTGAGGCTTGGCCTTTCCGTCTCAACGTGGGAGCCGGCCCGCAGTTTTGCGCCTATAATAATGGGGTACCCCTTTTTCCAGAAAACAACAAAAAAAAAAAAAAAACCCGCGTATCTGAGCTTATGTTGCACATAAACAATATGTACATGTACTTGTGTCGGCTTGCATGCATGCCGTAAAACTATCATTTGGAGATATGACCGCTGCTGCGAACGGTCACACGTTAATGGCACGTATTCACACAGAACGTCTATGAAAGCGCATACTCGCCAATTACAACGACGACGACACCGCTGTGTTTGGGAAACCTCACAATGTATAACGCACAATGTGCGCGCTAACTCGAAAATCTCCTGCTGGAACTTCGTCTTGTGTCTGATATCAAAATAAAAGAAAAAAGAAATGGCTTTAACATGTGTCACGTGGTTGGAGAAAATCGCACGCACTTCTGCAGGCAACTTTAACCTGCTTTAACATGGCTAAGTCCCGGCACATTTGTGCAATGTAGCCACGTCGAATCAGCATTTTGGGTAAAATCCTTGATTCTGCTATATTTTGGGTTGATTTATGTCTGGGTTGATTTATGTCTGACGCCGTAGTGAAGGACTCGGGAAATTTCAGCCACACGGGGTTCTAAAAGGTACAATGACCTCGCACAGTACGCGGGCCTCAACATTTCACCTCCATCGATATAAGCTTAAGTATAAGTATGAGCTTCATTCGGTTGTATTTGTGCGTTCTTGCGCAGACGCACTGAAAGAGGAGAGGAGGAGAACGGAATAGGAAAGGCAGGAAAGTTAACCTAGGCGGAGCCCGGTAGGCTACCCTGCACTAGGGAAGGGTAGAGAAAGTTTTAGAAGATAGAGACAGAGAAAAAAAAATCGCACTGAAAGAAAATTTTGACAAAGCACTAACGTAAAAGGTAAAGTGCGTTATACTTTTTTAGGAATGCCAACGCGTTGTTGTTGTTGTTGTTGTTGTTGTTGTTGTTGTTGTTGTTGTTGTTGTTGTTGTTGTTGTTGTTGTTGTTGTTGTTGTTGTTGTTGTTGTAGCTAATGTGGGGCGGTAACGCTTTTCTTTTGGTCAAGTGTAACGAGTAACGTAGTCATAGTCCCTTCTTTTAACACCAACACTGACTATACAGGGTGTTTTTTTTAGTTGCAACACATTTTGAAAATTAGAAAAACATAAATCGCGGGAATGTCTTGTGTACCATTCGAGTGTACGGATTGGCGGCCTCTAGATACAAAACAATTTTCGCACTTGTATGCATAATTAGAGAAATTACGCTAATCAACTCTTTAATTATCAGTAATTGGTGGCTACAGCAAATGAGTACTTTGGAGCCCGTCCTCGACACTACCTATCCCAATGATCAAATTTTGAATAGCGGAGTGCATGTCGGAGCTACGCGAGCAATTAGTTCCCCGTGGCAGGCTCCTTGATACCGAAACTGGACGGAAAAAGAGCGTCTGTGACGTCGATGTCGCCGCCCCCACGGCTTTCGTCACTCACCCGCGGCGCCCAACGCCGCAGATAACAAGGAGATAACGCAAGCTGCTTGCGCGTCCGAAGCGGCCGGAGCGGCGGTGACCAAGGGCGAGTGGCGAGTGACGAAAGCCGTGGGAGCGGCGACATCGACGTCACAGACGCTCTTTTTCCGTCCAGTTTTGGTATCAAGGAGCCTGCCACGGGGAACTAATTGTTCGCGTAGCTCCGACATGCACTCCGCTATTCAAAATTTGATCCTTGGGATAGGTAGTGTCGAGGACAGGCTCCAAAGAACTCATTTGCTGTAGCCACCAATTACTGATAATTAAAAAGTTGATTAGCGTAATTTCTCTAATTATGCATACAAGTGCGAAAGTTGTTTTGTATCTAGAGGTCGCCAATCCGTATACTCGAATGGTAACAAGACGTTCCCGCGATTTATGTTTTTCTAATTTTCAAAATGTGTTGCAACTAAAAAAAAACACCCTGTATACTATGCTATGCTAGGAGTTGCTTATAAACCCGCTTTCTGTGACGCATATCCGCCGAGTTTCGGGCGGGCGATCTTGCAAACGCCGTTTTAAAAAAGGAATGAGTGGAGGGAGGGGAGGGGGGGGGCAGCACGCTATCCGCATGTTGTTGCTTACACTAGCGAGCGATGACAAACGAGGAATACAACAGCAAACAGGGTTACACACACACACACACACAAACGAGCGGCGATTTTTCTGCCAGCAAATGGTCCCGCCGTGATGTGAGCCCGCATCGAGACACAAGCGTCAAGCCTTTCCCTGTCGCATCTCTCTGTGCACTTGCTCTTCGTGAAAGGTCCTTGGACGTAAACTCCGAAATAGAAGGGGCAACGACCCCACTGGACCATTAGCATTTTGCGTCCTCCGATCGTCCTCTTCTTTTGTGTACATGTGGGGGGTTTTTTGTTGCCTGTCCCCTTTCGATTTCGAAAAAAAAGAAGCCCCCAGAAGAAAGGGCTGTCATCGGTCAACCCTTTTGTGAGCAAGGGGCTGTGTTCGCCATCTTGTTTCGAAATTCGACCTCGGCGTGCCGTATAGTCGATACGAAACAATCTAGACGAAGCGACGCCGCAAAATTAATCGGCTTTGGGAAACTGCATGGGCACAGGGTTTTCGCAACGTGTTTTGCACTGTGCACGAAGTTCTTTACTGATGCGGCCCGTGGCAGCCTACGCGCAGCTGCTGGCTCTATAGGCACTCTTTAAATTCCGATTGGTGCAGCAAGAAACGAAAAAAAAGAAGGCTGCTCCAAATTAGGTTTGGTGTGGAGCGCAGGGTATTGACCCGTTTTATATCTAATATATTAGGGCGCGCCTGTGTGCAGTTGTGAAACGTTCGTGCAAAAAGGAAGGATAATAAATAGTAATAACAAGAAATGTGAAAGAAAAGCTAGAAGGGATGAGGGGGAGGGGGGGTTCGATGTGGTCACGTCGATGTCCGTGTGATTTTTATCAGTTTGATTCGGCCCTCAGGCGAATGGTTAAAACGATGTTGCTATCTCCGTATTCCCTCTAATTTTCAGAGCACTACAAAATATAGGAAATAAAGAATGATGCCATATCATTCTGTAATTGTCAACGGACCACAACTATAAAATGAGTTACGTTTTCATTAGCAGTGCCCTTTAACCGAATAAGGGCAATATAGCGCTTCACGTATTTTACTAATGGGACGGAGGATAAACTCTAATCAATGGCATACGACGATGGAAAGGTTAGTTTTGCTTCTTTCTTTCTGTTTAAATGTAAGGACAGCGGAAAGCACGCTATCCCGCCGGGAAACCCAAGCTCACGATTTATTTAAATCGCCGGCTGAAGAATACTTAGTATAGTTTCGCTTGCGCGTATCCACCTTAGGCAGAAATCGCATGTATACGCGATTTCGTGCGCGATCGCGAACGAGCGACGCAACCGATGTACCGTCGCGCAGCTCGTCGCCTCAAACATCGAACCCCATGCAAGCGACGGCTCAAGCGACGCATCAAGCTATCCCTTGTGTTGCCAGCTGCTCTGTAGCAAAACAGGGTTGACGTGCGCAGTAATGATTTAAAGTGAACTGCTCAGCTGTGCAAAGTAACGTTAAACAGGCTTGAATGTATTGTACTTTAGTGTTGTTTTCTTTTGGTGTTCGGTAATTGTTTACAGGTTGTTTGCAAGCGCTCTTGTGTGAGAACTGGCAGGACGTCGCTCACGTATGCAACTTTTACCGGCTGCTTGCGATTGGCTGTCGATCGTACGACTTCCGGACGACGAGCAACCGTTTCTAGATTTCCGAAAACCGAGCGATCGCCCAAGCGATCCATCGAGGGACGGCGAATTTCGTCACATATCGCGTCGCTCGTCGCTGCCAGACACAAAATCGCGCACACGGCGCTTTCGGCTTTACAGATTGACTGCGTAGACGTCCCTGCGACGTTTTCTTGTATGTATGTGCGCTTGTGTCGTACGCTCCGTGGCGTTAAACGGCAGCTGGCCCTATCGATTTCAGCTGTCCAGTCGGTCGGTCAGTATGGATGGATGGGGGGACAAGTATGTGTATAGTGAATTAAAACACACACTGTATAAGCGATTCTTTATACCGGGGCCTGACTTGGTAGTGCGCAAGTCTTAAGTGCAACTCTATCCCGTTACCAATGCCATTATAACAATAGCAAAATTGCGCCAGACTACGATGTAAATTAGCTATCATCAGTGGAAACGGCGTCACCAGAAGCTAAGCGGCTCTGTTTTCTTTCCTCGAACTGATTAACTACATACACAGTCCGGCGACTGTGTAATATAGTTACTCGTCACGCCGAATGCATGGAATGTCTGCTTGCTGTCGGGCTTTATTTTAGAGCCGAAAGTATGCATCAGGGTCCCTCAATACTCACTGAGAGAACCTGGTATGTATGTATACATGCAGGATCCAACTTGGAGTAGGAGATGGGGGGCGTATAACACACTGATAACTCTCTGCTCAAGCTCTTTTGATCATTAGCATAACATTCACTCATGGGAAATGAGTTCTGCGGAAACTCGTAAGGTGAAGTAACGTTTACGAAACGTTACTTTGTGAGTGTGTTTCTTCGTTACTGTTCTGACGGAACCACTGTTCTTGTGATTATGCCAGATTGCTTCGCATACTGCTTAGCTACCATGCATGCTGAACGGACCAACCCAGGAGTAGCCGGCGCCTTATTTGGGCGCCAACATCTCCTAATATCATATCAATAAAAAAAAAGTTTATGAAAGAGAAAATTAGCATCCACCCATTTTGCAGCACAAGGTTACAAGGAAATCCAGTCGCATGGATTTCCTTGTAGCCTTGTGCTACAAAACGGGTGGATGCTAATTTTTAATTTCATAAACATTCACTCGTGTGTCGAATGGCGCTGTCACGTAGCATTTTGTGCAGTTTGATGATTTGTAGGGTTTTAACGTCCCAAAACCAGTTCTGATTATGAGAGACGCCGTAGTGCAGGTCTCCGGAAATTTCGACCACCTGGGGTTCTTTAACGTGCACTGACATCGCACAGCACACGGGCCTCAACATATTTCGCCTCCATCGAAATGCAGCCGCCGCGGCTGGGATATTTTGTGCAGTTTGGTTGACTGAACTAACTTTTAGATAAACGCTAGGTGGACTGTTAACACCCACATATCCAACGCTCTCACCGTGGATAAACTCTCAGCATGGACAGCGTCAATAATGTTGTTTCTATTCGCAACAAAACAAAAGATTGAATGAAGTAGAAACTGCCGCTTTTATCTATATATTTTAATTCGCCTCTATCTGGACAGTAATTATGGCAAACCATACGCGTAATACAACACAATCACCAAAGAAGCATCGGAGACCACGGACAAACGCACTTGTAATTCCTAAACATTCAGAACGGTCTCTGTCCCTTGTGCAAAAAAAGTGCGCTGCCTTTCGAGCTCCCTGTGTTTCTATTTCTCCCTTTCTCGTGTTTCCTTTCTTTTTATTCTTCACGATCTTAATTTCAACAAAATTTCAACAAACCGGGACTGTGCCCACGGCTATGCTCGCCCCCAAAACCACAAAAATGGAAGTGGGGGAAGGGGGACAATACCGCATACTTGCTGCGCCAGAGGACCATACACTTTTCGACTGCTGCCCGAAGCCGCACTTTCAGAGATGGCCGCGGCACAGCGCCTACACCCATACGCACACAGACGGCCATGAGTGTCCGCCGATAGGCAACGAGCCACACAGACTGAAAGACGCCGCCGCCGCCCCCGGGCGCCGCAGATGGCGTGCGTAAACCCGACCCCGAGACACCCCCTCCCCCCCTCCTTTCCCCTTCGGCATGCCAGCCCCCGGCTGACAAAATCAAGAAGCAAACACACTAAACGCGGCGAAGTGCAGAGACAAGGAGGGGGGCGAGGTTCACGGCGTGCCTACGCGGCCCATCTGCCCCCACCACCACCAACGCGACGCAAACCCCAGGGCGCCCCGAAAATCTCTCCACCCCTGGTCTCGCAATGGGGCCGCCCCTGTCTGCTGCTGCTGCCGCCGAGCCCGTTCCCACGGCGCCCCCGACGTTCACCGAGCAATGGACGGGGGTCGGACAGCGAGCCCCAAGCAGCACCCTCCTCCCTCTTCCATTCAATACCCTTAGCTCTCCCCGGGCTCCCCGGACCCCGGCGTGCTTTTTATCTCGCTTGTTTTTCTCCCAGCCGAGGCCACCCCACCGTGTATTCGCTCTTGGGCTGCCCTGCACGCACGCGGCTCGTGTTGTGACCCTTGCTCGACCAACCGAACCCCCCCACCACCCACCTACATGCATAACCCCGATGTCTTGAAAAGGCCCCGGGTTTGACGCCCTGCCTCCGCCACTAGCCGAATCTATCGCTCTCTCTCTATCTCTCTCTCTCTCTCTCTCTCTCTCTCTCTCTCTCTGGGCTTAGTAGATCCCCTTTTCCAACCCCCGGCAACGGGGCCCCCGCCGGACCCCGCCACGGCGTGACTCACGTGTCTGGCGGCGCGGGTCCGGGCTCTGGCTGCAGTTCCAACGGTTGCGGGGCGCAGGCACACTGCCGAATTTTCACGCCCGATGTGGCTTGCTGAAAAAAAGGTGGGTATGTCAGAGCCTTGCCACCGCTTCGCGAAAACAACTAGCTTGAAGTGATAACTGGGAAATGTACTGTTATCATGGAACGCATCAACCGCGGTGTAAGAGTCATGCGTCGAGCTGGATACACACCGTTGTTTGCCATTTGCGCAGTTTAATAATAATAATAATAATAATAATAATAATAATAATAATAGATAGATAGATAGATAGATAGATAGATAGATAGATAGATAGATAGATAGATAGATAGATAGATAGATAGATAGATAGTGGGAGGAAGGTTGTCAACTAACGCTAAATTGAGCTTCTAAGCGCTGGAAAGAAAATAATAATAATTATCACTATATTGACACGCTCACTATATTATAAGCAGCCGAGCTCAAAGCACCACCAACGTCAACGTCTACGCGCTGTGTCAGAGCTGCTGCCGGTGTGCTTCACTGCACATTAAATACCGTTCTGACCCAGTAACGTGTCCCAGCACTGTTGCGCTTTCGAGCGCCGTGAATGCTGCCATTCCTCAACGTTTCGGTTTACGCGAATAGAAGCGATGGTAAACGACACGTATCTACAGGAATTAGACGGCAGAGGAGAGAGAAAGTGTGACACAGCAGTATTACGGAAAATGAAAGCACCAGTGGAAGTTCTTTGAAGAAGTCCTAATTAGCCAGTTTAGCCCCCAAATGACAAAAACCCGGTGCGCAGGGGAATTTTCCTTATGCTTTGTCAAGTGAAACTAATCGGCATGTCCCTGAAGTTGATGTCGTCGCGCAGTAGCAGAAACAGTGGTTAAAAACGCGCATCTACAGTGTGGAATCTTATCAAGTCCTACAGTGTGCATTTGCGGCCGCACTTTCTGCCGCGGAACAGTAGTATTATTTAACGCCTATAATAGCATGACCAGTCAAACCTGCTATTTGAATCAACTGCAAGTTCTTCGCAAAACAAGACACTCACGCTCGAACTAAAGTTCTTGCTACAAGTAGCGCGTGGTCTGATTGACTGTCACGGTTACTAGCATTGTTGCAGCTTCGGTTTCCAGAAGTGCATGCAAACAAGGGGCTGCAGGAGGTCTCTACAATGGCATTTCATCTGAACGGAGTGTATTCAGTTGAGTGTCTGTGTGAAGTTGACGCATAAATGCTTGGTAAAAACTGAGCTCAGAAGGTATTTCATTTCGTTAAGCTCTCACACCTTTTATAGCAATCATGTGCCGTACACTATCGTTCGAAAAGCTATTCAGTGCCCACGTTTGTTACGTTCAGACCCTTATGTACGCTGGCAATATGTCACCATTTTTACAGATGTGGACAAACACTGAAATAAACAATAAATTTCGCATCGCAAGAGATCGACCGCGTAGATACGCTGAGCTCAGCAAAGAAAGCTTCTATTTAATAAGGCATTCATGAGCTCGAGTACTGAAAGATGGAAGACAACCGGATCAGATAACGATATTTATAGCAGGGCCCGTTTATTCAGCATGCAGGCACTGCAGGGACTTAGAAACCGAAAAAGACGAAGGTACCTATTGCACCTTATTTTCACTTACGCGTGAACGTCCTAGGTGTTCTTTGCCTAAATATTGTTCTTTCTGATCGAACATATGTACGATGCCATGCACTGTGTCTTTGTGCGTTCAATGGCTGCGTCCATTGCGGTATCGCCTCAAATTACCGACAAGATGCAGCCGTTCGAGTACCGACCGTGTTGCCATGCCGACGTCAAGGTCAGACTCCGAAAGCATCTTCAAGTTGAACACGTGTTCGTTAGATTAGCTCAATGCAAACCACCCATTCCCCCCTCCCACCCCCCCCCCCCCCCCCTTTCTACATCCCCAACTACTTAAGAGCACTCGTGTGTTCTCTTGACACTGAATGAAAAACTACAGCATGTGAATACCTTTTCTTTTCTCCTGATCCCTGCCCGCAGGGCTCCATTTTTTTAGTTGTTATGCATCGACTAGTCCTCTTTTGTCCTGGATATTTTCTGTTTTAGATACGAAGCATACATCTGCTAAGCAAATTCTTGTTTTATGTCAAGCTCAGTCGACATCCTTGAACTTCTCAATTTTTGGGAATCACCCATCGCTTGTAATGTTTGTGCTGAAGTAATTTTCAAAACAAAACGCACAATTTCTTGTTTCTTGTGTAACGTACTCTTGTAGTAGAAGTCAAAGTAAAAAGGTCGTATTTCCGTTGACTTGAATGAGTAAACATTTATTATTATAATGCATATTCTTGGTGGCGGCGGTTCAAAAGTTTCAAATTTAGCAACGTACATCTACGATGCTGGATACCCATAAAGTGATGTTCGCCGCCGTCTTAAAGTAAGTAGAGCTAAATAGATATTTCTCAGTTGCCAGATTCAAACAGGCAAGCACAGCCCTAGAACAGAAGCCTGATTCGGGGGCGTAAGTTATCGCACACACAACAGCTGTCCAGAGCGACCCAATCGACTTTGGACCAGTCCAGTCGACTTTGGACAGAAACGCACAATATACGTACGTGGTCGTGGAAGCTGCGACTTGCTGAACGGACCCCGGGAAGACCCTCGGCCAGACTCTGTGAGCCTTTCTAAAGGGGACCCAACTGCGACGACCCATACTTGTATTTTTTTCTTCTCAACAACAAACGCTGTTTTTCCTCTTCCTCCACGCTCTTCCTGTACCCCCACCCCCTCCCCTCTTCTATTTCTTTCTTTTCTTCTAGGTCCGCAAGCCCGAAGCAAGTTTTTTGACGTACAAGGTGCAAGTGCCTCTTTCCACAATCCTTTATACGCACCAGCGCGGGCGGTGAGTCGTCGAGCACCCCACCGAGGACACGGGACCGCGTTTCCGTGAAAACTTAAAACAGGATTTGCACCAGCATCTTCCCCAGAAACGTGGTGGGACCACTGAACAAAGCAAGATATTTCACCACATGCCAGACTTCTGTTAACTAAGCGACCAGAGCTCATGCGCTCTGAAAACGTGTGAGGGTCCGTCTGTGTGCAGCCAACAACACGTAGACTATTTTGTTGGGCCGGCAAGGCCAACCACTACCAATCGTCGGATGCTCCTCTTGCTCCTAAATATAATCTCCAATTTAAAAAAAGAATGCAGAAAGAAAAACGAAGAAGAGAACGTTCCGCTTGATTATTATTATTTGTTTATTAATATTACTAGCAAAGATTTACACCCCCCCCTCCCCCTAGTTATGACCGTTATCAATGGTCACAACCTTCATTGTACTCGACAAAGGGGAATTTCTTTTTAATTCGCCAGTATTTCCACGGGCATTTCCCGCGCGAGCTCTGCGCTTGTGCAAATACACACGCGTATTCTCTGATTACGTCATTTACCTTCGTGCTTTCCTATTTATTATCCGTCTGAATCGCGTTACACTGTACAAAGCGGTGTGCGCAAGTACCGATACCAACGGCAACTTGTTATAACAGGAGTGAGAGCTGGAATCTCGATGATTTACGTGAAGGAGCGAAGCCCGCATCCGACTCGCCATTAATGAGCAGGGGACCTAATCACCACCGTTTCGCTATTTCCACTACGCTTCACCTCGCCCGAGTATAACCCGGTACGCGACGATTAAGCAAGCTCGGGGCTCATTAGCGGGTGCGCTGCTCGCTGTTTAAGAGCTCGCGACATGCAAACGAATCAAAATCTGAAAGAAAACCTCTCCCCGACCGGAGGACCCTATCACCCCGCCCCCGGTATCTGTTCAGCCTTCCGCACGCCACCCTGCATGTGTCATTCCGGGAAGAGGGGAGGAGGCGAGTGCGGTATCGCTATTAACGCCGGACCATGCCTCCTCCTCACCTCCCCCCCCCCCCCCC
This sequence comes from Hyalomma asiaticum, assembly GCA_013339685.2. Taxonomy (NCBI): domain Eukaryota; kingdom Metazoa; phylum Arthropoda; class Arachnida; order Ixodida; family Ixodidae; genus Hyalomma; species Hyalomma asiaticum. The sequence continues at coordinate 30,981,745 of CM023483.1, read as the reverse complement.
TTCTCTTTCGACGCCTACAGAAACACCCGCGGAAACTAGAAGGCCGACCGAGGGGACAGCCGCAAATTCGTGTTTCTACAGCTTCTTTTGGCTCGCGACTGCTACAGCCGCTGGGCTGCGTCCACCGAGTCGCAGCTGCTGACCGTGACGAAAGAGGCGCTCTTCCTTGCCGTGTGTACACACGACCGTCTAGCGTATCGCACGCGAGCAAGATAGGACAAGAAGCAACCGGGCGCCGGCAGCCGATTCTCACCAGCACGCGCGCAATGCTTGTGCGCCCGCCGCTCTGGCTTGATTCACCACCGTCCCCGCCGCTGGGGAGAGAAAGCGGGGGGGAACCACGTAGTCGGGGTTGGGGCGGGGGGGTTGAAAGAATGGGTGAAAAGAAGGAGGGGGGCAGCCCCCTGCCCCCGAGTTCCATCCCCCCACCCCCCTCTATCCTACCACGCAAACATCGGGCCTCGCGAGAAGGCAGGAAGAGGGGTGACATCCCCCCACCTCGCTCGGTCGTTGGGGTAGTGGGGGAGCCCCCCCTCCACCCCACTCAGCCTCGGCCCCGCTGCCCCCCCGGGCGACGGCTGCGGCGGGTCCTCCGCCAATGAACGCAGCGCCCGGACGCGGCGCGGCTCTTTCTGAAAACCGGGGCCAGCCGCCGGCCCCAGACAGCAACCGCCATCTCCAGTAGTAGGCAGCTGCCGGCAGCCAGACCCTACTCTTATTTTGCCTAGTTAAAGCGGGCCTGCCATCGGCCGCACAACGAACATCGTCGCCCGACGCTGACCGAACGACGTTTGTGCTTCATTCGACTACACGAACTTTGCTGACCATTCGGTGGGAATCCCAGCACTCAGCGGATAAAATTACGAAGAGTCCGCGCGCATCGTGCGCTTCTGGTGAGTAGTGTGCTTCACTTACCGTCACTGTCAAAAGCGCCCACCACGTGGCTTTGAACTTGTGTCTGTTTATTTGTTTTCGAACTACACGCCCGTACGCCGAGTGCGATTGTGTCGTAGCAACACGTGGCTGGAAGACGCCGAATCCGTAACGCGCTGTGACAACCACCAGAGCGCAACCGCACGTCGGTGATAATGCGTGGCTTTAACAGACGAGACAGCGTGGGCTGGTTGCAGATTGCTAAATCGACGGCAAGGCTACGGTCAGGTTCGTGAAGTGCGATTGGCGTAGCGAATGTTTCTCGGGAAACGCGTAGGTTCTCCGGTGTATATTACCTAGAACTGACCACTGACACCGACAGACCAAGCCATAGCCACGCGTAGCCTAGGCTCATCACCGAACTTAGCATGCTTTGGCGTCGTAAACTGGGATGCTAACTTATACCTGCATGTTCACGCACGCCGATCTTTCACGCTAATGATTCAAAACATCTCGCACGAGGTGTCTCTTTCCTCGAGTATGCGATTTCACTTCCCCGAATCCATGTAGTCATGTCAAGCCATTCGCGTAACCAATTCGAGTGAGTGACGGTATATTGTGCACGATCCTGTGACTGACGCGTGTGGCGAAGTCTTCGTAATAGCTCCGGTGGACCGCACTTCTCGGACATTTCTTTCGTGAGTGACAGCTATCGCTTATCTGGCCGGCCAAGCGCCCACGCAGGTAACGAATGCGCGAGTTTCATTGTGCAAGTCCTTCCCGGCATGCTCGCTCGTATATCAGCGTGCTTGATGAGTTCATGTCCTCCCCTCTAACCCCCCACCCCCCTTGCTTTTTTTCCTGGCGCAGATTTCGCTAGATCCAGACTGCGCAGCCGCTCAAGGCAATTAACATCGCCAGGCTTGCTCTGACAAGTGTCTACACCTCCTGTTCTTGCCTAACCGTTACACCGCGCGGTCGAAGCTTGCACCATGGACTGTTCCATCCGAGCGAGCATCTGGACGCGTCAGGAGACTACGCTGCTCCTTGACCTCTGGGAACAGGAGACACGCCGCCAGAACTTGGACGGCACGGCGCGCAACTACAAGGTCCACCAGCGCATCTCGCAAGTGCTGATGGCCAAGGGTTACTGCCGCTCGCCGATGCAGGTGCGCGAGCGCCTGAAGCGACTGCGACGCGAGTACCGCGAGTCCCGCCGCTGCGAGTACTATGACAGGGTCGCGGCCATCATGGCCTCCACCAGGGCCGCCGCCAACGGCGCTGACCTGGTAGCGGCGCACGACGGTGCCATCGACGCGACCTCGAACGCTGCGTCGCCCAACGACCACCACCACATCCTGGGAGGCGCCTGTGACGACGATATGGGTGAGGCACGAAGTCGCGTAAAAGGCATGCCAGTGCGTGCGAGACGCCTGATGCGGGTTGGCGCAGTGACCGTGAAACACGGACTATACGGTTTGGTTGGGGGGACCGTCGGGCGCTCCTTAGTCGTTCTCGAGCACGGTCTGCTACCATCATCTACATCGCAGCATCCGAAAGCTGCCGCTGAGGTAGTCACTGGGAGAGAATTCTGGTCGGGGCCAGGTTGGGACTGATGTCAAAGAAGTCGCCCTTTGTCCCTCTTAATTTTATTTATTGCGCAACAGGCATACGTTGAAATTTCATAGCACAAACGAGGAAAAGGCAGTCGTAATCATCAATTAGTAAAAGGAATATCATACTAATAAAGTTTAGGACATACAAAGATAACTTACAGCAAAACGAAGACGCATGGTTCATCATGAAGAAAGCACTGGAAGACAATCGCTGGTTCTGTCCTTATCTTTTTTTTTTTGGGGGGGGTGGGGGAGGGAGGGGGGCTTACATAGCCTAAAACGTGACATTCCGTGCGAAAATAACTTTTGCCAGCAGAGTTAACACTTTCGCTCACCGTACAATGAGGCTACCGTCTACCCGTACTGCATACCAGTGGCCTGGAAAGGAAGCTCAGTTGCAACACCAGATGGAACCACGCAGCCACCTTGACGTTTGTGTTTGCAACACCACAACGTGTCGTAGTTCAGCCATTACAGATGGGATCTCTGAATCATCGCTTCAGATGGCCTTGCAACTATGGAAGTTAATCGTACTCGAATATTATAATTACTGCCTTACGAATGCGATAGGTCAGCGTGCGTAGGCAAGGAAACATAAGCTCATTGCCAATAAAGCATTTATAAGGAGACGCAAATTTAAATGACCATTGATTAATAAGAAAATACTCATTATTCAATGTTAACATTTGGGCGGATGGATGATGCGTTATGATACTACATCGCAAGCGGAGTCAAGGACTACAAGAAGACGAACATAGCACAGTCCGTCACCGCTTGCGCTGTGTAGTTGATCACCCATCATTCAACGCTGTATGGCTATAGCTGCATTGGGGCATATGTCGTCTTACCAAATAAAACCATCAGTTCTTCCAAGGCCGTCGATTTCAAGCGGATTTTCAAACTAACACCAACAAGCGTAGTCAAGGCGCTTGTCTAACTGGCGCGCTTGAAATATCCAAATATGTAGAGAGCGGTATTCCTGAATCAAATACAAATATTCCCCAAAATATTGTTCGAATATCAGGCTTATTATGTTTTAATACAGTGGGTTATAAGTGTCCTGCAGTCTGATAAAAAAAAAACGGGGGCAAGCTCGTTTAGCTTTTGTTTTTCTTAACGCTAATAATTCCATTTGCAACGAGAGGCCCGGACAACTAGAAACGAGCGCATTCAGTTATCTTTGACATTCCGTCAGTGACAGCATGTGCGATAACAGAACGTCACCCGTTTCAGATGGTGATAGGTGTTCTGCTCGTTGAGCAAGATAAACCACACTAACCATTGTACTTCAGTTTAAAAAGGGTCTAAATACGCGAACCAAGCTAAGTAGCTTGACTTGAAGTTAGAACAGACCGCCGCGCAGGCACAGTGATTATATGGAGGCACACTGGCGATAACGTTAAGAGTCCGTGTACTTTACGTTGTCAGTGCAAGGTAAAGAAACCCAGGTGGTCAAATTTCCAGAGGCATTTTCTACGGCGCATCCCATAATCATATCGTGGTTTTAGGACGTAAGGCTCCAGAAATTAAAATAAATCCGAAGTCCTCCCTTGCGGAACACCTTGGTGGTCTCTAGCAGGTAAAATACCAAAACGTTAGCTTAAATGTAAACGCCTGAACTCTCAGAAAATCCGCGTTGATCGCGACTCCAGCAAACGCGTATTAGAAGGAGAAAGGAAAAAAAAGTTGACTTACTTATTTCATGTCCTTATGTTCCCAGTATATTATCGTTCTGGTTTCGGCAGCGTGAAAGTATGTTTAAGCTATGAAAGACTCTTATAACTGTAATTACTGTGCACTGTCCAGAGGAGGCTTTTTGTGCGGGGAGTTCTCTTTGACACCGTGTCGTGTGAGATGCAGTTGCAGCTTTCCTTGAACGTAATCAGTCGACAAATTCTTCATTTGTAACATTTTTCTTTACTTAGAGGCTCCATTGGCGATCGCTATCCGTTACACGTCAACCGATGCGAATATTCGCAGATGCTAATAGCCATTTTTACAAACCGACTACTGGCCTAAAAACCGATAGCGTTGAATTCACATTCCAAAAGTTCGAATATTCGCGCCACGCAATTTTTTTTTCTTTTCTGCATTAAGGCACAAGAATAGTAACAAGATCACAAGCCATTGAACAGATGGAATGTTTAACATCATTCTTAAAATTGATCTCAAGTGAAATGCGCCTCGCAAACTCACCGGCTGTCAATTTCGTAGGAGCACACGTGTCGATAGACAAGTGATTGTCTTTAGGAAACGCATAGTAATTACTTCAGTATGCACATAGATTTATCAGAAAAACAATGTCTTAGCCGTCTGGAGCATTAATGTAGTAAGCTTTTCTAAAAAATCGTCAGCGATTTTTAAAAGTTGCCGACGAAGAGAAAAAAAAAAGTGGCTTATCACTATATCACTGCAAAAGTTTCCACATGCCGCCTTTGTAGAATGCAGGCCACCACGGCACAAATTATTAATTTTTGCTCACGCGTCTGCTAACACTTGTTCTCGCTAAACAGTGTCTCCTTTTTTTCTTTTTTTTATATATTTCAGTTGACAGCATGAAGGCCGACGATTATTCCCAGACCACTTCTGAGAATGAAGCAGGTAGGTGGGCTCCCATGACAACCGTACAACTGCCAGTTATGCCACGATGAACCATGAAAGAACAGCTGCGCCGTTCGGACGGTTCTCGCGGCTTTTTGTAAAGTTGTATGAACTTAACAAAAAGTGACTATAAAGTAAAGATTTGGAAACGTCACATGCGAGAAAAAATGTAATGTAGTATTACGACGCAAATAATTTGATACATAATAAAGAACATTACTAGTAGATGACACGTCGCAGTGCAAATGCATCATACGACACAGTTGAGTGACCTTAGAACGTGTATAGGGTGGAGGAGGAAGGAAACTAAAAGGCAGGGAGGTTAACCAGAAAGCGTCCGGTTGGCTAGCCTGCACTGGGGGACTGGGAAAAGAATAGAAAGATGAAAAGAGAGAATTTCGAAAGAAGAAGGTGGCCAGATGTAGCAGATAATGCGTTGACGCGTAAGGTATTGTATCGGCACTCTGTCAAAGGCGTGCACATAAGCCCGTCGTCCTCAAGAAACAAGAGTGCTTTCACTGCCTAACGTGTAACTTATCAATATTGTCTGTGTTCTTGTAGGGGAACATCTAAAGGCGTAATGTGGTACAACGCGATTACGTTTGTCTTATTACATTGCCCGGTTATTCCTAAATCGGTGAGGGGAGTTAAGCTTCTGTTTACATTCGGTTTTATCTGTTTGCAAAATCATGACGCATCACAAGTACAAACTTAAATGGTGCAACTTTGTCTGCTCGCCAAAGTTCGCTAGCTAGCTCGTTCCATGACTCTTGGCGCTTACGCTTTCATGCCGGCACCGCTTGGGGTCCATGAATCGGAGAGTGTTGTTTCAGGCTTTGAACTCATCGACAAAGTATGCTCAAGTGAGATTCCACACTATGGTACACATTGCAAACCAACGTTATCCTCATCTACCCTTTTGGACTTATCGTTTCTGTACTCTTAACGTGCTTCATAAACCAGATTCAGGAATCAACTGATCGTCATCTTTTGCCCTGATTGCCGTTTTTCTACCTTAAAGGGCCCCTGAACCACCCCGACATTTTTTTTAAAATTTCAAGTTAGCACGCGCATCAAGTTGAAAATGCCGTCACGATGAACGATGTCAAACGCGGCAGCGCTACGCGCCGCGGGCGCGCCACAAACTCGAAAAACAATCCCGTGCGCCTCTCCGGCCAGTTCCGGCATGCCAAAGTTAGCCGTGACGACATTGTGGTTTTTGCTGACGTCAAAAGAGTCCGAGCTCCGCTTATTGGTCGAAGGAGGACGTCGACTTCCGGTTAGTCTGCTAGAAAATGCACGCGCTCCCTGCCTGTTTGTTTTCCTCGTCGTGTGTCGTTCGAGTGGTGTTCGCGTGTGAATTTGTAAATGCGCTACGCTACGCAAGTGCAAGTGAGGTACAGCCGACTAGAAACTGCAGCAACTCTCAGAACACGACGAATAGCGCTAACAGAGAGCGTTGGCACAGCACCAACGAGACATTTGCGCGAACGCGGGAGCCCGGCGGAGGCAAGTCAACCGGATGCGCGTCATCGGCGATGTATGTCACGTGACATTCGGAGGAGCACTCGGCGAGGAGGTGGCACTGGCAAGCGGCCGGCGGGCGCAGGAGAGAGTGAAACAAGCAAGCGCCGCGTTTTAATAATCAAACGGGTGTAACTCGGCTATTTCTGCACCGTTTCGAAAAATTCTTGCGGCTACGTGTTTCTTGCGGACACCGGTACAAAAGCAACACCACAACTAAATTTCGACCTTATGGTGGTTTAGGGGCCCTTTAACACCGCATAAGGGCGCGTGACCCATAAGGCAAAAGATAAGATTACGGCTGTTTTTGCGATACGTGACTATGCTTCTGTACTCAGTTTTCGTAGCGAAAATTCCCAACGCTTTTCTTTTTTTTTTCATACCTCGGGGCGTTCGAAAGCGCAGCCTTACACAGATTAGCAGCTCATTTCTCAGCACCACTCACCCATTGCAGATTACCAGGAAAGCAGAAACGGCATCGATGGCAACGGCGGCCGGAACGGCAACGGGGTCATCGGTGAAAACGGCAATGCCACAAGCAACGGTAACAGCCCCGCTTCCGAAGACGAGTCCCTGCTGCTACAGCGGCGGACGGTACAGCTGCTGTCAGCGCTGGTTGAGGGACAGCGGCGAGCTCAGAAGTCCACCGTGTGTTTCCAACGGCAGATGCTTCAGCACATGCACGCCATGTCAGGCGCCATGCAGACCGTGGCCGGGGCCCTGGCTCGAGCCTGCCTCTACATACCGCCCGGAGAGAGGGCCGATGGCGTGTGCAGCCCCAGCTACGCTGCTAGTCTGTTGGAGCACGACGACCTGGTCGAGTCCAGAGATGCCGACACGCCATCTCCCAGGAATTACGTCAAGCACGAACCCAGCGACTGAGATGCGCCCATGGAAGCACGCAGTGGCTCTGTGGTTATCTCATTCTGCTGCTGGACTTAAGAACATTTCTTTTTTCGAGTGGTGTATGTACAAACAAAATAGGGGACACGCTTTTACGTTTTTCACATTGTGTCTTCGCTAGGCATTTAGAAGTCTTCCAGTCATGTAGAACGATGTTAGGTGCGGTTCGTATAGAACTAGATCAGTCTTATTCTAGATCAACACCTTCGAATATAGCCAGGAGTGCGACTTAGGCTCACACCTGTATCGGCCGGACGCCTTTGTTTTAAAAGGGGCACCGAAAACCTTGAGGACTGCGAGTTGCTTGGCAATCGTGAGCTTGTGCTGTGGCAGTTAAAGGAAACTATGCTTCTTATTCTGCTCTAAGTCACAAAGGCGAACACATAGTGAATGTTTGTTATTCAAAATACGTACGAGGAAAGGTATTGCCAGAATGCAGCTCGTCCTCAAGTTAAGTGTCATGTGGATTTTTGTCGCCATCTGTATGTATGGCCCCGCGATCCCACTGCACTGAGCCCAGAGCGAAGAAAAAAAATTGAGCCCCGAATGCTCGAGGTGAAATGGTTAACTTTCGCTTTCGCCTCATTTCCATGGTGTGCTAGTCGGTGTCCATGTCCGAGCCCAGAAACACAAGCACGACAGAAATTTGGGGTATATTAGGTGCCAGATCTACCATACGGGCCAGGTCATAGCGGAAAATTACGCAGGCGTAGTGTGGAAATGCACTAGGCTCGATTCTGTGCTATATAGACACATGATCAATCACTCATGGATCGGCTGACTTATCTCGGTGGAAATGTGGGCGGACGGTCGCTCTGACACCTTTCCAAGCGCTAGAGGCAGGAAGAGGCGTGTGTTGTAAATCGGAGAAGGCAGATACCTGCCTTGAATTCATTTTGGCCACCACAGCTTTTTAACTTGCAGCTAGATCGAGGTGCGCGGCCGTTTTAACACATCGTGTCTGTCAGAATGTGGCCGCCGCGGCCGGGACTCAACACGTGACGTAAAGTCCAACAGCTGGCCGTCATAACCAGAGTTCTTTGGTCATAACCACCAAACAAGCTAGGGCTATGACAGTGTACATGGACGAAAGCGTGAGTGCATGTGTCAACTAGAAATTTGAAGTAAAAGCAGGAAAAGTTGCAGTCTACGCATGATGCAAGATGCGGGCTGTCTGCAGAATTCGTCCTAGACGGCGTGTAGCCTTTAGCGTGTCTTTCAGTGGCGCCGTTCCTTTTCTGTATGAAATGCTAACATTAATACGTGGTGCTTGCTGCTCACATGCCGAAAAGCTTCGCTTTTTTTTTTTTTTTGGTGAGTCAGCGTCCGCGTTTAACATAAACCAGAAAGGCCAGAAAGTATGAGAAAGGGGTTCCTTGCTGTACATACTGCACAAAAGACTGCGTCATCGACTTCTGCTAGAACAGGGTGGTAACTTAATACTTGCGGCGGAGGTCAAGGGTGTTCAACATTTTAAGAGGCGTCACGGCATTCACCGAGCCAGTACAAATGTGTAGATAGGCTTGTACACACGAAGTCAAAGTGCTTAGAAGGGAGTGTGTGCATAATGGGGACCAAGAAAACGTCGAGCAAGCAAGATACTAGTCGGAGGCTGAGCGCGTACAATGCCATATCAAAGTCGTGCAGTTGTGATGTCCGTGGGACCATTGTATACGTGACTGTATACGCAATGAAGGAAGTGCTGTTTGCAGCTTTCCTGAACTGGCAATGTTATGTGGTATCAAATCATTTGCCAAGTATGCATTCCACACAATTTACCTTGTCATGTGCAGAATTGTTCTATCTCTACGTGTGAGACTTGTACAAAACACTTGGTTTCCTTCGTGCCTGGCAGCAATAACTACATTTCAGCCAAAGCTTTTTGTATAAAGTACTCTGCGAGGCCTCGAGTGGGCGAATATTCTCATATGCCAAATATATTTTTAGACTCATTAAGGTGCGGTATTTTGTCAGAGCCTAGCGCACCTTTATCGATGGCTGCTCAAGCTGTGTGTAGCTAACATTTCGCCCATTTGTATATACGAGATTACAAGACAGACACTCACTGGTTACCAGAGCTAAGCATGCCAATGCAGTCCTTTGTTAACCTGCGCGGCATAATTTGCACATAAGAAAGCAGTTGTACGTAGACCTATTATCGCAAATATTTTCGAATAAATGGTTTTGAACACAGGTGGCGTCTTTTTTTTTTTCTGACTATTTCTGTAACTGTCACTCGACATCTGGTTTAGTCATGCTGTGCTTGCGTGCAGCCAATGCGCTGGAATTCACCATTTCCACTTTATAACGGTGGTTCATGTGAGGCTTGTCATGAGCGACCTAGTATGGGGGGGGGGAGGGGGGGCATTTTACGTCTCAAAACTACATGATTATGAAGGACGCCAAGTAGAAGGCTCCGGAAATTTCGACCACCTCGAAGTCATATGGCAGCGAGGGGCGCGAGCCATGGCGGCGAATTTATTTATTTATTTATTTATTTATTTATTTATTTATTTATTTATTTATTTATTTATCGGAAAGCTACATGACGTCGTGGCTGCGTGTGGCACTGTGGGACAATCGCAGTAATTAGATGTCCATAAATACCCAATGAACTGGACGGCTGAACGATCACGTTTGTAGCTCTGTAGGGAGAGCATCGGACGCGTTATCCGAAGGCCGGAGGTTCGGTCCCTGCCCAAGGCAGGGGCGTTCTTTTTCGTCCGCTATTCCTTTCCATTTATGCCATGATTACTGTAGTACAATTAGAAACTACAATAATTTCCCTATATGCTTTCCTTGGCTTCCTTGTCTGTTGACTTCATTAGTTGCTCTGTTATCGGAAGGAATACTTAACACTCAAGGCAACCACAAGCAAGCATGCACAAAGCTCGGGAGTGGTATCGCAAAGCTGCTTATTCTTTGATCTAAGTGCGATTCTTCCTTTCTGTTCGCAAGCTCATTTGATATTGATAACACTGCAGAGACTAGTGCACGTCCTTCCCTGATTGGTTGTCTGGGCGCGCTGAGTTAGTGGCATGATCACTTGGTTATTTTTGTATTTCGCTGGCTTCCTTTCAGAGCACTTGTAAGGAGATCCATCAATGTTACTTAGTGGCAAACACTTAAGTCGGTTTTCTTTAAATTCGACGAACAACGTCAGGATTTGCAATTTCTTGTCGAAGCGAATAATTAGTCAGCTAATTAATTTATACTAATTAATCAACCTTGTGAAACGTAGCATATGTCTTACACTAGAGTAGTTAATTCGCAACACCGCTGAATTTCTCGCAACTCACTAACGCGCATTCTTTGTTTTTTAAAAGCTTGCTTATACTTATCTGGGACACCCTGTATACTCCCTATGTACCCCGAGGGGAACATATGCAGTAACTCTGCCCTTTCTCAAGGAAAAAACACGCGCAAGTTATCTATTCCGGTGCCTCTTCTAGTAGACGGCATTCATCCATTCGTCTGAGCTATTTGCGATTGTTCGAAATCCGGCAATTCCTTCGTAAGTGAAGCCCCGTTTTGCGTCCCTCAGTTCTTATCAGCCCCTCCAGTCTGGACAGTTGCTCAGTTGCTTCGTGGTTCCTGAACATCTTCAAAACATGCTTTGTGAATGGCTCTGGGTTATCGAAGATGCTCCACGAGCTACACTGCCATTATTTCTCGGTAAGAGCGGGGTTTTGTATTACTTTACACCGGAGTTATTCTCTGTATTTTTGGCAGTGCCGGGTAGCGCACAGTGCAAGATAGCGACCTTATACAAAATCCTTAGGCATGCTCACGTTAGCGGCAAGGCGGCCTGCCGTGCGCCGTTTGAAGTTCCCAGGCGGACGTGTGCGGGCAGTTTCGCTCACGCACGTCAATGATTTCGATGCCGTTGGGAGAATCGGTCGGTGAGCCACCTTCGCGAACATTCTCCGGCTGCCGCACGCCAACGTGGCCAATCAACGACGGAGGATTGGTTGCCATGGCTGCGTTAGCTCGCCCCTCGCTTCGCGAGCGAGGGGCAGACGGCATATCATCGGTTTAGAATTTGATATAACAGGTAAGCAAGCGTCGCCCGCACTGTAAAAGCATATTATGTGCACGGGCTGAAACAATGCAAGTGTGCAAGTGTTACCTCTTCAGAGCATCAAGCTTTTGAGCACGCCAGTGGCGGAGTGGCACGGAGCATGTCAAGATAAGGTACTAACCGTCGTTGGTGTGTCCTTCGCGTTATTGCTCGTACGAGGCATATTGTACTGGAACTGTTTTACAACATGTGAGACAACAACGCAGTCCTGCGGAAACAATCACCTAATCTGACATGCAGACAACGCGAGAAGCGCGACAAATCTCGCCGTCTCGCGTACGCACAGTGAACATGAGAGGTTGCATGATGTCACGTGATTGCCGTACTGGTGACGCTCGCGCACTTTGAACACCTCTCGCATTGCTGACGTTCTACGGTACCGGAGAACGGCACGCCGTTGCGGCAAGCTTGCCGCAACCGTAGACGTGCCTCATATATAATATGTGGCACGAGTCTAAAAGTCCGGCGCAGCTTGAACGCCACGAGAACGAACGACATACGACGCTACTCCGAGGCATTACACGATGACATGTTCAACGTAAACAGTTCTCTGACGTCAAAGTACTCAGGGAGATTCCTGCAGGCGAAATCGATGATTAGTTTTGAAAAGAAAATTCAGCGGTCTCCGTGGGAGTCGAACCGGAGCCCCCGAAATACGAAACTACACATACTCGCGGACAACTTTATCTTGCTATGCACCCAAATCCACGGAGCCGGAGCGCTTGTGTACCGAACTTAGGTGTCTCAAACTTAAACGGCAGTGAAGAAGCATGCGAAGGCCTACATTCTTAACCAGAATTCAGGTTGTGTATATCTCTGAAGTAGCGAACTCGCACAATACATTCTGACGCAGCCGTATTAAACGTAGTTACACGACTGGACAGGGTCGACAAATGGCATCGAACGGACGGCGTTCCAACGTGTCAATGCCTCCCTGTGTCGCCTGCTAGGCACTGCACGCTGTTATTTGCTCGTAAGCGTAAACCATGAATATCCCAGACGTTGTTAGTTTCAATGTGTTAGTGCAAGTTGAAACGCTCTTATGTATTCCGATTACAGCTGTATAAACAAGCATTTCGCATTGCGATGCTGCCCGTGCATTCTCTGCAGATCATGGGTTGAATAAATCAGACTATTTGCACACCAACACAAGAGTGATAGCTCCACCTCCGTTTCATACTCTTCACAGCGGAAAGTTGACCCCGAGCATCGTTGCCGACGCCATAGCGGCTCCTCCGTGGCTCTGACTGACTGTAAAGGCGTTCCTTCCTATAGGGGCTCATGTGACTTGTGACAACCGGTCGTAGACATCAGGCTGAATAATAAATGGCGAGTGCTCTTAAATGTGTCTCTTGACCTTTTACATGCACTCTGGGCCGATGCTGGCATGCGCCATTATGATGAGTCAGCGTGTAAACAAGCGTTTCTGCTTGTTGAACATGCCATTTATACTGACTCTGCGGCCAGGCTACGGCTCAGCTTACTGCAATGCCTTCAGTGCGTCTGCAGTTTCGTTACTTTGGATGGAACGCTTCCACACAACTTCTACAACATCTGTGTCGTTTATTTTGTCAATTCTTTCTTTCACTCCCTTATATATTAACAATTACGATTCGTTAAAGTGTAATCATCCTGGTCAGTGCCCCTTATTTTCATTTTCTCTAATATAAAAGAAAGATTCTGAGAAAGGAAGATGGTATTTATATATCGTAACGGTCGTAATAATCGCCGTCACCATCATCAGTGCTAATGTAGTTCACACTGCTTGGGAGGGGGGCACGGGGGGGTTGTTTAACGGCTTCCTCAGAACTATGCCTCGAAGAGAACGCAAAAAGGCTTCAGAAACTGCAATATGATATTAAAGAAAGCGCACATTTATTCTTGCGCACGTCAAAACGCCCCTAAAAATAAAGGAAATGCAATGCAGTTCCCGATTTCACTTTTCTATTGAGCCGACTTCCCTGGCTGCCTAAAGGCTAACCGAGCGATAGATACTGCTTTAAAGGTAAGTATTTTGAGAGAAGAAACGCAGTCTCGTCTTTGACAAGGAGTGTTGAGGTCGCTTCGAGAAACTGACGTCGATGAATGAAATATACTTCAGGATATACTGACGAAATGTCCTATGCTCATTAACTTTCAAATAACCTTTCAAACAATGCCGTAAACGACCACTCAGGCATGCAGGAATGGAAGAGTTATGTTTGACAAGATTGTTTAATATGCTCCGTAATTAACATTCCATCCAGGATGTAAATGGTATCTAGGAATTCCGGTAAAAACTATGAGAAAAAGTTATTCCGCAGAGACGTTGCTTAGCTGCTTTGGCACGTGACAGACCAATATCCATTCTTGTCATAGCTTGCTTGTCCAGTGGTAATGAAAATTCACCTTGCTTGTTGGGGCTCGAAATGTGCCGAACGCGATCGGCCCTCGTAAACATGCAACATGCAAGGGACGCCAAGAACACACACACACACACACACACACACACACACACACACACACACACACACACACACACACACACACACACACACAACATATATATATATATATATATATATATATATATATATATATATATATATATATATATATATATATATATATATATAACGTCAAACTAGAAGGATCGGTAATTGGTCTGCAATTATAGGATGATTCGCCCCTTGTCATTATATCATAGCGTTCTGTTGCAAAAACAAGAGAGATAAACAAGCGCCAGAAGTGCAGCTACCTTTAAACATCTTGCACGAAAACAGGCCACTTAACGTGATGCATACGACACCATTCTACACAGCGCTCCCTGTGATTTTGCCACAGCTGTCGTCGCGTAATAAGCACCGTTCTCCACAACAGGTGGCGCACCTTGCTCTTTTCATTTATGCAGAAATTAATGGATCTAGCCGCCACGTCGATTCAAACGAGATACTCCTAAGGTCCATTCATTGAATCCTCCATCGACACACAGGCAAAAAAAAAAAGAAGTGGCTGATCTCTCTGTGAGGTAGATCGGTATAACATAAAGACAGAGTGTGTCTTCACATAAGGAGTTGAATGTTTATTATACATCGAGGTGAACATGCCCATTTCTATCGGTATTTAGCTGGTACGGCACCGTTTGACATGGACGACCCCACGTTCATGGATGACAAGGATGAGCATCGCTTCCATCCCATCCATGACCGACCCCTAGTGGTAAGTGAAGCATTTTATGTAATAAATGAACACAGTCCATAATAAATGCCGCGCGACAATGGCATCAGTCATTTATACTTGCGCCACACTGACCCGTCAACGTCGTTGCCTTGCCTGGTCGCTTAACGCCGTGGTTTTCTTGTTGCCATCACGCTCAGAGAGCAATCGGCGAGAAAACGTTCAAAAGTGCTCCTCGATGCGGCTCCGCGCATGCACGTCGACGCACACTTTGGAGCGTGCTTGGAAAGATGCTGCCAGCCAATAGAGGCGAAGTGAAGCTGCAGCGACTCACTTCGCATCTCCTGTATGGCTGTACCTACCAGGCAAAGTACGCCTCGATGTGTGCGCGCGGAACCGGAGAACATCGAAGTGGAGAGAAAGAAGCGAGATAGGGAAGAGTATAAAACACATCCGTACGACTTCGAGCGTGTGCGCCGATAGCGCAGAGATAGAGCGCCGGCCACCTTTCGTCGCGGATCATGGGAGTGTGATTTCGATTACCAGCCCATCAAACGAAATCTTTGTGCGTGTTTTTCTTCGTTGTTCTTGCATGTATGTTTTACTGCGTCACTTCCGTTACAGAAATGAACTGTGTGGTCATGGTGGACCCCTGCATAAAACACTCTCGTGCTAAGGAAATGCATTCGTCGTCGTCGTCGTGAACGACAAATATGTTAGTATAAATCCTATCTATCGATGCATGCTAATCTAATATTGCAGCGTAGCTGTTAGAACCTCGTTAGATTTCTCATGTCCGTCCGCAGATGGTGTGCTAAAAAATCGCTTCCCTTTGCTTAACGTTGCAATGCTTTGCTAGGCCACCACAGCTACGCTGGTCATTTGTCTTTGTTATGGCAGATTCACGCCCCTTTTTGGCAGCGAAGCTGTTTAAGCCAACCGTAATTTGTGCTTCCGTATCACGAAAAAGCCAGCCTCGCCGTAGCTATGCCAACCAGCGACGCCACAGCTGCTGCAACACCTGAAATTGCTGTGCCTCGCAACCGTGACATCATGGAGAACAATAATATGATGATGATGATGAGACCCGGACCAGCCAAGTACCATCAGCTTCGCTAGCGTTGCGCCACTAGTTCAAGCTGCAGCAATTCTTAAAGAAAGAAAAACGCGAAAAAGCTTAGTCCGTCTGTCTGTCACATGATTCAACCGCCCGGCCGATTCAAAACGCCATGAAAACCAACCACAGAACTAGTACTTGTTGACGGGGCCATACACGTCAACATGATACAGTAACGGCGCAAAGGAAACCTCAGACCTATTTGAGGCAGCGTTTATTTAATTACGCTGATCCGCAGCGTTCATTCAATTAAGAATACACATATACACTGAATACACTGATTTTTAGGATAGTAACCGAAAAATCAACGCGTTATAAATGGTGTCGAAGAGAAGATTATGCTTTTCGTGCGAACCGGAAATAGCGAAACAGCCACTTTCACATCCCTCTCTCCTATCCTTTCTCGGCCGCTAGCCTTCGCGCGTGCTTTCCTTCGCGGAGAAACAGTTATCCTGCACTCATCACCCTTACTTCCTATCTTCCAAGAATCACCTCCGTGTTGAGATAGAAAGGGCAGTGTCTGCTCGGCGGCGCTGCTGGGCGAAAATTATAAGGAACGATTAGTATGCCGTACCGTAGCCCTGTGCGCTACCGCCAGCGCTCCCCAATAGATGGCGCGAGAGTAAGGCTAACGCGGGAAATTTGAATTGAACTCAGTAAAACTACCATTAAATCCTTTAGGGGACAAGTGAGAGTGGAGGGAAAGAGCGTGAGAGGTGGGAAGGGGGAGTAGAGAGGGTGCTACGTGTCAGGGTCGACGTCATTTGCAGCGAAGCAAGCAGATATTCAGCCATATTTATTTACTTTAGTGCCTGTTCAAGTGCACTAATGCATCGATTTAAGGACGTAAATAACTGAGACTGAGGCCACGAACACTTGTAACGAAATGGCTTTTATTCCACGTGGATCAGATGACGAGAATACTTTTTGTTCCTTTCAAGAAAACAACTACATCTCCGAGGATGTCGAAACAAACAAGGTCAGTGAAAACTTGCTGTGGTAGATTCCGTATGTACAGTGAAGTTGTTCGGCGAAAATGTCGTGTGGTTTATTGTTCTAAAACAATTGCGCTGTGAAGGCTTGCGTAGGAACTAACAACAGCTTGCTTATAATCTTATTCCTATTGTGTGAAACAACTATGGCACAAGTAGTAGGATATTCGCACAAGCGAAAACTCTTCAAAGACAAGTTCCTACCGGAAACACACATCGGTAGCAAAAAATTTAAATGCCAGAGAGTGACTAGAAGTTACGTGCTATGAACATGAGAACATGGCAACACAAATCGCTTGCGAGGATTGCACTTTTCCATCAACTTCACGTCCATTTGTCAATGTTTTTCCTTGGAAAATAATCATTAATTTCCCCAGAGATAAACTGTCTACGACGTTTTCTCTTCCTTTCAGACAGTATGCTTTCATAACTGCGCGAACTTGAGGAACTTTTTTTCTGCTCTTTGTTAGAGGCATACAGCGACTCCAATTTAACCGGGAACTTTTTTCTACGCAAGCACCCAATTTAACAGTACATGGTGCCAGGTGTATCGTTAGCATACCCACGAATAACTGCAACATTAATGTCTGCGCGCCTATAGCGTATGGTTAAGTTTCTGGCAATTCACTCCTTCTCTTAAATCTTACAATCTCCATCCTCTGGTCCCTTTCTTCATCTCGCATGCGCACTCATCCGACTCGCACCGTAAACTTTCAAGTTCTCTTCACACAAATCATCCTGTTCTCAAAAACACGTCTCGGCTCGGCGGTGCCCCACCGAGCTGTCAGCCACACAAACCTGCATCCTTACCATCCAACACTCGGGTTCTCTCCGTTAGTAAATGTTATTTTCGTATTTTTCGCAGAGCATTACACATCACCGGTTTGAACATCACAGTTGGCCGTCCTCAGAGAAAATGTATCGTATACACGCACCGAGAGCTAGAAGCGAGCTCGTCCAGCGTACGTAGTCCTTGCCGTTGACCTCGTTCAGAAATCCATCACAATTTATCCACCTTGTTCCTTCCCTGGTATTAACTGCGCTTATTGAAACTGAGGTGCAAGGCAAAATATCACCTCCCTTTTTCTTCATCAAAGCAGAAAGGGGCATAGCTTTGCTGTGTGGAACAACGATTTCGTCAACCACAGAGAGACGTGTCAATGCGCACGTTGGGAATACAGCATCTGACACGTTCGTTCCTTCTCAAATAAAATAAAATAAAAATCTTAAGCATCGTCAGAACCTATTAGGAATAGATGTAACACCTGGCTAAAAACCAAAAACAATAGTACTGACGAAGCAGGGTAGCACAGCTTCAGTGGGCACTCCCAAAATAACCAAGATATCCAAGCGTGTTTGGTGTATGGTAGCCCCCGCAAAGAATTTGCACTTTCAACCTAAACATTGAGAACACGTCTCGTAACACAAGTGTTGGAGAACGGACGTCACCACTTCGACTGAAACATTAAATTATTCAATCAAGACACACTCGGCTGAATTTGAGCTATAACAGAAAGAAAGGCTCAAAAGCTGCAACACTTTTTGAAAGTGTTCTTACGAGCTCCATACAACAACATAGATCCATTTTTCCTGTTTCGGTGTTTTCAGTTAGCGTTTTCGCAGAATGATTTCTCCCGATGTTGAATAGAATCTTTCATGATTAATGTAAGATCATCATATGAGATTCAACCTGTGTCTCTTTTCTTCACCGCAGCCAAACTTTTCAGAATCAGCATCGTCAAACCTGTTCTCACAAGGTCCATTCTCCTATGTCCTGCTCAGTGTTTTCGACCGGCATGGAGCTTCCAGCTTTCTGAATTCTCTTAAAAACGAAGGAAATAAAATAACATGCCCGTGAAAGCGTACATAGTCGCAGATTACAGGGAGAGAAACACTAGTACACAAAAATGCCACCTCCTCGTTTATGCATCATCTCTGTTTTCTTCATCGTATCGCACATACGCATTTCCATCCCAGATTTGATAAGCGTATTACTACCGTTATACCAAACCTTTATATATATATTTTTCATTCTTGAAAGAGCACACGCTCTGCTCAGAGGTGTAGCATGTACCACTGCTGCTCTAAATGAGAGACAGAAACAAGACATAAACAGAGAAATAAACACTTTGTTCTCAGACATTTGGCTAGTTAAGATGAAACAAAATACCTTTCTTTCTTGTTTTTTTTTTCTTAATTTCCATCCAGTTTGCGTTCCCCGTGCGCAGCATTTTTCAAGTGCTACTAACAAGACACGACGAATGAAGACACAAAATGGCGCTGACTAGGAGCCCGTTATATCGTGAAAGAAAAGGTGCTCTACGGACGCACTCAATGAATTACGTATTTGAGTATTCACCTCTTCATTTCTTTGTGGCGTGGTGGGAACACCATTTTTATTGTTTCGTCGTTTCTTGGCTCCGATAAGGAAAATTGGGATTTTCTATAACTAAGAACCTTGAAATAATCTGCACACTATGCCGAGACACTGCAACGAAAAACAATGAGCCTTCTAAAAATTCTTTGTGTACAATTTCGAGCATTAGACGGTACAGCTAGAACGTGGCTAAAATAATGCATGGAAACCTACGTTGCTTCTGTCGTATTTACAGGTGGATATTTTAGACTCCATACATCAATTACTTCCGTTTTTTTTTTCGGTATAGTATAAATGAGGTGGTTGTACATATTATTAGCGGTTGGATGTTCGTTGCAAGGGTGAACCACACATTCACGACAGAAAGCAGGTTCAACAGATTATTCCTGACCTTTCTCTTGCAAGACTTCTCGCACCTCCGAAAATGCGCATGTGCATCACTGCTGGCTTTACTTTTACAGCGCATTTTACTTTTCATTTAGCAGTCACTGCAATGCCAGTATTATTCTTGCCTTCATTCGCCGTTCTTTGTCAGCGCTGCTCGCACTGTAAACACGTACGAGCTTTCCCTACCACGCCATTTTTCCCTGTCACATGAAGTCTTTAAGCAAGAGAGAACACACCATAGACTGCGAGTACATCACAAAGGGAGAAGACGGGTTTCTACTTGTGAGGCCTGCATGACATAACTGCCATGGTGGCTTTGAACATCTTGGCTGTTAGGTGGGTCGCGCCGTCACTGGCATGGCAAAACATCGCACAGTTCACAAACGTGACAAAGCTTCAGCGCCTTCACGTGGCTCCGGGTGCACAATCACGTCATCACAGAACGCATACGTGTTCACACCTGTAACTCTTGAGCACGACCCGCGCACGATGTGCAGCTATGCACGACGGGGCTTTACGGCCTTGATGGCAGGGTGCAGTGCGCGAGTTCGAGGGAGTCACATTATCGTCGTTAAAGATCAGCTAAGCTGAGCTGAGCTTAGATTAACCTCGCCTGAAGTTATCGGCATCGACGAGAGTTGAGTGGGTGCTGTCGTGAACGGGCGCACTGCGTTTAGCTGCGACCACTGTGGTTGGCACAAACTGTGTCAAGTAGCCAACCGATACCTTTTACGTAGTTTCGGTCAGTTGGGCGATAATGCAGGCCGCCCGCACACTTCACCTTTTCCCATCTCCAAGCGCAATCCGTAGTAATCTGAATAGCAAGAAGACTACCCGAGAAAATTGTCTGCGCTTATCAACCCGAAGTGTCCCCGCGTAGAGTTTACGCGAGTGAGCAAGTGTGAAGTATAAAGAGGCCACTCCTTGGGGGAAAAACAAGCTGATAGCATTCTCAACACGTCCGGGATTTGCCATGCACCGGCACCCGGTGCGACAAGCACTAATCTTCTCGGCTTGCCAGCTTTGTCGATAGTCGCCAGTGACCGGTTCAAGCCTATGCTTGCACCTGGTGTACAGCTTGCCAGGGGGGGTGCAAGTGTTCGAGGGCGACGCCTTGCTCTGGTTTGTCCATTCAATTTTAAGCCGGCATTCCCGATGTCCCGCGGCCCTCTGTCGGTCAGCGTTCAGACGCATCTGCCCAATGTTCGCCGAGGCTGCGCCTTCATACGGCGACAGCCTCGACATCGGCCTCGAGCTACCGCTTGACGATGACATTTAGCGAGATGCCCCCGTCGCTGACAGTCACTTCGGTGGTGTCCAGGTAAGGGTCGTTGTTGTTGTTGCCTCCGCCACTGCTGGTGCCGTAGAGGGCGTCGCCGCTGGCCGATGGCGACGCGCCTTCGTCCTTGGACCAGTCCTGCTCGGTCGCCGACGAGAACACCACGAAGATGAGTGCCGCCAGGAACTGCAGGCCGCCGCTGATGACGCTCACCGCGTACAGTGGCGTCATGTGGTCGTGCCGGATCTTCTGCAAGAGAGAAGATTCGAATGACATTTTATTAGATAAGTATAAGAAATAAATTGAGAGCCGTTAGGGCAGATGACCAGTGAAACCGAGTAAGCGACAAGAAAGGTGACGTTGTGAATGATTGTTTGGTATCAAAGGCCGGGTTGTGAACGCGCTTATCAACGTTCAAGTGATTGTGCAGAGTTTACTACGACACATCGACAACAACACGGCCTTCGAGGTGTACGCTGGGCTATACATGCCTGCCAAGCCCATCTGTAAGACCGCATCCCTCGCTTCGCGACAAGCGTGTACGACTTTTCTCTTTATGAGTAGGTTTCACCAAAACGCACCATGTGCAAAAGCCAGCTTTCATAGCCCAAGCTTTATTATTTTATTATATGCCTGTTGATTTCCTCAAATGGGAAAAGCGCGCGCGTGCCCTGCGCGTGCCCTGGCGGAGCGTGGATGGGTACTGCCATCTTTAGCGTAGCCTAAGGGAAATCAGTTCTCTTTTTTCTGCCCCCTAAAGTCACACCTATAACAAAAATGATCTTCCTTAAATTAGCGAATTTACCCTTTGGCAGCACTAAAAGCCCGACTCTTGCTCGGATAAGACGTATTTGGCAAGCGGGAAAATGCATAAGAAGGAAATGTAGGAGGCTACGCCACCTTGATGTTACCGCATCGTCCCACTGTGACGTCACCAATCTTGACGACGTCTACTAGGGCCAACACAGTTTTCAATCGGTAACAAATAAGTACATTGTCCTCTGAGGGAGTAAAAAAAGATTAAATTGTCAAGTCTGAGAAAATTTTAATTGGGCCAGTGTGGCCACATTACAAAAAAAAAAAAAAAAGAACTCCGTGACTGCTCGCCTACGTTCGTGTATAGAGACTTCGTGACGCATTTTAAAGATGAAACGTTCTCCTTTATTTTGCCCTCTATTAATAAAAAATAAGGTGGGAAATTAGCGGCACTTGCTTTTTTTTATTTATAAATCCAAATTCATTCATTGTTTCTTTCAGTTTGGCATCCTTATGCTCCTGACACCCTTCCTCGTTCCTCTTACCCATGTGTTGAAGATGTGGTTCATCATGGGGTAGAACGTGAGGTTCCCGAGAGAAGTCATTGCCCCGGAGAGACCGGCGATGATACCCGCGTATTGGGGCGAAATGTCCAGCGGATTTACCATATATCCTGCGGGAAAGGAAACAGGAGTGAGGTCGGCTCACACCACAATAACATTTGTTAGTCACGCTGCGGCCAATATAATGCCTTGCAGAAGCGTTTTATTCTTAAAAGGGAATTGAAGTTAATGAAATTTATATGCTAAGCACTACGCCTACAGGGCTAGTTAAATGACAACGGTGGTGCTCCATCGAAATGCAGCCGCCGCGGCCGGGATTCGATCCCGCGACCCTCGGATGGTGGTGAGATGTATACAGATCAGAAACAGATATCCGGCAAAACTATTTTCTCACGTGTTTTTGTGGGCTGGTTTCAATGGATGTAAGTCATGTCGAACATTCCAGAATGCATATGCTAACACTTTAAATTACATTGCAAATAGAAAATGGCATACAGGAATGCCTATTAAGCGTAATTACATGAAACAGTGACGTGCGTGCATACTGAAATGTTCTGTAAGCCCGTTCCAACAGTTCCATATGCTTCCGTAAGATATCCGTACTGAAGCGTTCCATATGGCCGTTCTGATAATTTCATATGTATCCGTAAGAATTACGTGGAAAGATATGGCAAATAAACCACAAATATATGGAATACGTATTGACTTCGTACGGAGACATGGAGTTATTGGGATACGGAGCGGGGCATTTCTATAGGAATATACGGATGTATATGGCAAATATACGACAAATATGCGGATATGTACGCATATCGTATGGAAGCATATAGAATTATTGGAATACAAAACAGAACGTATCAGTAGTGTACGTGTAATTGCTCTGTAGTCAGTTTATAATCAGTGATTATATGTAGGTGTAGCTTATGGAATTTCGACAGCACACTGCTATAAATGCAGGTGTACCTGTAAATGAAAGAAATACTGATGCATTTCCATGATGTTCGTTTTAGAAAATTAGGCTGATGGTGCATGCGTTCGTCAGAAAGTCTACAGCGAACGTGGTCGCGTGACCTGCATTCAAATAACAAAGACCGTGCAATGTAAAGCAATAAAACCGAAACTAACTGTTCAAGCGACACGTTCCCAACTTCATCCAGAAACATCATAAAGTCCATGATTCCGCAACCATCTCCATCCCACTGAGGTAGAACGGTGTGATTTTGTAGCATACTAAGTTTTCATAGAAGAAAAGTGCCGCTCTTGGTAAAGCGATATTAAATTGAAAAGTCTTACTCACTTCGCCCGTTGAGAGGATTCCTTGCTACGGCGTGAATTTTTTCGTTGTTTCATCGACAGCAAGTATAAGCTTTATCAGAAACGTTTCTCCCAAAAGCTAAAAAATGCCATTAATTCTTCTTTTTTAAGTGTACCTCAGGAAATGTGCAAGAAGGTGTCCCGTACGTTCCACTCGCACTTCAATGAGTGGTTTCACTGATCGACACACCGTATGTAACAAGTATTGATGGCACAAGATAGGATACTACGTAGACTGTACCTGGGGGATGTAATATCACGACCACCACAATGATCTGCATGTCAGTACGTTTTCATTTATTAGATATATAAAGTGTGGAAATTTGGTTACTACTATGGTGGCCATAACAAAATCGTAAGTGTACGAAAGTGAAACCATAGCAACGATAATGGAAATAACAAAACAGAAACAGCAGTACACCTGTAGAAGGCTGCCAGAAGCCTAAAACAAGAATATCAGGACACTAAGATGCTAAGTCCGTAGTTCTGTATCTACAGGCGTGCACAGCTTGCCGATTTCCTAAGTACGAGTTAGCACACACTCACGTGCAAAGTGAACTTTGCCTATACGTTGAGTTCGACGCATTACGTACCGGCAACTGCGAGCTCTCGGATGGACATGGCGAAAAAGTAGACAACCATGGCGAAGTCCGTCGGTCCGACGTACACCATCGTCAGGAAGAGAACGGCCTCCGTAAGCAAACCTGCACAGCAAACAACACATCATCGTCAGTGGGTGAATCCTCCGTCGGTGCATGATCTAACGTATGTAATGCTTTGTTGTCCTGGAGCAAAACGAAATTCTAGGATTGCTTTTTTTTTTGTGTGTGTGTGTTGTCGAAACCGCGATACGGTTGTAAGGCACGTCGTAGTGGGTGAGTCAACATTGATTGTGTGCACGCCGAACTCTGTGAAGGTGGATGGGAAGCTGCGTTTGTGGAATCTTCCTGAATATCTAGAAACTTTCGTGCCTTCGTTAAACTGTGCTCTTATAAGCTGCCATGATTAATCGAATTTCTGGAACACCGGAACTGTGTGTCTTAAACACGAAAGATGTTTTCCTCTGGGCAGAGAATACACACAAAAGTCGTACGTGGATGTCCCGTGCAAGGAGACGTCCAGGAATTTTTTTCTCAAGTTACTAGTGGCTGATTGAATGCAGAGTTTCTTTAGGGCTATGCAATACTTCGAAGGCAACCATTAGAATGCTGTAGGTACTGAGAAACACTTGTCAACATGACGGTCCAAACAAGCAGAAAAGAAAAACATTTCATTTGTGGTATAATACCAAGTAATGAAAAATCCCGAGGCAAAACGTAGCCAACTATTTCCGGCATATGTAATGTAGTGTAGATAACGCAACGAGACGTCGCACAATACGTAGATGACTTCTTTCCTCGTTATAGAATACCTTGTGATCAGATACACCTTGCAGTAATGGCCCATTCACGTTACCGCAATGGACGGTGTGTAAGCAGAGCTTAGGCGGTTCTCACCTGTCCCCCCGAAGGTCTTCCTCACAGTCGACGTCGTCATAAGGTTTTTCTCCTGTAGGGCGTCGGCGACAAAACCACTGACCACGACGGAGACCATCATCAGGAAGTAGGGGATCTCCTTTGCGTACCGGATCTGCTCAGATAAAAAATTAAAGCAACTATTCTTATTACTATCTGTAATACACTCTACATCATACGACAATATGTCTTTTTTTTACTTCTGCTTGAATTATGATCTGCGATACGCATGGCAGAAAGAAACAACGAGATGTAATAAATCAAGAAGCATAGACAAACTCTCGGTTAGCAAATTCACGCGTGTTTGGACAATCGTACTGAAATGTCGACACGAAGAAAAAGCGTTAATGTGCCAGAGGAAAGAAATTAGATGCTAACGTAACACCTCTACTTCTGTCATAACTTACACATGCGTTGAGCCCTAGACGCTACGTTATCGCAGTAAGTCACGCCTCCACAATAATAAACTAAATGGCTGTTCGTTACGTTCGATTTCGGTTGAGCCTATTTCCAGTGGTGGTGGTGGTGAAAAACTTTATTCGTGTGAAGGCCAAAAAGTAAAATAATATTTTAAAAAATTAAAAAGCAGCGTTGTGGGCGGCCTTCAGGCTGCCGGTTGTGGCGTCCAGGCAGTGCCTGGCCGCGACGTCCTCCGCCCAAGTCACCAGCCGAAGTTGCAGGTCCGGCCTGGTGCTGGACAAAGCCTCCTCCCACTGCTGCGGACTTCTGAGGTGCCAAGAGGCAGGGGGCAAGTGTGCCGGACAGGAGTAAAATATGTGTTGATAGTTGGCGATGGAGCTGCCATATAAGCGGCAGGCCGGCGAGTACGTTCCGGGGTGGAAGAGGGCAAGACGTGCGGGAGTAAGGAAGGTGTGGGCCTGAAGTTGGCGCCACAGGTGTTGTTGGTGCTGGGAAAGGGAATGGTGTGGTGGGGGGAAGGTGAGGCGGGAGAGGCGGTAGTGCAATGTGATGTCGTGGTACGTGAGAATAATGTCTCGAAATTAGGATCACGCTCGCGTCGCCTATCGCTGTTCGACACGTGGTGCCTCTCCTCGAACACATAACGTGCTACCGAGGTGTCCTTGTTTTTGCTTACAAATCATTTCCGAAAGGGCGCACCCACGCGTCTAAGCGAGGAACGCCCGCTATACTTCCTGTCTTGCCCCGCCACGGTGGTCTAGTGGTTATGGCACTCGGCTGCAGATCCGAAGGTCGCGGGATCGAATCCCGGCCGCGGCGGCTGCATTTCGATGGAGGCGAAATGTTGAGGCCCGTGTGCTGTGCGATGTCATTGCACGTTAAAGAACCCCAGGTGGTCGAAATTTCCGGAGACCTCCACTACGGCGTCTCTCATAATCAGAACTGGTTTTGGGACGTTAAACCCCACAAATCATCCTACTTCCTCTCTTTTCGTGGCGTCCCTTCTGCGATGTTACTTATTGACTGAAAAGCATGTCACGTGTTCTGAGAGCAGCTGACTTGTTTAAATGTCAATAGCGTATACACTGCATGTTATCTGTGTAAACAATGCATATGTTCGCGCGAGACTAAGAAATGCCACCGCCTTCCATTACCAGAGGGGGAAAAAAAAGACATTGCGGGCACTTAAGATTATTGACGTGAACTGCTTACGCGTCTCATGCAGAATTGACCTTGAGGAAAACGCAGCGTCGCCATGAACGTTAGAAAAATACCACGTGACCACAGCAAGCCCATAAGCAGGCCATAACATCTCTATGCATGTACAGGACGATTGTTAATGATCGTGAAAATGACGGCAACGTCACTTAATAGTTGCTTGAGCATCGATTAATCAGTAAATGAGGTCAATTAAACCGTGCAGACCAGGTTCAGCGCATACCCCACCTCGAGATATGCAGGTATACGTCGTTTCAGTTGGAGCGAAAGCACACTGCACATGTGGTTGATGCATCAAAAAGGCGTAAGTTCTGGCACGTGTCGTTGAGAATGTCAGCTTAAATGCGAACGGGTGTACCCTGTAATTGAGGCTTATTAAGTCTTGCAAATGTTGTGGCCTCACATGTTTGTCAGAAAAGTGTCGCGTGTGTACCTTAAAGGGACACTAAAGTGTTTTGGACTGATGAATTATTATTGGGAAACTCCAATGTCATTGCTTTCGCCATTTTCATGCTCAATATTAGAAGAGGAAATCAAGATCAAAGTCTCATCTTAGTTTTATATTTGAATCCAGCGCCAAAGCTTTTATCACTGACACAATCTTCCTTTTACGTTTCTTCGCTTCATTCTATGAGTCGAATCGTCTGGAGTACGCTGTGTTAAATCTCTAACTTCGCTTGAACGCAATGCATGTCCCATTCACCTATTAATATTTATGCATAACTTAGTAGACGCCATCAAAAATGTACGACGTCACTCATATTAGTGCGGGAACATCCGTGGAGGCGTCGCCACTTGCAGTTTCTTTTTGCACAGTTTCTAGCTCACCAAGCGTCTTCTCCTCACGAGAGTGGTGCTTTTGGTAATGTGAAAAGGTAATTTACTTATACGAAAAAAAAAATTGTAATCCAGTCCCCTTAATGCGGAATAGAAGGAAAGAAGGAAACAGAAAGGTAGTCAGGTTACTGACAGAAAGGCAGTCAGGAAGTCGGTTGGCTATCCTACGCTGGGGGATTACCGAAAGCGCAGCAAGCATCAAGCGCCACAGAGGTGCAAAACGAAGCCGCGATCGTTACGCGACGTACCTTGCACTTATGCCGCACAAGTTTGCAAAAGCCTAATAGAGGCTTCCTTACCTCGTCGTTGTAGTACCACTGCATGATGTGGAGCAGCGTGTTGTAAGTCCATGTCCGGCCGAACGATGCGAGCAGGATCGCCCACACGGGACCCGAGGACAGGATGGAGCGCATGGGAACGCTTGTTGGCTGCTGCTTGGGATTCCGAGACAAATGGAAGTACGGAGCGAGAGAGAGAGAGAAAGGGAGAGATGTTTCAATAAAATACTGGAGACGATAGCCTGGTTATTCCACTGACATAAGCTATATATACTCCGGATATACACACTGACGTATACACTGACATGCAATTTAGAAATTATTATTATTATTATTATTATTATTATTATTATTATTATTATTATTATTATTATTATTATTATTATTATTATTATTATTATTATTATTATTATTATTGTAGCATAAATAGGACGCAGGTAGGATGGCGAGCAGAAGAGGAAGACGAGGGCAGTTGTTGGTGCTCGCACTTGCTCCACTTGGAAGGCTGGTCGATTCACCTTTGCTATCTGCATTAAACGCCTCACTGGCTCAACGCTAAACGCGTACCTTTATTATTATTATTATTATTATTATTATTATTATTATTATTATTATTATTATTATTATTATTATTGTTGTTGTTGTTGTTGTTGTTGTTGTTGTTGTTTTCTTTAACTTAAGAAATGCATTGCAAAGTCGGTGTGGCCGACTTTTCTTCTTCTGGCGCGTCACAACTTGGGACATGAACTAATTGTGAGCAGGCTGCTAAAAAGGAAGAAGGGAGAGATCAAACGATGGCGTGAGTTCAGCGAGATCGCGTATTTATAAACCACTGTGTCTTCTCAAATGTGCTTCATGGAGCCACAACGGCGATAAGTACAGTTCAACTAGTGCTGGATTAGCGAAGTGGCAACAAAAAAAAATTTAGTGCAGCGTGCACTAGCGGCGCAAGGCTGGCGAAGCAGCGAAGTTTATGGACACTTGACTGGTGCGGGTCTTCTATCTCATCATTATGATATCTTCTTCTTGTTCTTCTTTTTCTTCATCTTCATCGTCATCACCATCTTCTACTTCGTCATCACCGTCATAATCTGCTTCTTTTTCTTCTACTACTTCTTCATCTTCATCTCCTTCATCAACTTCCGTTCACGTGTTGTTATGACGTAATGTTACGCGATGTAGCATGATGTCGAGGCCACACAATGTTTCGCTGGTAGATGTGGCACGACAAATTACGAAAATCTTCATCATATTCTTCCCCATCACCAATATCGTAATCATATTCTTTATCATCGACAACATTTTCTACTACTTCCTCACCTTCAACTTCATCATCACCTTCTTCTCCCGGTCACGTGTTGTTGTGGCGTTATATTACGCGATGTAGCCCGGCCATACAAGGTTATACGCGTAATGTAGCGTCGCTTCGTTGCTAGGCAAGGTTATATTTCGTAACACGACAAATAACGAAAAGCTTAAACAGCTTCGATGTTAAAAGCAAAAAAAAAAAAAATGGGACGGCGTCAGTTCTGCATACCCACGCCGCGACACCACGCACCTATACAGTTACAGCGCTGCTGTTCGCGACTCAAGCCCTGGCCTGCGCCTTTCGCAAGTTTAGCATTGCGTTCAGAGAGGCGATCGAAGCCAGCGCATTTCCGTAGATATGGGTAGAGCGCCACGACCCGACAGGAGTTGTAGCTTTTCTAACCAAGCGGGAGTGAGCTAACTTCCCACTTTGCTGCCCTATCGCGTCGACGAGCGATGCTCGCCGACTAGGGCCACCGTCCCACCGGCGATGAGTCTCCACACTGCACAAGGGTACATACCACAAACCCAGCGTCGAAGCCCACCGTCTACCCACCTCGTGGACCGATTTGTGCTAGACGCCTCGGCCACGGGGCAGGTGCTTGTTAATGGGCTACCGAGGCTTATATTCGGCCTCCTTCGAGTTTCAGGGTTTGGCGGCCATTGAAATGGTTGGGGTGAAGGTCGGCACCATGTTTAATAAGGTCATCGAACTATTTTAAGCTCGAGATCGAGTTCCGTAATGGCTGCGTGATCAAGTGTACAATATTAAATAGCAAAGATAGGTTTTATATGCTCCATAGTAGAGGCAATGTAAGGAGCGTTTAGGGAACGTCTAAGCTTCCCGCCAGTATTTAGCTGTGAGCCACTCAACAGCTTTTACTGTGGTGATAACACCTGGAGCACCTTTCTGTTGAAATGTAGGCGGCACCAGAAGAGGTAGGTGAAGAGCAAGGGCTTCTTTCTTTAACGTAAATGTCTATGGGCCTCTCCGCGTTTTACTGAAAGTTGTGGCTGTCGCTGGCTGTAATTTTCAAGCTGAACGGGTCGAAATAAAAAAAAATTAGTGAGGCTTGCAGCAGCGAAGCTGATGGATACTTGGCTGATCCGGGTTTGTCTCCGGCCCATCCGCATTTCGTCGTGGTCTGAGGCTGCGGGAAAACGCCTCGAGAAGTACTGCGAGGCCCAGCGAACGCTTCTCCACGTTTCTCACCGAGCTCAGCGTAAACACGTTAGCGTCGAACCACAGACCAGGCGCTGCACAGACGGTGGCAGACGCGGAACGCGTGGCCTTGGCTTTATGCCGTCTCACTCCGTTGCTATACTACTGTATGCGTTCGTGCATAGCTTCGCGCCATGAGAGGACGCATGTTCTCGGGGTGCGAAGCTATGCACAAACGCATAGCTTAGCGGGACGCTGTGTACCTGAGAAATCGATGCACACTGTCTCCGTCTTCGTTTTCTTCTGCTTGAACATGTGCGCCAGCCAGATGCAGTTTTGCCAGTGTAGTAGTGGGATGAGGTCATGTGCGCAAGAGAAGAAAGGAGCGTGCGTGCGAACGTGGAATATTGGAAGTTGTGCTAAATGACACGGTGCAAGCAATTGCAATTGAATTTGATAATATATTCCCAAGTAACGCTAAACACCTGTCTCACTCTTACCTCAATGGCCTCTTAGAAGATCACCTGGCTCAGATATATAGACACAAAAATCGCGATAGCGACTGATGCGTCAGTCTGGGAAGAGAAGGCAGCTGTTGGTATTGCGTCCTCGTCTCTGAATTGGTCCTTCTCAATTCGTTTGCCGGACTTCACGCCCATTTTCCAAGCGGAACTATTGGCAATCGTCTTAGCTGTACGAAAATTGCCCCAGTCCTTCTCAGCAGTCGCCATTCTAACTGACTGTTTGTCCGTGTGTGCATCTCTCAGGGCGCCTAATTTATCAAGTGCACTAGAAGCATTCTACTCTCTTCTGCCAAGACATTTACGCCTCATTCGGTTGACATGGGTGCCTGGGCACAAAGGTATAACACTCAATGAATTTGCGGACGCACTCGCAGTGTCAGGTCTAAATGGCCCGGTAATTTCTGTGTTGCCGACTTCGGCGTTTGTTACAGCTGCGCGCTTCTCAAAATATACTACCTGCAATAATTTTAAGAAATCTGCACTAGCCAGCACTGACTTCGGACACTTGGCTTATCCGTGGAAAAATAGATGGTGCGAAACTAGAAGAGCAGAAGTCTCAATCACTAAATTACGATGCCGAGTCCCCCCACTGAACTTTTGCATGTACAGGTCTGGTTTGGCTCAATCACCGTTGTGTCTGCATTGTGATGAGGATGAGTCTCTGGAGCACTTCTTCATATCATGTCGAAGGTTCAACACCCCACGGTAAAGGTTTCTGGAAATACCCTTGAGAAACATGGGTTTAAATTTGTCTCTTTCAGTAGTGCTCTCTCTTGGTGCGACTATCCTCGGATTTAGTCACAGGAACTTGTGCAAGGCCGTATGCGATTTTCTTCGTGAGACAAAAAGAATTAAATGTTGATCTGCTCAGTTCTTTATCTTATTTTATTTTTTTTTTCAATCATGATCTCAGTACGTGAGAACCAATCTCCATAGCGTTCGCTTCTCTTTTATAATTATATGCCTTCAGTCTTCGCAGAAAACTATTCCTTTAACCTAAATTTGATTATCAAATTCGTACTACAATTTTTTTTTGTATTTTATTAGGAGTTCTCTCCCACACAAATTTCTTTTCCGGTTCATGGCCGATCCCCCAGAGTGGGTTGCGCCAAGATACCCAAGGACCAACCAACCAACCAATATTGGACATTGCCAAGGAGGTTTAAAAAAATTTTTTTTGAAACCTCCTTGGACATTGGTTAGAAGAAGCGCACTCGCACTCTTGGGAGCCTGAACTAATGATAATCATTTTGCAATACGGACGCACAAATTATGAGAGCGTTAAATTCTTTGCGTTTAAGCATAAAATAAAATAATGCAGCAGACCCAGCGCAATTAGTGCCTAAATACTGCTATGCCACTTCCAGGTATGCACTTCTGGCCTTCCCCGTAACGGTGGTCCAGCGGCTATGACACTCGGCTGCTGATCCGAAGGTCGCGGAGTCG
Source organism: Hyalomma asiaticum (assembly GCA_013339685.2). Classification (NCBI taxonomy): domain Eukaryota; kingdom Metazoa; phylum Arthropoda; class Arachnida; order Ixodida; family Ixodidae; genus Hyalomma; species Hyalomma asiaticum. The sequence continues at coordinate 30,949,499 of CM023483.1, read as the reverse complement.
AATCCCGACCGCGGCGGCTACATATCGATGGAGGCGAAATATTGAGGCCTGTGTACTGTGGATGTCAGTGTACATTAAAGAACCACAGGTGGTCGAAATCTCCGAGACCTCCACTACGGCGTTTCTCATAATGATATCGTGCTTTTGAGACGTGACACACCACAAATCGATTAACCACTTCTCGTCTTACATGTACTTCTCGTTTCTGCTTCTACTCTTCCCTTCACTCCCTGTTTTTACTTAAGTCGCGCACTCAACATTTTTCAGGTCTATTTTCACTAGCCGTTATATTGCCAACATAAGCTAGGCCACTGAGAAAAGGAAAAATTCATTTGAAGGACTGCACGAAGGCTCTGCTGCACGCCTGGCGGTTTTAGATGCGAAGCATTTTTTTGCGAACTTGAGTCATTTTTACCGTATCTATCCTTTTACCTCCTTATCCAACCATGTCTCGGTGCTCTTTCGGTCGTCTTGTTTACCTGGTGTAGAACGAATTTGAATGGTAAGGTGTAAATGTATGGCGAACACGAATGATTAATTGTTGCACAATGGCATGACATACTCGTCAGGTACGTCGCAATTAACGGTACTGCCATAACGTATGGCTCGCGTAGTGCTCGGCCCAAGCGCCACAGGTGTTTAATTAATTTCATGACAGCCTATGTCTGTCTAGGACCAACTTAGACATTTAACGTACCATCAGAGCGCAGTCAAAAGCAGGAAAGGCATACCGATTGTCGTAGCTGGCAATTGAAATATAGACATAACAAACACACAGACGCACATGCGACCTAACAGCCAGTAGGGAGGTACCGGACCAGGATCCCTAATTCGCCAAGCAACCGCGCTACCACTACGCTACGGCGGCTGCCTCCACAGAGTATTATATAGCATGTGCTGTGCACTAAGTGCAACGTTGCGTAGTACCATGAGTTACCATTTGATTGATTGCCACAGTCCCGTCGACGTTGCTGGTTAGAGCACCTTAAGCAACCACTCATGCTCTTGGTGCTACTAGCAACACTTTGCTGAACACCAAACTTCATAGGCAATTTCCTCGCTGACTGCTTCGCGTGACACCGATTTCCACTAAAGCCTTCTACGCTTTTGAATCCTGTGTCTTCACAAGCAAGTAAAACAGTACATGCTGCCTACTTTCGCGAGAGGCAGGAAGGTCGGGGGGGGGGGGGGGGGAGGGATGTAGAAAGATGCTGAACAGTAAATGTCTTTATCTAGGGAAAACTAAACTAAATTGCACCGGAGGGGAAAGAAATAAAGCGCCGGCTGAAAAAGCCAAGAAAGAAGGTGACATGGGCGTGTTTTTGAAGCGCATCACAATTCTCTGTATTTAGAGAAAGAGCTTTCAGTCTCCCTTCTTTACATCAATGATCCACTCTCATTCACGTGGGCTCATCCAGGAACTGCTCCTGCTTCACATTCCAGTTTTGCCTTGCCCCTATTGCCAGTGTGTTATTCATTCCGATGCTATGGTAAAGGTAGAAAAAGAAACAAGAAATAAAAGTTGCGGAGGAGAACGCTTACCGAGAAAGGAATGTGCTCTTGCGTCTGAAGCGAGTCGATGATGTAGATCTTCTCCCTCGTCGACACGCCCGGGTGCTTCGATGGTGTTTCCGAAATGAGGAGGAACCATGGCAGCACCCAGAGGATGCCTAGCATACCTGGACCGGTAAAAAAAGCAACACAACTCGATCACTTTGCTTTTTTATATATATTGACACTCTGACCGTTTTGGTCCCCTTGTTCGCTCTATTCAGCCCCTATTTCACCACTCCACTACAGCGTGGTGAACTACAGACAACGGCGTCTGGCCAATATCTCTTCTTTCTTACTTCCTTTCTCTCTGTCGCTCTATGTCAGGTAAAAATACGATTGTGTCCGTTCTCCTTAGGGGGAATCATGCGAGATCGGAAACTGCAAGGAATGCGATGGTCCGCGTGGCTACGGAAATACGACAAGATTATGCAAACCCTTAACAGTGACAGCAGTCGCGGGGCCTATGCTGCTCGTATAGGGGTCTGTCTATGATTAGCTTAGCATTTAAGAGCGTGCCGATCTGAGTACAACGCGATATCCTTAACAGGCTACGTCCGCATGGGCGATCATGGGATTTTGGCGCCGTCGTGTTGTGGCGCGCGTAAAATCTATCGCTTGCCGAGACCGCCGCTAGAGGACGGTCGCTCAGTGTACCACACGTTTATTCAGCTTGAATCGCGCGCTCGCCTCGCGCGCTGAGGGCACGGGTTCTGTTCAACTCCCGACCCAGATTTAGCCAAATTTCTTTCAGCTCCATTTGCCTTGTTTCTTAGACATGTATCTATTCTTTTCTGTGCCGCCGCCATTTTTCGACAAGAGCAATGCCACCAGGCGATTTTCTGTGACACAAACCGCTTAATGCTATCACGTTAAAATGATCCCAGTAAGGGCGACCGGCGCATCGCTCAGTAAATATTTTCCTGACCCATGGCGATGAGTAATGATAGGTCCCGCCTCGGCTCATACTGAAGGATCGAGTGCGCCGTATAAACTGGACAGACCGCATTTGTATACTTTGTAGGCAGGGCAACATCGCATGAAACGGTGGTTGCAGCTTACTGTACACAAGGCAAGGTTATGAACAAATATATTTGCGAGTTCAGCGATGAAGTTAGTAAATTCTAGGACTTTACGTGCTGAAAGGCCAATATGATTCGATACGAAGTACGCCGTAGTGGAATGCCCCGCAGTGGAATGCCCCGGGTTGTTTAACTTGCACTGGCGTGGCACAGTACACGCGCTTCTAGAATATTTCCTCTATCAAAGCGCAATTGCCGGGGCAGGAATCGAACCCGCATTCCTCAGGTCTGCAGTCGAGAACCGTAATTACTATACCACCTATTGACGGCTCAATATACAGAATTTCCTTTTGAAATAACTAGAAGCAGCAAAGCGCGTTAAATAAGCAAACGTGCAGTGCTGTAACAAGTGCGAATACAAAAGCAAACAACCAAGTTTCACTGAAAAATGAAATATCGTGTGCACTCGAAGAAAGACAGACAATCGCATGAGTGTCGAACTAATGATTGCACACTGAGCCACCCAGAAGCGAGCTCACTGTATGCAAAACGATACGCGGCGCCCACAATGAAACCCAGCGAAATTGTCAACATTTGTACTTTGTTCCACGTGACGCTGTCGAGATGCATATATGTGGATTCACCCATCGACTTCAACTGCGAACACCGTGGTTTCCGCGTTGGGTGATGCATTGGCTGCCATAACACTTTCCAAGAAATTGCGCATTGACTGATCCTTCGACTGTGCCGGCTCCCAAGCTCACTTGTCTTTGGCAACATCCAGGAGGGATGCATGCCGTGGGGCATGCAAGATTATGTGCTACATACACATATCAATCACACCCTTGCCCTTAATGATATGTGTTTGATGCGTATAATATAACTAAGAACGACGTCCCATGTGTGTTTGTCACCAGCATTAGTTTGCGATTTTCAATTCAAAACTTGAACTCACCGTAGAAATAGAGTCCCGCTGTTGAACTGAAGAGACTTTCGAAGACGGAGAATATTTGAAAGCTAAGCAGGCTGCCGAAGTGCAGACCTGTGAAGAAGGAAAAATATGTTACTGATAAAAAAGTTATGGTGCTTCATTATGATCTACGGTCACCTTTACACAATAATGACGGAGTCAAATCAAATCAAATCAAAACTTTATTTCATCTCAGCAAGGAGAAAGGGGGTTGCGGGAAAAAGCTGCCTTACTGCAGCTTGACTAAGCCCGGCCCCCTGTGTTACAGTTCGACAGTGTGCAGCACTGACTATAGGTAGGTAATATGTTAATACAAGTCAAAGCACTTTGCATAAGTATGGAAATAAAGGAAAGAGTAATACATGTGGCAATAACATGTAACAAAGAAATAAAATGTGGCAATGAACAATCGCAACAAAATAAAGGAAAGCAACGCAATGACCACATCAGACTCAAATTCTAAGTAAACAGGTAATAAACGCATATGTACATTTATATATATGTACACACACACATACACATACTCATGCTCCGCTGGAATTACACAGTGGGATCGAGCGTAATGAAATGAGTGAAAAAGGAGCGAGGAGACATGCTATCCGGGTGTAATCCATGTGTAGTTAAGGTGTTCCGAAGTTCAGCAATACGATAGGATACTGATTGCTGCCCATAGTTAGTACGACAAAAACGTGCTACCCAAAGATCTGCATGTCTTGTGCTATATAGAATTTCGCGACGATGCAGGTTAAACAAATTCATATAACTAACATTTCCCTTTCGCAAGGCAGTTCTGTACATGCAGGCGAGACGGAATGGGTAAATAAATTCAACTGGCATTATTTTGTATGGCACAATGCCGTTAAACATTGTGCCATTTCACAGCACTGCAAAACGTCTAGTGTCTATGGTCCCGTACTCAGAATATGAATTTTTTTTTTCGTTACCAAAGTACGCGCTCACAGGCTTAAAGGACATCGTTATAGGTGAACAAAAATTCACGTTATTTATAAATTACGTTTTCGTAACATCATAAAATACCCTTCTTGCAAGGAGAAGAGGCTCTTGAAGCTAGAAAATGTGCAGAGAAATCACAGGCGGCGACATCGCTCTCAGCTTTGCGCACTAACACCCGTGACCTAATCGGGTTCGATGGCACCTGCTAACGCTCACATATTATTTATGAGTAAAAATGATATACACAGTATTTCAAGGACGACAGACAGTTAACACAGCGTGTCTCAGGATTTCTTTTCATAGACCAGTGTGACCAGAATATGATAAAAAAAGACGAGTTCGTGAGGTCGTGTGCTCTAAATTTCGGCACATCGCTCTAGAAATGAAACTTCGACCTTAATTTTCACTGCGTACATAATTTAAGATACCAAATTTAAGGACAACGCAGTTCGCGAATACAAATCTACCAGCCCAAGTCACTTTACTGTTTCGGCATAGAATCATTTTACCATAAGAAGCATGCCGCTTGAATACGCGTTCCACAAAGTGCGAGTCAGGTGCCGACATAGTTAGCCCAAAAATAGACATGCTAACTTCTACCGAACTGAATGAATTTTCAAAATTATTCCAAGAACGCAAGACATCTGCATGCTGCCATCGTAGACAGGGCGTGACAGTATACCGTTACCAAAGTGGTGATCGAAACGATATCCTTAAAAATAATTGTAACCCGCCATGCTTGGACAAAGATGAAGAAGAGGAGGACGACGAATCTTCCGGTGCGAAGTGTCTCATTGGCCGGGAGTGTGTCCCCAGGCGAGTTCTTGTTCTGCGCTTCAAAGTGTCTAGATAAGAAGCGGAAAATCTAGGGACATTACTGCACTCCACACCAAAAGATTCGTCGTCCTCTTCGTTTCGCCCCAACCACGGCGCTTTACGACAGTAATAATTGAAAAAGAGCGGTAAGAGCACGGTCAGAGCGGTGGACAAGTCGGATTGGATAGCAGCAATGGATAAGAAACCGGCATTGAGCAACTACAGAAAAGGGAAAGACGAAATCAAGAGAGAAAATCTTTACGATAATTCAAAGGGATGCACTTTACTGTTTGAAGCAAGGTCAGGTTGCCCGAGAAACCGAAGTTACACAGCGAAATTCAATAAAGAAGGGGATACATGTACGCGCTGTGGAAAAGCTAGGGAAACGACACATCATATTTTGATTGAATGTACAGACGTCCACCCAGCTGTAGCTGTGGACACTGCCCTGCAGGAGGCCATGGTTTTCAGGGATACCACGGGAAAGCTGAACAGTCGGAGATAGAGATAAGTAAAAGGCGCTTAGAGTATTGGTGGCGCAAGAGTATAGAGCAAACAGAAGCGCAAGGTAGCTCGGGCAAGATTGCTACTTCACAGAGAAACGATAATAGATAAAATACGTGGGCGGGGAGAAAGATTAGTTGCGAAAATACGTATGATTCGGGAAAAAAACGTTTGTAGAGGAAAAAAATAAAAGTAGAGCTTGGTGGCCCGCGGGCTACCGCCCCGTTATAAAGGGGACGCTCCTAATATCCATCCATCCAATTGCTGACGTTTTACGCGGCTAAACCGCGATATGATAAGACGGCACGCCGGCGTGGAGGGTGCCGAGTTAATTTTGAACGCCTGTTGTTCTTTATTGTGCAGAGAAAAACGAGGAAAAAAGGGCGAAGATGCCACCAAGTCGCGCAAGGCTTAAACGCAGCGAAGGTGCTCGACTTGAAGTTTGACAAGATTGAGAATACAGCGTGGCTAGTGGCGTTTGCCTCCACTTTTCCCTCCTCCACTCCCCTTTCCCACTCTTTCCTATACTATACTGCCCAAGACACTCCACCTTTCTTCCCTCACCCTCACATCACTTTCCTACCCACCCTCTACGATACTCGATGTTGTGGAGTATTGGGATGAGATCACGAGCATAAGAGAAGGAAAACGTGCATGCGCAATGCATAGAGTGCACGTGCACTAATATCATGATGATGATAATTTCACGCGGATTGCTGACGGTTTGACGAATCCCTTAAACAGCTTGGCTGTTAATATTGTTAGGGCGCGTCAAAGGTGGTGGAGCAGTAGCAGGAGCAAATAAACCCTCCTACACGCCCCGTGACAATATGATTAACGCGCAATAATTAAATAACACACAGTAATGCGGCTTGTGCAGAAGCAAGGATGGCAAAACTTAAGAATGATGAGCGTTACGGGAAGCGCGCCGGAAGCCCATTACGGCTCCATTTTTGCCGACGTCAGAAAAAGAGCGCCCCGTCTCCGGGGATAATAAACTGCCGCGGGAAAGCAATATGCTTCAGACGTGAACGGCGCCTGTTCGTTTCTTGAAGGAGATGGAATATTACGACGTCAGGCGCTCGGCGGACGGCGATGCTGGCGACGAGATGTTCGCGAAACAGCGCCTCGTCGTTGAACACAAAGAAAGATAATTTATGTTTCAATGTTTCGCGCAGCGCCTTATATGAGGAACCGATCGAAAAATCGCTCTAAGATGGGTGTTTCTAAATTTGTAACGGACCCGAGGGGGCTGTTACAAAAACAAAGGGGACGCTGACGGGGGATATTTTTTTTTTTTTTTTCTACTATGCACGCTTCCGTGTATTCCGGCAGGTTTTGAGTAAGGAATTAAAAATTGAGGCGGCAAGGCGTAAGACCTTCTTACTATAAGGGTCGATCTTCTCAGCCTTCAACTTTAGAGCTCGTACTGTCGTGCGGGTTCGCGCAGTTCTTTCCGTTCTTGTGACGGGGCGGTGTATATGTTTCCGATATCCTTTTTTGATGCGAAAGCTTCATATATCTTATTGGAAGTTGTGCTTGAGGGGCCTGGCCGAGGACACGAGCGGTGCAAAATGGGGCACGAAAAATATCACACGACAAAAGGACCCCAGAGGGACCCTTGCGTGCCGCAGTCTTTACCAGATGACTACTTGTTACCGTGTGCGTGTGTGCGCGCGCGCAACGCACAATATTAGCACAGATAGACGTTAGCGGAATTTGAAGGGTCACGAAATACGAAGTTGCGAGCCCCATATCTAAGGTTCGTCCGGTAAACTACCTGGCCTCTCTCGGGCTAATGTACCAATGCCAGTACAGTGGACCTTGCGGAAATACGAAAGGAAAAGCTAGCCTCGATTAAGCCGAGGCTCTATCGTAGGGTTTTGAGAATCTCGTATATTGCTGAACAAACGAGTGAATGGATCAATGCGGTATATTATTTCGAAGGACAGGCCCCGCCATGGTGGTCTTGCCCTCTGCTATGACCATGGCAGTCTGATGCTGATCCCAAGGTCGCGGAATCGAATCCCCGCCGAGGCGGCTGCATTTAGACGGAGGCAAAATGTTGAGGCCCGTGATGTCAGCGTACGTTAAGGAACCTTAGGCGGCCCAAATCTACGGAGCCCTCCACTAACACGTCTCTCGCTATCATGTCGTAGTTTTGCGACGGAAACCCCCCAAAACCAAACAAATCGTCTGGTTTCTTTTCTTTCTTTCTTTTCTTTTTTGATACTGTCAGCCACGTTTGGGGTCACGTTATAGGGAGGGTATAGTGTCACAGATACTCGATACGTAACACTTTAAAAAAGTAGTTACATTCAATAGCCCATTAGAATAACATACAAATAACCAGAAACAATAGAAAAATAAGAAACAACCAACAATGATTATGCAAACACAAGTCGACGAACGAATTCTCAGACCAAAATTTATCGTGCATCACCAGAGAAAAGCAAAGCTCATGAAGCTAAAGTTTCTTATCTCGTTGCCCAAGGACAAGCACACCAATGAAGGGGACATTTATGTTAGGTAAAATGGAAAATCAGATAAAGCGAGATTGCCGGTGCACTTGGTAAGGTGAGTTAAAGAAACCGTATTACTCAGGTCTCACTGGCAGCCCCATAATCCCGGTGTCACTCGACAACAACAGCAACCATTACTACGTCAATACCACCAGTGCCAATCTTACCACAACTACAAGTATGACTTCTACCACTACCACTACTATCATTGCCAGCACTACCACTACTACCGCCCCTCTCACTGCTACTACCACTGTTACATAACATTTGTCAACCAAACACGGTAGGAGCATCTGAGGGCGTAAGCTAAACAAGCATGTCCACTTTAACTCCAACGGCCTTTGTTTAAGGGCACACTAAAGGAATAAAGGAAGCGCCTACGTGTGTGTATATTTGTGCCTCTCCCCGTGTGCCTCTCTACGTGTGTACCGTGCACGTTTACGTTCCTTATAAAGGATTGTCCTTTTTTTTTTTTTGTAGCATTCTACTCCCCGTTCTTAGCGATTTGCAAGCCTGCATTTGTAATCAAGGAAGCCAAGACTGGAGAAAATGAAGGGGTGCCATGCCGTACGCCGTGGTACACATTCAGTTCATAGTCAGCTGTGCAACTTCCAACTGTTTTTATGCCCCTCAAACGAGCCGGCGAAAGCCACTGACTGTAGTATTCGCCATCAGGTGCCCGCTGAATGAGAGAAAGCGACAGCGCAGACGGTGACGTCCATTCCTCGGTTATGGACGCAGCCTATTCTAACTGACGAGCGGCACCAGGTACTTGAGTTGGTGATCTTCGAAGAAGTGAATTAGCATAACATACGCGTAGAAGACGGTGATAGTCATGTACATAGATAATAAATAAATGAATGGGACTAAGCACCATAGTCCCATTCATGTATTGCATTCCATTCTAAACAAGGGACTATAGAGAAGGCAAGCGTGGCAGAAGGCGGCAGAAAGTTCGGTGGGCAGATGAGATCAGGAAGTTTGCGGGGATAAATTGGTCACCATTAGCACAGGACAGCGATAATGGACCTTTTCCGGGTGGGTAGTCTGCGCATGCGCAGAGCCAATGACGAAACACGCGCCATGTTTTTTGGTGGCATCTGCGCGGCGAAGCAAGTGGCACCTGGTGTCGCACGGCTGCAAATCTTTCCGAAAAAGCAAGTTCGAGGCGAAGCCTCCATGATCGTCTACCGTTGCGTGACAGACAGTTGCGGAGGCCACGGGCCACCAGTTTTGATTTTGGCAATTCCAACCAGAGGCGCTTTTCGTACGCGGGAAAGGTCCATTGGATATCTGTGGGAGAGGCCTTTGCCCTGCAGTGGGCGTATATTGGCTGCTGCTGCTGCTGCTGCTGCTGCTGCTGCTGCTGCTGCTGCTGCTGATGATGATGATGATGATGAAACATAGTATTTTCTTTACGTATCCTACTGCGCACATCCCACTTAGTGATCGTACTAAATACAGTATTTCCCCACTACCCACCGTGGCAGCTCAGCGGCTAAGGTTGGCTTGCTAAGATCGAGGTCTAGGGGTCGAATCCCGACCATGGCGGCGTTATATCATGGGAGGCGAAGTGCAGAAAATAACACCCATGTACTTAGATTTATGTGCTCGTCGAGTAGCCTCAGGTGGTCATAATAGTTCTGTTGCCCTCCACCACAGCGTGCATCATAATAGTACCACGGTTTTGGTACGTAAAACACCATCTATTAGTCCCTCCCTCACTTACCGGCGTAACCAGCGGTGAACATGCGCGTCCTTTCCAAAGGTGGCGCCCAGTACCTCAGTAAGCTGAAGAAAGCCGGGAACGTCAACCCCTGAAAGTGTGAATAACGAGGTTCATATGCATCCGCACGTTTTATTTCCAGAAAAAGAAATATTGGGTTTAGTAAAGTATTGATGATTTAAAGAACTGTTTATCATGTTATGTAAGAGGAAAAACCATCCCGAAAAAGATGAAAGGTGTTAAAAGCTAAAGTTGCCATTAGACCGAAATAGACCGTAAAGTTTGTGTGCTTTTCGTCACCTTTCTGTCCGTTCGCCTTGGGACGAAAAAATACTAGAGTACGTTTATATGTATTTTTTCTTTCTCTACGGCCATAGCAACTTCATAGGCAGCTGTGAATGATTGTCACAAGATGTGACACTCGTATACCGAGCACGTGCGCGCGCTTATCGAAGGTACCAAATGTGCTGCGTCCCGTTGAAACATATGACTTCTTCAATAGGGTAGAAATTTGGGCGAGTTGGTGGTTTTCGATTATACCGTATGGGGAAGCAGCCTCACTTTAACGAAGAGACAAGAAGGCACGAACAGCACAAGCAGCAAGCGTCCTGTCTGTCTGTGCCTCCTTGTGTCTACGTTAAAGTACGGCTGCTTCACCAAACGGTGTGGTAGTAGACTCCTTCTCACTATTCTTAGGCTTCACTGCACGGCAGTTTTGTACTACGGCGAAGAAATATTGCGGTTTTATTAGGAATTTTAACATCGTTTGTCCGATTAAACCGAGTTTTCCTTAGAACTGAGGCATAAATCGTGAAACCGTAAAATGGGTCCACAGTCGTACATTATACGGAAAATCCGGAAGATTAGGTAGGTGTGCATGATCTACAGTCTTCAAATTGTCGTCGGCCAAATGATCATTTCGAAGTCTGCTTACCCTCCGGCCTTTTTTTTTTTTTTAGGTCGCGATTTTACCATTCCTAAAATACAGTTGCATCACGAGTACACACTTGCATCACGAATACACATGCATCACGAGTACACATGCCTGCTCCGTCTCCTGTTTTGGCGCATTGTAGAAGTGCTCGTATAGCAAGACTGATTCGAATAACGGTTTCAAAAAAAAAAAAAGGAAAAAAAATCCCGCATGTAATGTCGGACGGAATGCTCAATATCTTCCAATTTATAGGTAAAATGATACAAAATAAGCCTATGAGAAATTGTTAAACAGCGGACGTCGCTGGAGAAACATTTCGAGGTGAGAAAAAGAAAACAAGTTCATTGGCAGAAGCATAATCCCCAGTGACAAACCACGTTAAATAATTTTTCGTTCTTTCCAGTAGGTGGCGAGACATTGCAAGACTTTTCGACACGAGGTGGGATTTTGTGTAGGCCTTCCGAAAGAATGACTGGCTTAAAACACACACACACACACGCACACACAAACAGCACAGCTCTCGATGCGAGATGTGAGGTAACGGCTAGCGACGCACGTTGTCAGTATCTGTACAGTGGGCAGCAAAATAATATGGACCACGCGCTTGCTTGCCGTAACTTGCGTCGACACCGCCTAGTGTTGAAGCGCTCGTTCTCGACAGCGCATCGCTGTAGCGCTTTGCTTTGCGCCACAGCAACGCTCTCGGACAGCACACGAATCACCACTACACGGCGCTGACGCCAATATCGAACGGCGCTCGCTCGGACCTGTATCATTTCGTTGCCGACTGTACACTGAATTCGTACTAAAAGAGGCCCTTATGCTCTTGTATGCAAACCGGCCTACTTCTGTTATGTTATTGGTTTTCTTAGCCGTATAATAAGGTGATTGTCCAGCTGAAGGCGATCATAATGCCTACGTTGAAGAGTACGGGCTTTCAGTACGCATAACGCACTACGCAGCAGAATAAGGCTTGCATCACCGGTACAGCAAGTCAGCTTTCACTTAAATGCTACGACTGACCACAGTCATTGTGTGCATGAAACAAAAAAGCACAGCAGTAATATACTACAAGGATTCGGCAAGAACACATTCACCTGCATCTCATATTAAACGTGACACATACCGAACGTTGAATATTTCAGGGCAAGTCTTCCCACATTTTTCCCCAAATAAGAACCATAACCAAATAAGCCATTGCATGCAAATGCAAGTCGCTATGCTGACGCGTCATTCGCGCGAAATCTGAAAGAACGTTCTGTTGCCTTCTTGCCACCCTTTCCCGCTGAAACTTTCTATAAGATATAGGCATCTGTTAATTGATTACATGAGCTTCTACTTTTCGATGTCAACCGCCGTTGGAAAATCGGACGTAGTAAATATAAGTGACGCAAAGCTTATTTGAAGCCAACGTGCATGCGTTCTGACGCGATATTTTTTAAGCTTCTGTCTTATCCCAGTGGTTATGCCCTCGTTATGCATATGCAACGCATACGCTTATGAGTATACGTAGACAAATGGTCACTGCACGGCAGTCGCAAAGTTCACGCAAACCAGACCTGAGAGTTGAAACGGACCGGACCAGAATGTAATGCTTTATTGCAACGTTTGACCCCGCCACGGTGGTTATTAATGGCTATGGTACTCGGCTGCTGATCCGAGGGTCGCGGGATTGAGTCACGACTGAGGGCTGCATTTCGATGGAGGCGAAATGTTGACGCCCGTGAAATGTGCGAAGTCAGTGCACGTTAAAGAACCCCCGCTGGTCGAAATTTCCGGAGCACTTCAATAGGGCGTCTCTCATAATAAAATCGTGGTTTCGGGACTTAAAACCAAAATCAATCAATCAGTGCAACGCTCGAAGTAAAGGTACGGCACAGGTGACGAAGCGAGTGTTGCTCTAAGTGGTGAGACGAAACAAATAGCTAGGTTTCAGACGTGTGCCCACACTACGAAACCAATGGAGCGAGCGAATAAAATAAGAAACGACACCGACATTCGTTCGAGTTTAAATGGATATGCCAGACCGCAACACGATTGAGCCTGAATATAAGCATCTATTGTCCAGTAACAAGCACCTGCCCCGTGGCCGAGGAGTCTTATGTACGAATTAGTCCACGAGGTGGGTAGGCGGTGGGCTTCGACACTGGGTTTGCGGTATGTTACTCTTGCCCAGTGTAGTATACCCATCTCCGGTGGGGCGGTGGCCCTAGTCGGCGAGCGTTACTCGTCGGCGCGATAGGGCAGCAAAGTGGGAAGTGAGCTCACTCCCGCTTGGTTAGAAAAGCTACAACTCCTATCGGGTCGTGGCGCTCTACCCATATCTACGGAAATGCGCTGGCTTCGACTGCCTCTCTGAACGCAATGCTAAACTTGCGAAGGGCGCAGGCCAGGGCTTGAGTCGCGAACCACGCCGTAACTGTATAGGCACACGGTTTCGCGGCGTGGGTATGCACAACTGACGCCGTCCCACTTGTGTCTCCTCATTGATCCGCCACTCAGTTTAACTTCTATTCGAAGTAATTCCCTTTCATTCTTTTATCTTTTCGCGGCTGAGCTGATAGTAGAATCTTGTACATCGGCTTATTTCATTGATTTTCTTGTCTTGCAAGCTCTTATTGATGTAGTACAGTGCTCAGCGGTTAAAATGCAATACTTGGAGCGCGTGATGGCACGTGCATTTTGTGCTGCTGAAGTACACTGAATTATCACAGAGGGACCAGACTTGCACACAATGCTCCAGTAAGTCTCTCTCTTTTATTAAGTAAAAAAAAACGAATCAGCTCAGCATCCGTCTTGACGACATGGCGCCGTCGGAACAGACTGTATTAGAATGCCGACCTAAATTGGCGTCGCAGCGGAAGTCCGTCAAGGCTTTGTTGACGTACCTCCACGGCACTGGCTTGTTAGAACGACTGTAATGCCCCTGTTACTACCCCTCCCCCCCCCCCCCCCCCAAACTTCTTTTTTTATTTTTGTCTCCGCTGTTCTGTCCCTCTTTATTTCCCTATTCACATCCCGTACTGCAAGGTAGCAAACCGAAAGCCTATCTCTGTTTAACTTCCCGGCCTTTTCTTCCTATTTCTCTATATTTATCTCTCTCGGAGTGCCCAGGACAACGCAATGACGTAGAAAGCATTGGCAGCAATGCGCTCCGAGTATAGCGTTCCATTCCTTGAGCACTGTACATTACTGCAAGCGTTTTCTACGCACTGGGGCACTTCCATGGGTATACCGGACCACTTGGGGCCTTTCGCCTTCGCCTGTTACCGTCCAGTTTGAATGGTTTCTGACGGACGCCTTTGTAACAAGTTACAAACAACAAGTTACAAGAAGTGGGATACATGGAGCGCTTGCGCGAAGCATGCATGCATGTGTGCATGCTGTAGCGTGCGCGGACTGGTCTTACGACACTTGCCTGTCTGAAGAGCCTCCCATGAGAACGGTTAGTTTCAGGATGCATACCACACTGATAAACGCGATCCCTATGACGGATGTTCGCCGTTGTACACGAAGTGCGCATTCAGGCCATAAAAGAAGCGTGACTGACCAACGCGTTCAACATGGTTTCATGTTCCATAGGAGAATTTGCAAGCAAAACAGTCCGCGAATGTGGCCAACCATTTTTAGGGGCGAAGCTCCTTAAAGCGGCACCCGTTCGTCCCTCATCGTAGTCGTAGTAGTGCGTAACCAGTCTTACGCTTTGACCTCCAAGGTGGTGCCGGTGGGAGATTTCTCCTGTGCGTTGTTGAACAATAAAAAATTCGCAGCGTGCGCGTTAACTAAAAGCCGAATTCTCCTGTCTCTCATTCCCCATTAGCAGCCATTTCGTGTGTCCCCGATGTATGTAGTAGTAGTAGTAGTAGTAGTAGTAGTTAGTAGTAGGTAGCCACCGGCGCGTGCCTGCTGGAGCGCACGCACGCGCCGAGGGCGAGCGCGTGGCACCTGGCGCTCGCAGCGTCTCCTAGCGAGTTTCACCGACTGCTCGCGTTGGAGAAGCGTTCACCGGCAAAACCCATATATATATATATATATATATATATATATATATATATATATATATATATACACACTGGATTTTGACTTGCAATGAAGTGCCGGTGGGAGATTTCACTTGTGCATTGTGCATAGTTGAACCGTGAGGATTCGTAGCATGCGCGTTAACTAAATTAATCCGGAACTCGGCACGATCTACGATGCACATCCCGAGCTTCGCCCACTCATCATCATTCACTCCGTGGATATGCTGTAATTTTTTTTTCGTTCCCTCGCGGTGTAATGTAGCGCAAGGGGTCTAGTGACCCGTATACTCACGTCTGCCACTCCTTGCAGGAATAGTAGTGACACGAGGAAAATCTGGTGCACTTGCATCACTCCAGCGACCACGAGGTGCAGTGAGGAATCCAGCAGTATGGCGGCTGCAAACACACTGCGAGAAGCGGAAAGCGCGAGAGATTTCGTGATATGTATGCATGTGCAGTAATCGAAAGGTTTAAAAATACGGATGCAGGTGCACCTTGGTTTCCCTAAAATCAACGGGACTCGAAAACTGTGCCGTTAAACGGACAGGTATGCGTTCCACGGTAAGGACGTTGGCGCTCATGCGAATAATAATAGTGTGTTCATTCAAGGGTAATTAAGCGTGTCAGCTGCCTGCGCATGCAGTTAGGACAGAGAGCGAGCCCGTTGGGCTCGTCTTGTACGTTCTTTTTCTAATATTATTGATATGTCTCTAAGGGAGTTGGCGTCTTTAGTACCAGTGGCTACTCCTGTGTTCCCAACAAAAACTAAAAGCGCGATTAGAGTGCGAAGGTGTAAGACGCACAGGAGACAAGAAATACTTTGTGGGAAGATTCCTGTCTTATAAATATTTCCGCGACAAGGGCCGAAGGAAAAGCGCAAATTCTTTCTTTCCCTCTCTCTATAAAACCGCTTAACAACTTTATGAGCGATTTCCTCACAGGCGCCCTCGCAGTAGACAAATTCAACATGCCCCACTTCCCTTGCATTTAGCATCGTCAAGGTCTTCATGATACGAGGGTATACTGCAGAAAAACTGTACGTTCTTATGTAAACCTCGTGTGACGATATGCGGTAGCGGTACAGTGTCATTTGGCATTTTGTAGTATGGCTTACTATTTCTATTTTCAATAACTGTACTTCGATGTAAAAGATCTGTGCGAGACAGCCCGTTCTCAGTGCTGGTCTGTGCTCCACGCTGTTCAAGGACATCTACTCTCAAGTGATTTGCTTCGGACAGGGTGAAGAAAAGCAAGAAATATAAGGTCTGCTATTAACTGCCAAGAACGTCTCAGCTACTGCTTAGAGCAGGAGCATGTCAGGCTCAGATGGCTTCGCCTGCGCGTAGGAGAGCGAGGCACAAAGTAATACCTGTTGGCGTGGTACTTGTACGAGAGCGCCGATCCGATCACGTGGCCTATGAAGAGGCCCCACGTGAAGGAGGACTGGAAGGAACGGATGAAGTCTGTTGTCCAGTTCCCGCTGGACGTGTCGTTGTTGAACATCTGCGAGGCAGCCCAAATCGATCGATCGATCAATCAATCAATCAATCAATCAGCCAGTCAGTCACTCAACTCAATTGTAGTTTTGCTGTCGACAACGCAGTACACTGTCACTGCGAAAATAGGGGGGCGGAGGAAAAAAAAGATGCACTTTCGAAGCTTCACTAAGCTCTGGCCACCCATACAGCAGCGGTCTCTGTTAAAAACTACATATGGGAAAAACTGCATTAAACTTTAAAGAAAGAAGCCAGACACGACTTCTAGTGAAACAGAACAAACAGCTATAGTCTTTAACTTTACAACTTCTTCCGACGGTTCGTCCGAGTCTCCCAAGCCACCGCTGTTCCTTTCTTCCGAAGCGTTGCTGACCGTGGGCGTGCCCCGCCGATTCCCCCTCACCCCTACTTCTCCGAAGACACTGGGGGAAGAACCCCCCGTTCGGGCTCCCACAGGCCTTATGCTCCCAAGGTCACTTTCGTTGTCCATCAGCGAGAGGGGGAAGCTGCGATGCGCGATTTTATTTCTGTTCGTCCCTTTTTCTAGTCTCCTCTCAGATTGCGACATGACAGTCACAGCAACAATAACGTTAACGCAAAAGATAACTAAAATAAATATGGTCACGAACATATTTCACCGCATTGGTTTCGATTTGGCGCAACCGCAGGAGCTATTATTTAAATCTATTTTCTTTAAACCACATTCACACATACTTATAGACACGCACTGACGTCGATCAAGGCTTCTTTGACTTCTTTTACGAGGCAGTGGCCTATAGAAGAGACCATAATGCTCCCGTGCCATTTTCTTCCTTTTTTTTTTTTTTTGCGACCTGCTCTTCTTCCACCTTCATTTCACCACTGCCTTCGCCTTACGCATGGTAGCAAGCCGCAAATTTTAATTCTCCCTTAGCTCCCTGCCTTTCTCTTATTTCTCTCCCTCGCTCTCGTTCATTCTCTTTTGATACACTGTAATTGCTGAGGCAAGCTGGTATTTCAAAAATTATCTTTGAAACCCACCACCATGATATCAAGGTTACATATTGACCTCACAGACAGGGCAATGTCGAAACCACTACCGGTCATGTTATCGGAAATCCTTCGATGTCTTTCTATTCTTAGCGGTATGGTGGTATGTGCTGGCCGCATGCGCTGAGATACTAACCTGAAGATACACACCTACTATATTAAAAAAAAAGTGGCACTCTTCAATTCTTTGCAGCTTTCACTGCTTAAGTATGGCGACCTTTATTGGATGTGACCACCAAGTTACAATGTGCACCACACTTCAACTGCATGCTCTTTCATTCGAATTCTGACGTCACGGGATGTTCAGTCAGACGTTACAGAGTGGTCGCTTTTCCTGCGATCCCGGCGCGCTCGGTTTCTACATTGGGAGCTTGAATGAATAATGGGAAATTTCAGGTGTCTTTAACCATCGCTTAAGGACTTGGTGGCGCTAGACGTGTTTTACTATGCGTTAAATCACTGTAGACAGTTATCTGCGTTGGAATCTGTTTTTATTTGGGTTACACACATACGCATTCTTATAGGTTACACAAACTCCGTCGCAGGGGCTCCTGGGAAGGCCCTGTATGTCAACCGACGTAACTATGTCCTTGTGATCGGTAAAGTAGGACGACAGGTACAGAATTTCTTTTATGGCTTAGCGGTTGTAAAATGTCAAATCTACACAAGTGCTCCTATCATGACAGTACCTCAGTTGTAGCCAATCGGAACGCTAAAGTTGGTCGCACGTCGTGAGAAAAGTTTTTCTTTGCTTGAATGCTTTGTCTAGAGTTTCCCACGAGACGCATCAGACAAAAGCATGATGCCGGTGCGAAACTGCAATGCACAGACTTAGACGCATGGGACTGGGACACCTCGGGGGCAGTGTGAGGGCAATTAATGTTAGAGAGAGAGAGAGAGAGAGAGAGAGAGAGAGAGAGAGAGAAATAGATTCCGGAAATGTTAGCCTGGTTTGAGGCTAGCCTCGCTACTCCAGGTGTTTGAGATGATTGTGATGTGTGCAATGCTAACATATTAACACAACGCGTGTGTGCAGTCACACTTAAACACATACATAGCGTTGATACCAGTAGAATGTATTGTGACACAGCACATTCGACTGCGTTTATTACAAATAAACACAGCCTACATTCTGTATCACAACAGATGAGCAGAAAGTATGGAGTGAGCACCTACCTTCCAGTGTGCTTCCCTCTGCAAGCTGTAAGCGGCTTCTACGAAGGACCTACGAATCCCAGCGGCCAGCGAGAAGCCTACGAACACCATGGACACGAGTACGCAGCGCTTGGGCCATGCCAGCAACGTCGGCGTACGGCCCAGCCACAGCCGCTCGGCACCCCGACGAAGCGGCGAGAAGGGGCCGCTGCTGTCGGCGCCGACCTTGCAGCACGGCATCTCGACTCACTCACTTCCTGCACACAATTGACGAGCGGTCAGAGGTCACAGAGTGCAGCTCGACGAGCGATCCGATCGGTCTCATTGTTGTCAATCTATGTAGTTCTTTATAGCCCTAACAGTCACGTGGGTAAGGAGAGGGAGGGGGGGGGGGAGGTCTATTCTAATACGGTGGTATCATTAATGCTGATCTGTGCAACAATGAAAGCAGGAGTTTCGGTTGCACGTGCTATGAAAAGGAATTCAAAGACGCACAAGCGCTAAACTACACTGTTGCAGCCTTCCAAAAGCATGCAGTGTTCGAAAAAAGAAGCCCTTAGCTACTCCGTAAAGAAGTCCTTAGCTACTCCGTAACAGACGCAAAGGTGAAACCGAGACCTTTGGTAGTCAAACCCAAGGCATAAGGCTTGAAACCCGGAACCTTTCGCAGTCGAAGATCACGTGCAAGTAATTCGGCATAGGCTGTAAAGGTTAACATTAAGACACATGTGCGTCATACCTTCATATCCTATACATGTGGATATGAGCCACAAGTGACTGCTGACGGGTATCATGACGTAACTGAGGAGCATGTCACGTTAGTCATGTCACGGCTTCTATCAGGCATGTTAGTCATACATTCCTACGCTTCCATTCAAATTTCGGTATGCACCGTACGAACGGGGCGCGAGTTAGTGGTCTTGGTACTAGTTTCGGCACCGCCGCGGCTAAAACGACGCCTGTCAGAAGGACGACAATATGCAGCTTTTAATGAGTCAGTTAAGGCTTATGCCTGAATAAATAAACAGGCTTTTCCAGGTTCACCACAGAGAAATTGCGAATTTAAAAGAACGCATGCAAGGAAATGAGAGAACATGAAATATGTAGGACAGTGTCCACCTGACAACAGAAATATTTATTAAAGGCAAAATTTTCATGAAGAGCAAAAAGACTTCTCGAGCATGCTCGGCGCAGCGAAGAAATTCTACAATTTCGTCATACGTAACTGAAATGTCAACGAACACGTTACTTGCAAAGCAATGAATAACTTCGATATCTGTCCTTTATCGGAGTAACTTGACTACTTGTCGTTCAGGTGATGATGACTTCCGCTAATTTTAACAATTTCCTCATTGCTATATCGCCTGTTTCTTAAATTAAAATGTGCACTTATAAAAGAACAACTGTGCTCTATATTCTTCTATTCCATCACCTCTTGTACGTGCTTACCACTACATTTAAGTTTTTTGTGCCCTTGGAGGCCCATCTTAGTGCATTGGAGTTGTCTTCGTTTGAATCTGTATGGAGCCTTGCGCCTGCAATATTTAATATCTGTAAGTGGGTGAATGAATTCTATATTGCATGGTGCATGGATTATGTACAGCTATTTACAGTTCTATAATTTCAAGTTACGCAAGTGGTCTTTATTATGTTTGCAGTGTGTTATAGTACGGCGAACTGTACTCACGTTAGTTGATTTGCCTACAAGATCGCGACCTTTGGTGCGCGTTTCTCGAATATTTTCTGAACATTTATGTAGTTATAGATCTGTGCGCGTTAATGCACATTAATTTACGCCTTTATGTTGTATTGTTACGATATCTGTTTAATCTAGAGCCAAGTGAAACATGTAGTTTTACACTGGCAATCCTCGTTGAACGTTACCTTGGTTTCAAAATGTCTATACATCGGTGTAGTGAACCCGAAAGAAACCCGGCCGGTGACGGTGCACACTATATTACGTTCCCCGTCACAAGCTGCGAGAACAGCAGCGGTTGCTCGCAAACAGATTGCGAAACAGCTGATCTTTCAAGCAAAATCCCATCACCGGGGTCCCGATGCGTGTAATGAGAAGTACATTTCTTTTACAAAACTTCAGCGAATCAAAGTGAATCTTATGCAACTACTCGGGAAAGACTTAGCATCTCGCGAAAAAGCAGCTTAGGCTACTTAGAGTATTCAGAGAGAGCTTCGTGGATCTCCAAAAGAATTTAATTTTCCTTTGCATGAGGGTACGGGTACCAATCATAGATATAGGGAAGATCCTGCACCGCTCTAAATGCAGTCAGAGATACCTACGGTTCCCATTCGGTGCTCTCTAGCAACTTGTCTGCCAAGTGTGCGTAGAAGTCTGAAGACGTCATATGAACGTAAATTGATGACTGCAGGCGTAATCGCATCATGTGAAGATATAATTCGATTTTGAGTGCGTACGCATGTTGTTCGAGTAGCGACCTTGCATTATAAAACGATTTCCGTAGTAGAGTAGGTTGCTGTTTCATTTAATATTTTTCTCGTGCAAGCTGTGGTACTGAGATGAGCGTGACTGCGAGCTTAGGCTGCCTTACCAACTTTTGCAAATGCACAGTTTTACAGCAGGAAGTGGAATGGCTTCTATGAGGGATGACAAATAACAAGTTTAGCCAGCTCAATTTACACTCTGGAAGATCCAATGAAATTAGGCACAAAATATTAACGTCGGTTCGCAAGCATCTAGCTCGTGAGTTGACTGAGTGTAACTCTTAATTCAAGTGATATACCTTGCGGAGTGCATTTGAGGAAAATGAAGAATTGTCGTACTGCTATGGGGGCAGTGAAGTCAATCTCGTTCTGTGCAAAAAAATCGCAGTAGGCAGTAATTTAACTACACGCATGGGCGTGCACACGGAGCATAAAGAAAAAGAGGGGATGGTGCGTGGAAGGGCACAAAATTCCTGATGACGTTTAAAAAAATAGAAGAACAGCTTTAGTTATGTCATGACGATAATTAAATTGTCACTGGCCAAGGAAAATTTATACAACTTAAAAAATATACAACGACGTGTCGGCTCCGTACGGGAGCTTTGTTCATAATGTAAATGAAGGCTGGTATGATCCGGCTATGTTGGCTTCAAGATGTGACGTATAGAATGTGCAATTAAGTGTGCGCTCCGCGGTCTAGATTGTCAATGATTCAAGAAAAAGCCGTGAAGCTCAGTTTTTTTCCTTGTCAGTAATTTTAGCATTGTACCAGTCGATATCATGGCGAGTCACTGCAGCATGTTCAGCCAGAGCATTCGACGAAGCATTCTTCTTTCTTACGTCCTTCTCATGCTGCCTGCGCCTTTGTTCGAAATTCATTTATTCATTCATTTCAGCATATTTAAGAGCACAAATGCTTCGATCGAAGCCTGCGCACGGGATGTTGTAGATAAGGCCCAGGCATTTTTTTTTTTTGCCGGCTTATCCTTCACGTTAACAAGAGAGTCCTGAACATTGTGGTTGGCACGTGCGCTAGCTGTACAATGTCGGGACGTAAAATACGTGCAAGTTTTCATTGATCCTGAGCACGAAACTTGGGAATCGTGCTGCCGGTGCATGCAGTACGTGCTAATTGACGTTCCACGGAGCGCACGAACGAGTCGGAATAGCCACTTTCACAGAGATATGCACATGGTGCAGGTCTGTGGTGATGTCTTCTGGTTTGTTGAAAATCCTCTTCGAACGGTTCGAAAGCGAGGCCACTACAGGCCTCTTGTGGGAGGTGGGGTGTACAGAATTAAATTACGAATTGCGACCTGCGTGGGTGCTCTTTCCATACACGCTAAACGACAGACTTTTTTCTTAGCGCCTGACGAGTACGTCGAGGAAATGGAACTCACCGTGCTACTTCTCGTTCACGGGGAACTTGATTGTTTCATTCGTACCGTTTAAGTGTGCTGGGAACTGCCACTCGATGCATTCTTCTTAACTACACTGAAACAATCATTCACGTACCGTATAGGAAGGTCTTGGGCGCAGGGCTGAGCGAATTCAATGCTCGTTGCTCAAGCTATCCCGTGCACGGTAGGGTTTTCTGCCGTAAACAGACACATCAGAACTCATGACTGCCCCGTGTGCCTGCCTCTAGAAGGAGCCTTCGAATATAAAGTAGGTGTTCTCGAGGCAAAACCTCAGCAGCAGCAGCCGCAAATCCTGCACGTCAAGAGTTGTCCGCTAGAGCGGCGTTTCATCCGCTTCGAGGGCTGAGACGCAAGTGCCAACTCCCAGAACCGCTGGTATGCTGGTGAAGAGAGAGTGGAACTCAAAAGACACCAGAATATCGTCACCATCCATAGACAATGTCCCGTACCTTCTCTATGAAGTCACCGGAGTGGCTGATGTGTGTGGTGCTCTTTCCTAAAGTGGTCGAATTACGCGGTGCAGGTACCCGGACAGTTTGTGGAGCAGGGAACGAGTGTAATCCACGATGGGGCATATATGTGCCTCTGGCCTATGGATCTGGGGCAATCGGTACCAGGTCGGCGCAGAGCCATTGTGGCAAAGCAGGGACGATCTGACACCGCCGTGTGCAACTGGCGCAATCTAGCGCGAACGCTAGGTGGCGCCAATAGTGCCCGGCGGCTTGTTGTTTTCGGAGCTTTCCCAAACCAAAACAGGCCATGAATGGTTATCTGTCGTGCACTGGAGCAATTGATGTGCTGTGTTATGACTAATAGGTCCCAAGCAACATACGGCAGCAAAGACGCATCAGCCGAAAATTTTCGTGTCAGCATCCCCTTAAAGGCCAACTCCGGTGACTTCTCGAGGTCAATGGATCCCTATAAAATTCTCTGAGTGCGTCCCTCGGCACACCTCCGCCATTTGTGCAAGATTACAGGCCTCGAGAGATGCACCGATTGCTTACAAATCAATTTTTACTGACTGCCTCAAACCGCCCACCTGGTTTCCTACAATTACTGGCCACACTGTGTGTGGCCAAGGGAAGGGCGCATCCGCTGTCGAACCATGAAAAGGGCCAATTTACTGATTGACGTCACTCCTGGGTCGTATTTCGGTTTTGGTTCCGCGTTCATTGCTTATTAAAAATTGTTTTCGCATTTGCTGAGCATTTCTACTATCAGAGGTGTGACAGGAGCGCCTCGGGAACATAGAATCGCCATTACTTTGACATGCTCAAAAAAAAATCGCGGGAGCTCGCCTTTAAGTGAAATTTCAGAGGCTCCAGTACACAGAATCCCAGGTCATGAGCTCATGTCTCCATCTGGTTACAGTTGGCTTCTACGGCCAGGTGTCGATTGATTGCTAGTGGTGTGGTGAACAACCCTCCCCCCCCCCTTCCCCCCCCCCCCCCCCCCCCCATTTTCTTACACGCTATACAATACCCTTCAGCAAAATGCACGGCAATATCCTTTCTTTCTTTAGCATGTTTATTTTTACGCTCCTAAGTCTCACGCCACGGCGTAATACACTCTACACGTAACTCACCTTCCGTGTCGTGTATTTCTCCTGTCTTCGAGTCACAACATTACCGCGTTCAAACGTGCTACATGTCACCGCACCAACAGACTCGGAGGACAACCTTTTTTCCTTTTGTATCCACTCTTCCACCCGTGTAGCCGCTTAACAGCAATAAAGATTCCTTCGAGCTTCTTTGCACCACAAAGTGATCGGCCATCGTTGCCACTTGCGCGCCATAAAAAGGCTTATCCCGAATGTCGATGCCGGCACGCCTGGACGCCCGTCGATACTGCATATACGACGCATTTGTATGCACGTACCGCTCGTGTTTATCCCTGGCAACGACGTTCGCCTCGATGCTGGTGGACGTCGATAAGTCGCTTCTCCTTTCGGCTCGACGAGGGACTCCTTGAATGCGCGTCACGCTTCCCCTCCCTATCGTCAACCGAGCGTGTGGTCGGCGATGTCGCATCCTTAAAACGGTCGCCGAATTTTTCTTTTTGTTGCGCGATGGCTCGGGCATCGTGGTCCTGTGGGTAGGGCACGTGGCTCGACTGGCGCGCGAGGTTTACGGTGCGAACTTCGAACACTGCTGCCTAATGGAACCCAAATGAATAAAATGCCTACGTAACCTGCCGTGGTGGCGTAGCAGGTAGCGTATTGGCTTGCTAAACTCGAGGTCGAGGGTTCATTCGCGGTCACGGTAGGCGCTTACGATGGGGGTTAAAAGCACAAGGAGTACAAGACAAGAAGTACAGCAGCGTATACGCAGATCTAAATATAGTAGTTTTAGATCGTTCTTGAAAATTCACTTGCTCTCAATTCGCACTGGTTAATACATCATTCAGCCTTTGCGTTCTTTCGTTAAGCACGTACACCTATGACACTTTCATGATTTCTCTTATATGTACAGTTTATCCATTCCTGTCCTGGATAAAACTGCTTGTTCAATTATTCCCACAGTTTTTGCTCATGGGCCTCCTTCTGAAGATGCTTCACTTCATATATGTACTTTATTCTGTAACTTTTGTTAATAAGCTTGAAACTAAATTCGGGCTGAATAACACCGAGTGGTCCCCATTAGTCCGTGCCCCCCCCCCCTACGGCATGCCTCTGATCATATGGTGCGCCACTCGAAACCCGGCCATCAATTACATACTATACTGAGGTGCATACGCAGCCTATCCAGCCTTGCCGTGCAGAAGTTTCCAGTGCTTCAAAAAAGTGAGCACAGCGCGTTAGGTCCGCTGTGCAATACTCGAGACACACAAACAACGCAAAACACTCAACCACATTAGCGCATACCGTTAAAGGCAAACCTCCGGCGATCTTCTCCACCAGGTCAAGGTAATGGAGATTCTATGTTCCTGAGACGCTCCTGCCAAGCGCCTTGATAGAAATGCTCAGAAAAATTGAAATACTTTTCAATAAGAAATACGTACAACCGAAACCGAAATCCACGCCTAGCGCTACTGTCTACGATACGTCAATGCACTAATCCGCTTGTGAACGATGCGACGGCGCATGCGCCCTTCCCCTGGCGGTGAAGTGGTGAAGCACATTGGCCTTCGCACGGCCTCCGAGATTGCAACCGTGGCGCGCGGAATCGCGGAGCCATGGCCTTCGAGATTGCGTGAGATTTGCGCGACGTTCCCGTGCACTTGCGTAACTTCCGTCGCTTTGTCGACGATGACGTCAACACACGACGGCCAATAATTATGAGAATTAAACTAGCCTTGCGGACTGAGGTAATCAGAAAAAAAAATAGTTGGTAAGCAACGTGTGTACCTGTCGACCCTGTAATTTTGAATAGATAAAGAAAATGTGTCAAGGAACATACCGAGAGATTCTCATTTAGGCCCACTTGTCTCGAAAAATCACCGGAGTTGGCCTTTAAATATGTCGGCGGTGCTGGCCGTTACAGGAAAATGGCGTCGGCAGCGGATGCAGATCGCTAGAATAGGTTGATGAACGCCAAGGTTGGCGCGAAAATTTCTCTGGGGCGCAATTATCTCAAGCACAAGCAGTGCAATTACAAACTGACGTCTAGAGAATTCGGCCCATCGCCTCGTGATCATGCGATAGAAAGCACGAGCTAGATTCCTGGATCAAGGCAGTCGCATTTCGATGATGATGAAATGAACGAAAAAAAAAAAATCCGTTTCCTCAGATTTACGTGCATGACTGAATAACCCCTGGTAAAATTAATCCGCAGGTTCTCCCCGCTACGCTCCTTGCAATCACATTGCGATGTTTTGTATGTCAAACCTCAGAAGTTTGTGGTCAGCCAAATGCAATCAGTGTAGCTATTATGTGAGCAAATAACTTCAGCATTCACAATAGCTACGTACACTTTTAATCATATTGCTACGGCAATGGCCGGGCAATCAAGGTGTGATCCAGGCAAGGGTGGATGACAACTAGGACGATAGCTTGTGTAGCTGTTGGGCGCCATCAAACCTACCCCGCACCTCCACCACAAAACTGTTACGGTTGAAGGTCAAGATAGATTTATTACAGGGGATCGCTAGATTGCTGGTACAGCCGAGGAAAGATGGCGCCCAACAGCTACACAATCTACCGTCCTCCGCGTCTTCCACCCTTGCCTGACTCATATCTTGATTGCCCGG
>CM023483.1:30709588-30922629 GCA_013339685.2 Hyalomma asiaticum | reverse complement strand
ACTTTCATGATTTCTCTTATATGTACAGTTTATCCATTCCTGTGCTGAATAAAACTGCTTGTTCAATTCTTATAGGAAGCCCTCCCACAGTTTTTGCTCATGGGCCTCCTTCTGAAGATGCTTCACTTCATATATGTACTTTATTCTGTAACTTTTGTTAATAAGCTTGAAACTAAATTCGGGCTGAATAACACCGAGTGGTCCCCATTAGTCCGGTGCCCCCCCCCCCTACGGCATGCCTCTGGATCATATGGTGCGCCACTCGAAACCCGGCCATCAATTACTATACTATACTTGAGGTGCATACGCAGCCTATCCAGCCTTGCCGTGCAGAAGTTTCCGTGCTTCAAAAAAGTGAGCACAGCGCGTTAGGTCCGCTGTGCAATATCGAAGACAAACAAAACAACGCAAAACACTCAACCACATTAGCGCAATACCGTTAAAGGCAAACTCCGGCGATCTTCTCACCAGGTCAAGGTAATGGAGATTCTATGTTCCTGAGACGCTCCTGCCAAGCGCTTGATAGAAATGCTCAGAAAAATTGAAAATACTTTTCAATAAGAAATACGTACAACCGAAACCGAAATCCAGCCTAGCGCTACTGTCTTACGATACGTCAATGCACTAATCCGCTTTGTGAACGATGCGACGGCGCATGCGCCCTTCCCCTGGCGGTGAAGTGGTGAAGCACATTGGCCTTCGCACGGCCTC
Source organism: Hyalomma asiaticum (assembly GCA_013339685.2). Classification (NCBI taxonomy): domain Eukaryota; kingdom Metazoa; phylum Arthropoda; class Arachnida; order Ixodida; family Ixodidae; genus Hyalomma; species Hyalomma asiaticum. Next base: position 30,921,918 of record CM023483.1, on the reverse strand, counting down.
CGAGATTGCAACCGTGGCGCGCGGAATCGCGGAAGCCATGGCCTTCGAGATTGCGTGAGATTTGCGCGACGTTCCCGTGCACTTGCGTAACTTCCGTCGCTTTGTCGACGATGACGTCAACACACGACGGCCAATAATTATGAGAATTAAACTAGCCTTGCGGACTGAGGTAATCAGAAAAAAAATAGTTGGTAAGCAACGTGTGTACCTGTCGACCCTGTAATTTTGAATAGATAAAGAAAATGTGTCAAGGAACGTACCGAGAGATTCTCATTTAGGCCCACTTTGTCTCGAAAAATCACCGGAGTTGGCCTTTAAATATGTCGGCGGTGCTGGCCGTTACAGGAAAATGGCGTCGGCAGCGGATGCAGATCGCTAGAATAGGTTGATGAACGCCAAGGTTGGCGCAAAATTTCTCTGGGGCGCAATTATCTCAAGCACAAGCAGTGCAATTACAAAACTGACGTCTAGAGAATTCGGCCCATCGCCTCGTGATCATGCGATAGAAAGCACGAGCTAGATTCCTGGATCAAGGCAGTCGCATTTCGATGATGATGAAATGAACGAAAAAAAAAAAATCCGTTTCCTCAGATTTACGTGCAGACTGAATAACCCCTGGTAAAAATTAATCCGCAGGTTCTCCCCGCTACGCTCCTTGCAATCACATTGCGATGTTTTGTATGTCAAACCTCAGAAGTTTGTGGTCAGCCAAATGCAATCAGTGTAGCTATTATGTGAGCAAATAACTTCAGCATTCACAATAGCTACGTACACTTTTAATCATATTGCTACGGCAATGGCCGGGCAATCAAGGTGTGATCCAGGCAAGGGTGGATGACAACTAGGACGATAGCTTGTGTAGCTGTTGGGCGCCATCAAACCTACCCCGCACCTCCACCACAAAACTGTTACGGTTGAAGGTCAAGATAGATTTATTTACAGGGGATCGCTAGATTGCTGGTACAGCCGAGGAAAGATGGCGCCCAACAGCTACACAATCTACCGTCCTCGCCGTCTTCCACCCTTGCCTGACTCATATCTTGATTGCCCGGCCAATGCCGTAGCAGTATATATGTAATTGATATCATGGGATATATATCGTTATAACTGCAGCTTCATGGATCAATTACGATATACTAGAGCATATTACCGGTGTCTTGTCGCCAGTTTTAGCTCGAAAAATTCGTTTTGTGTTTGCTAAGCAAGCTTCTCCTGAAGCCCCAGCTTGCCTACCGACGAATAATACCTCGCATTAGCATAAAGGATGCTGTTACCAAGAACACTATACCGACTCGACCTCTCCCTTCTTGAATATCTCCCGTGCTCAAGAAAGCGGCCGACCAAGTCGAGAGGTTCCAGCATTTCGCCTCGCAGAGGCGGTCGTGCACGCATAGAAACAAGCTAGCTTTACATAAGGACTCCGCTACCAGTGAGTGCAGCACATATACGCGGAGCACTTTGCGAGAGCTTCTCTGGCCCCGCGAGTGCGCGGCGCAATTTCGTACCGTCGTTACGAAACTACTCCTTCGCCCAAGAAAGCACTGACGGTGGCTGCATTCCGTATTCCTGCGGGCAGCGACGCAACCCATTCGGAAGCCCGCATAATGATTCTGCATCTGAGTCAGAGGTAAATTCTTCTCCGATGTAAAATGGACACTCGCGATAACGCATAAAACACGGGGTATAAGATGTACACAGTCGCCAGCTCACTAGTGCATACTCGATTATAATTTGCCGGGAAAACGCGCACGTAGGTGGACTCTGAATCGGGCGCCGTCATTACTTGCCATCATTAGCTTTTCCGGTAACGCCGGCAAAACGTGACGGGATGGAGAGCACGCAACGGGCCCACCGCTTCTCTTTCCACAGATCACTGAAATCTATTAACGCATATCGGAGGCATTCTTTCACATTCAATTAAGATGTTTACAAGACAGTGGCGTCTTCGCACAAGGATGTCTACTCTATTTTAAAAGAAATTTCAGATTAGTGAGGACAGCGGCTACATGAAAGAGACACGTAAAATCACAGCTGAGGCCATTTCGTATGTATCTCAGTAAGTAGATTGCAAAATACCACCATCACGATGTCCAGTTACTTAGCGATATCTGTTGACACGAAGCACAGCTTGCGCGTAACGCTACACACGTAGATACAAAGCCGAGTCACCAAACACTGCAGACGTCATTGAAATTAGACGCAGTGAAAGAAGAGAAGGGGATTTCCAGCTGTACTTGCAACCTAACTGCGAATTCACTAATATGTGCTGTGCAACAATGTTCGGTGCCCTCTGCTACGTGGTGTTGACTATACTAAAACCAATGTGCAATAATGTGTCGAAAATACTTAGCTCTAAGTTGCGGGTTCGTACCTTGCAGGCGGGCTGCATTTCCACAGCGCGAAATGCGAAGAAAGCAGGGTTTTATGCAGAATTTCAGTTTTGGGGGGTGGTGGGTGTTACCCATGGTGCAACCAGAACGCGGAAGGGGGAAGGGGGGTTGATACCAAGTCACTGAAAGTGCATTAGTGCATGGGGAAGGATGAAATTATACGGTGAGTAGATAATGATGGAGGCTGGAGTACTGAGACAACGACAGTTAATAAAGGGCACAGCGTTTTGGCGGAGTACCGGTAAATAACTTCACACCCTTGCTACATACATCACGTGTAACAATAAAATAACAGCTGTTGCTGCGGTTTTCACAGCGTATAATTGACTTAAGGTTTCTGATTACGAGGCGAGCCCACGCATATACACTACACATTCGCGGCTAAGTTCACCTTGGGTTCACCGAAAACTAACGTACAAACTCCATCACCAATGACACCTGGTAAATTTTCTTGCTCCACAAGGCTCCCGCACGAGAGCACGTTGTCTAAAAAAGAAAAAAGAAAAATGTCGCTGGGTGTCAAAAGCGTCGTGCGATGAGCTTTCGCAAGTTTCGACAGCACCCCGGCTGTGAAGTAAATATTTTTCGTGGACAAGTATCTGCAAGGTCCCGCTGACACGCTTATATGTCAAAAGCACCTTTCCTTCTACCTTGACTTCTACAGAAAAAAAAAAAATATGGGACAGAAACTGGTAGAAAACTCATTACTTAGGTTAAGATTGGACGAGTACAATGCTGCACATATGTGGTTTTGCGGCGTTGGCTACCGCATCTAATTTTGAATTTGTTAAGGTTTCATTGTCATTAAAGCTTATTTTTATCTGCCTTGATTTCCTCGCTTCTTTTCTAACCTTTTTATTACATTTATCTTTTGTTCGTTTGTTTCTATTGATTTTGTTCTTTTACAGCTATGCGATCGCGAAAACAAAGAGGCATTTCGCACTGGGAATAATAATGTTGCGGATGTCGTTGCTGTAAGACTTTTTTTTTTTATTGCAACATGGTCTTGCCCTTAAGGCATAGTTTATGGTGTCTATGTGTATGAGACATTTAATCACCATCTCGGAGCGTGCGGCAGTAGAGGCGTGTGCATTGCCTTTCAAGCAGGCGTCAATGCGAGCCTGATGAGGTGCTTAGTTAACGGCGCCGATGGAAGCCATTTTGAAAGCGGCATTGTCGACACCGAACAAAGCGTAAACGACGTTCCTCCACTAAATGAGGATCCCGGATTTCGTACCACACGCAGAAAACAAGAAAGGCTAATTAGGGTATAGCTCGGCTATAAATACACCGGGTCCTTTCCCGTCGTCGTAAACACGAGCGTATGTATATTGCAGGGACGACGAGTGTAAACACGCTCACGCCTCCGCAAAAAGAAGTCGGCGAATGCGCTTATATAGCTTCCCGTCGTGCCGAGTACAGAGTTGAAAAACACGGTCACGACAACTCGACTCACCGAATTCGAGAGTTGGCTCACGTAGGACGTTTTAAGCAAACTCGAGAATCCTGAAACGCCAGCACGTGCTCCCCAAAAGCACGTTGAAAAAAATTACAGCATATCCACGGAGTGAATGATGATGAGTGGGCGAAGCTCGGGATGTGCATCGTAGATCGTGCCGAGTTCCGGATTAATTTAGTTAACGCGCATTCTACGAATCCTCACGGTTCAACTATGCACAATGCACAAGTGAAATCTCCGACCGGCACTTCATTGCAAGTCAAGATCCAGTGTGTGTATATACAGGGTGTTTCAAGAAATGTGTCCAGTATTTGAAAAAAATTACAGAGAGGAGGTATCTGCGTGCTACTTGCGGCGATACCTTTACTGTGGGAGAGCGCATTTTAAGGTGTGTACAAACATTAATTACGGCAGTAATTATAGAAATTAAAACAATTAACTTTTTAACCAGCGGAAATAGGCGGTCGAGTCAAATGGGCGAATTGAAGTCCTTCCTGAGAATAGTCCATAGCCGCTTTGAAATTTCTGAAAGGCGGCCACTGGTAATCACCGCGGAGCGATGAAATCTGGTTAATTTAGCTAGCGAAACGGAAACCTACGCACCAAAGAGCGCATGCGCCATTCACTCCTGAAACGCCCTCAGTGACGACACTGTTTCCCTCGCATGGAGGGAGGGGAATAAGCGAGCCCCGTTATCATCGGCCGATCTAGATACTTCGTTTCGTGGGTGATCGAGCTGCACATGCTTGCCTTTGAGAAATGCATGGCGTAAGTGAATTGACGGATGCAGACGAACACGACTGCAGTTGCTGACTGGTGTCTGTCCTTTTGATTTCGAGGATGGCAGCGGCCATACGTGGCACGTATTCCACAGCCGAATGCGTCGACATGATGATCGCTTATGTACAAGCCCAAGGCGATGTGCAGTTAGCGACAAGCATGTATTGTACTCGGCGCCCAGACACTCCCATTCCATCGCACAAGGTATTTAAAGAACGTTCGAGCGTTTCTGTTTCACCGGATCTGTAAACGTGCGTCGAGGCAGAAAGAACAATGATGTTGCAGTGAATGGAGACTTTGAAATTGATCTGCTCGCCTTCGTTTCCCTCAATCCTGAAGCCAGCGTCCGGGAAATGGCCCAGGCAACTGGCGCGACTTCGTCGAAAGTTTGGAGGACGCTTTCGAAGTACAAATATCATCCGTACCATGTTTCATTACATCAGGAATTGTCCGAGCGTGACCACCGGCAGCGTCTGGACTTCAGCAACTGGTACCTCATACAGTGCGATGAAAACCCCGAATTTCTGAACAATGTGCTGTGGACAGACGAAGCACAATTCTGTCGAAATGGCAAAGTCAACTTGCATAACGCCCATTATTGGTGCGATAAAAATCCCCACTGGCTGCGAGAACACAAACATCAGGTCCGCTGGTCAGCCAACGTATGGTGCGGCATTCTTGAAGGCCGTATAATCGACCCATACTTTGTTGAAGGAACACTGACCGGCAAGCATTACTCCGAGCACATACTCAGCGGTGTTGTGTCCGAGTCTGTCAGCGAACTGCCTCTGAACACACTTGTGAAAGTGTGGTTTCAGCAAGACGGAGCCCCACCGCACGCATCTTCATGTGCCATCGAATTTCTTAACAAGAACTTTCCCAACCAGTGGATAGGACGCGGCGGCCCAATTGCTTGGCCAGCAAGATCACCAGGCTTGTCCCCCCTGGATTTTTTCCTCTGGGGGTACGTAAAAAATCAGTTCTACTGGTCGGAGCCTGCTAGCATCGACGAACTTAAGCAGAGAATAAGAACTGCGATTGCCAATGTGCCGGAAGCCATGCTTTTAAGGTCTGTGCATGATGTGGAGCGTCGTGCACAAATGTGTATTGTTGCCGAAGGAAAGCACTTCGAGCACTTGATGTAAGCTTTGTTCCTTCCTGTGCAATGTAGAGCTGAGCCACACTTGTCAATAGCAAAATTTACGTTCTTGTATCAATAAGCAGTGATGAAGCAATAAACAACTTTGACGCGCTCATTACGCCAAAGTTTCCACGACCAAATATCCTGAAATGCAATATGCACCATAGCGCAGCAAATGGCGAGGGACATTTTCGGAAAACCTATTCACTGTCATTCATACCATTTTCCTTTCTAATCTAACTCACGGGCGTGAAAAAAAAAACTAACCCTGACGGCACCTGGTCATAAAGCAACCTTTATGACCGGCTTTTCTTCTCTAAAAATTCGTTTCGTGAACCCACAATCGCAATCAGTGCTGCTTAGAATCCTAGCAGTAACACATTTTTCGGTTCGATGGACCATGCGGCAGGAAAGCGTTGCCACGAAACGAAGTATCTAGATCGACGGATGATAACGGGGCTAGCTTCTCCTCCTCCTCCCATGCGAGGGAAACAGTGTCGTCACTGAGGGCGTTTCCGCAGTGAATGGCAGATGCGCTCTTTGGCGCGCAGGTTTCGGTTTCGCCAGCTAAATCAGCCAGATTTCATCGCTCCGCGGTGATTACCAGTGGCCGCCTTTCAGAAATTTCAAAGCGGCTATGGACTATTCTCAGGAAGGACTTCAATTCGCCCATTTGACTCGACCGCCTATTTCCGCTGGTTAAAAAGTTAATTGTTTTAATTTCTATAATTACTGCCGTAATTAATGTTTGTATGCATCTTAAAATGCCCTCTCCCACAGTAAAGGTATCGCCGCAAGTAGCACGCAGATACCTACTCTCTGTAATTTTTTAAAAAATACTGGACACATTTCTTGAAACACCCTGTATATATATATATATATATATATATATATATATATATATATATATATATATATATATATATATATATATATATATGGGTTTTGCCGGTGAACGCTTCTCCAACGCGAGCAGTCGGTATTTCTCAATCAAGAAACTCGCTAGGAGACGCTGCCTGCGCCAACGTTGTCTCTCGCGTTTGCCGGGGCAGTGTCGAGTTTGCCGGGGAGCGCGTGGCTCCCGGCGCTCGCGGCGAGGGCGAGCGCCAGGTGCCACGCGCTCGCCCTCGGCGCGTGCGTGCGCTCCAGCAGGCACGCGCCGGTGGCTACCTACTAACTACTACTACTACTACTACTACTACATACATCGGGGACGCACGAAATGGCTGCTAATGGGGAATGAGAGACAGAAGAATTCGGCTTTTAGTTAACGCGCACGCTGCGAATTTTTTATTGTTCAACAACGCACAGGAGAAATCTCCCACCGGCACCACCTTGGAGGTCAAAGCGTAAGACTGGTTACGCACTACTACGACTACGACGAGGGACAAACGGGTGCCGCTTTAAGGAGCTTCGCCCCTAAAAAAAAAAAGAGAAAGGATAACTTACGCTTCGAGGGCTTACTTCATGCATCGCGAATGGCTACGCTAGATGCGTAAGACACCACTAATTAGGAACGCGGTCACGTAGGGTGATAATATGATCTAGCGGGAACGAGGGGTCGGTAACTAAGGGGGTAAGCTTACAATACCCTCGAAACAATAGAAACGCGGACGGCGTTATTAATCAATTTGCACGTTGTTGTTGTTGTTGTTGTTGTTGTTGTTGTTGTCGTTGTTGTTGTTGTTGTCGTTGTTGTTGTTGTTGTTGTTGTTGTTGTTGTTGTTGTTGTTGTTGTTGTTGTTGTTGTTGTTGTTGTTGTTGTTGTTGTTGCAATCAGTTGCTTTCGTCACACGAATCACTTCTCATCCAGAAGCGTTGGTTGTGCTTGTGCCTACGTTGTTGCGTACTGCGGGGTGGGTTAGTAGAACAGTTTGCAGTGTAGTGTTTGCAGTCTAGGTTTTCTTCAACTTTACGGCTGTTATGGGAGTAACAACTGGTGACGAAAATGCCTTCTGATTTGGCGAAGTCGCCATATCCTTAGCTGGGTGCAGCTACCTTATGCTGTGCTGAGCCGTTCCGGCTAGTTATTTTTCGCTCATGCTTAGGCGCATCCCTCTGAGTGTGCCAAAATTCAAAAAGCGAGCGTCCTTATAGCGATAGCATGCACATAAGCTTGTCCTTAAATGATCGTGATTATTTGACATAAACATCTAGACATGGCCTAATCTTCTTTCTGCCTTCCTTGTCCCGTCTCTCTTTCTCTCCCTCTCTTTATGCCGCGCTCTTTATACCTTCCTTTATTTTTTCATGCGCCTTCTATTGAGAAACTGTCGCGCAAATCCCTGCAGAGTAGCTCAGGATACCTTTCGTTACATTGATTACGTTGAAGTCATTCGAGTACGGCAGCCGAATTACTTTTTCTTCTTTCATATTTTACTGCTCTGAAAATAATATTTACGTTCATCTCCGTGACTTCGTATTTTAGTACTAGGGCCGCTAGTGTTCCCGAATACGTTCAAAGCCTACCCACTTCCTGTATTCCGAGAAATTACGTCTCTAATCTCCTTGTTCAACCCATACCAGCTTCCTAACCCACCCCCCATTTCTCTTCGCCCTCCTCGTTCATAGACTTCCATTGCCCTTGTAACACGTACAGCTGCACAAGCACTTGACACCTCGAAGGAAAGACAGCTGTTACTCCAACACGTACAATTCCCGCTGTCAAAACCAACAATCCGTGTCGAGGCGCTCCCTTGCTGGCTTAATTTGAATACAAACTCGATTCTCTTCAACAACCCTTTCTTCTCATTTGCCAGGCGCTCCGAAATAACTCCGCTGCACAACGCGTATAAGCACCTTCAAGAATTCTACATTACTTTCCTTCCCCTGTGGTTTTTTTCGCAAATCTATGCAGCCGCCAACCTTGCTCTTGCAACGCATCAGACGCTGCGAGGCCCGCGAAAATGATCTCCAAGCCATTTACGGCGAGCACTATATACCGTATCTCGATTGGGACACCAGACCCACACCGCCCGACCAACTGCCAAGCGAGTTCCACCGCCACCGCGTGTATATACGGCACACGCAGCGAAGTGTTCTGTTTTTATTATTATTATTTATTTCAGCTTTATCGTCCAGCGTTGCACGGACCGGCGCCGCTCCCGTCGGTCGTTCATTGCAGCAATTTCCTCGCGTCGAAGCCCGGCGGACAGTGCTACCGCGCATCCGCTGCATGGTGTTCCCACGAAACAGTTATACCGTGCCCGTCGGTCGTTCGTTGTCGAGATACTGAGCGTACGCCCCGCGGATTCGGTCTTCGAAGGACGGAGAGCGAGATGGGGGGCGAAGCGGGTGCGCGCATACATGATGCGATTGCGAATTCCCGTTCGCGTGTGCCGTCTCGGATTCCTTGCGGAAAGCCGCTGTAATGCGCGACAGCCTTCCTCGCTCTGATTTACATCTGATGGGCACGAGTACTATTCTGGTATGCACAACATTCCCCCCCCTTTCCGAGGTTGTTTCGAAACATTCATCGTGAAAACGGCTTGTATACGATGAGAGCTTTATATTTCTCGCCCTCTATCTCACTCTCTCTCTATATTTATCGAGATTCGTCCCCTAGGGAAATCTAAACGCGCGCCCGTTATGTCTGATTTACTTTTATTCGTTCTATGCCTTTCGTCTTCTGTTTTATTCGATAAGAAGCACTCGTGAGGGGTAACCGATACACAAAGCGCGCCAACCGCACCGTAAACAGAAAGGATTACTTGTTTATAATAACTTATGCGATGCAGGACCAAAAACGCTTCCATTTTCTGAACGATGCTTTTTCTCGCCGTATATTTATCCGGTTTAACGTCCCAAAACCACGATCTGATTATGAGAGACGCCGTAGTGGAAGGCTCCGGAAATTTCGACCACCTGGTGTTCTTTAACGTGCACTGACATCGCACAGCATGCGGGCCTCAACATTTCGCCTCCGTCGAAATGCAGCCGCCGCAGCCGGGATTCGATTCCGCGGCCCTCGGATCAGCAGCCGAGTGCCATATATCCACTAGACCACCGTGGCGGGGCACTTTTTCTTGCCTGTTTATGGTCTGATCAGACAAATTCATGACTGCTCTGAGTTATCCACGCCACCATATAGGGGCGGCGTTGTACCGTCAGTTGATTTAATTAGCAGACATAACAAGTACATAAGAGTGAATGGTATCTTTCATTCTGATTAATATGCACTCGTAATGTTATTGACTCGAATACGACACAAAGATATTCAGGAATGGCCGCCTCCGCCGGCGCGTACCACCTTCCGAAAAATATTTGCGCATAAAAAACCTGCTCGAGCGATCTCAACGCCAACGAGTGTACATCTATATAGGTCGCTGTGGACTCTCGCACAAGGAGCAATTCGCTTTAGTGGCACTGTCTCCTTATACAAGGATCTCCCTTCGTGTCCAGCTGAAAGAGACACTCAATAATGCAAAAATGAAAGCTAGCTAGGAGGGACAATAGGAGTCCATTAATGAAATGAATGAAGACACCAGTCGCAGCCGGTGTCGACGAGAAATGTTTTCGAACCTCGTGCACTCGCGACGCAGCTGTACTCTAGCCCTCCTCGTACGGGTGTGACAAGTGCTCCGAGGTACGAGATGTTCTCCTCATAATGACGTCACGTTCGCGCGTGACGGTCCCGTCCCCGTGCCTCCGATGAATATTGTAAATAGAAGCTGCGGGATGCCACGTGGTGGTTGTGATCTCTGTTGGGTGTGCAGGGAACTTCGCGACGCAGACACAAAAGATCGCGCTGATCCCACGTAAATGTCGCGTTCTTGATGTGAAGCAGCACTAGAATCAAGGGATGTGTGTTGAATATTGTATAATTTCCTTTCTAAGCGGAGGCAAGGCAAGAAGCTGTTAGCACAGCCTGAATGAGGTCCTACTCCCGACAACAAAACAGCGACAGTAGAAATGCAGTACATAAACACACACTATAGGAAGTGGCCATACAAATGGAAATACAAACACATAAGAACGCTCGCATCTAACGTTCACCAAATTGTTATATTATGTTCTGCACAGTACACCGCCTTTTCCGTCCTAATATGTTCCCGATTGCCTTTACAGGCATTTTTGCTCTTGGTGGGGATGATTGCTGTTGACTGTATTGCAATATTTTCAGCTGCGTGTTCGCGATCCCTTTCTGCTATTGAGCATTTGTTTTGTATGTTCGAATGTAACATTAAAAAATTGGCCGCGTATCTGCATGCTTCGCTGCATGTGTCGTCGAAAGACGATAGTCTTCTGCCGCCCGTACTACGCTGCGTTAAAGCCCCTCTGCTGCGTGAGATATGGACGCCATCTGGCAGCACTGTCGGGAAACATGAGCTTGTGCAGAATCCCTCGGCAAATGCCAGTTGGCAGCACCAAATTGTCGACAGAGGCCTTTTTCGGGCGTAGCGTCGCATTTTTAGCGCAGCCTAACAAACACTAGGGTCTTTAGAATTACGTATCTCTGTATTTTCTAGTAATTAGTGAACCAAAGAACAGCAATAAAATAACCTGTGACGTTTTCCAAACTCAGCATGTGTTATCGGTAAAGGCTATATGCAATCACAAAATCTCAATCACATCTTGTGTACCAACTTTCCTATTCCTCAAGATGTATTTTCTTTTCCAAGAAGGAGTACGAGACACGCTCTAAAAGGCAATCTGAATTTACGTAAGTGTTATAATGTATACGGCGAAAGAGTGATTGAATTCAATGGGGCAAAAATCTGGAACATCTTAACCCTAGAGGTCATAACCGCACGCAACCTTAAGCAGTCTAGTAAGTACTTTTTTATTGAAAACCAGGACATCTAACGAACCTACATTGATAAATTAGGTGCACTTTATGAAAAACTTTGTTTATGATGATTATATGGTTTGCTTTAATTATGAAATGTTATTGAATACCGTTCTGTTATACTCTGACCTGTCCGTTTGATTTTTTAACACTAGGCAGGAAACTAGCCTTCCTAGGCTATCGGTCCAGCTAATTCTTTAAGTTTGTTTGTGCGAAGAAAAATAAAGCACTACTACTACTACTAAAAAAAAGGAACACACCACCTAATAAAAACATATTGATGTTGCGCCTCAGATATGCGTACTATTTGCTTTTTGATCGACAATGTTCACAAGTATGAACGCAGATACCAGTTCACGATGGCTGGGCGTTAGGCAAGCGCTTAAGTTTTGGCCGGGTGGCTGAATCCTGTGACAGTAGACAAACAGACAAACCAAAATTCCTGCGTTCTAGTATCCTAAGAAAGACTATCGTCTTTAAAAAAGGATGGTGGGCCACATTCGCGGACTGCTTTGTTTGTAAATTCTCCCATGGACATGAATCCATGTTGAACGCGTTGGTCAGTCACGCTCCTTTGATGCTCTCGGGCGCACTTCGTGTACAACGAGGAATATAACGATGATGTTGATGACGCCTCCGTAATGAGTGGAGAGCTACAAAGCATGCACCCCTGTGTTCTTTCAAATGATTCCTCGAACTCGTTATGCAATCCACTTTCCACGGCGTGTAGTGGCGTATGATTATCCTGCCACGTAACATTACATTACTTAATGCGATTCCTCGGCAGGCTTTATACCTGTTTAGGCGCTTAGCGATTATTTTTCAAGAAGAGCCGAAGCTCAGTGGTATATAGAATGCTCGACTGCCACGCAGAGGGTGTGGGTTCGAATCCACGCAGTGGGCAAAAGATTTGGGTTCGAATGCTTCTCGGTCCTGGAAATTTTTTTTTTCTAAAATTTGCGCGATAGTGGTTACGGACACCGGCGGACAACTACGGCGCCAAAAACGGCCTTGTGATCTCATAACAGCTTGCCCTGTAAAAAAAAAAAAAAAGAAAATGGTGGGAGGGGAGGGGAGGGGGTAGTAACAGGGGCATTACAGTCGCTCTAAATAAGCCAGTGCCGTGGAGGTACGTCAACAAAGCCTTGACGGACTTCCGCTGCGACGCCAATTTAGGTCGGCATTCTAATACAGTCTGTTCCGACGGCGCCCTGTCGTCAAGACGGATGCTGAGCTGATTCGTTTTTTTTTTACTTAATAAAAGAGAGAGACTTACCGGAGCATTGTGCGCAAGTTTGGTCCCTCTGTGATAATTCAGTGTACTTCAGCAGCACAAAATGCACCTGCCATCATGCGCTCCGAGTATTGCATTTTAACCGCTGAGCACTGTACTACATCAATAAGAGCTTACTTAATGAGCAAACAGACAATGAAGCCTAGGAAAGCATAGGGGAAGTTACTTGTGGTATTGTAATTGTGGAGAAAGTAGAAAGGAATTAAAGTGGACGAAAAGACAAACCTTGCCTTCGGTGGGACCCGAACCCACGACCTTCGGATGTATTATCCTGGGAGTGTTAGGCAACACTCCCAGGATAATACGTACATAACACTCCCAGGATAATACGTACATAAATACACAATAAAGTGGACGGGGGGACGGCCGCCTTCGTAGCTCAGTTGGTAGAGCATCGGACGCGACATCCGAAGGTCGTGGGTTCGGGTCCCACCGAAGGCAAGGTTTGTCTTTTCGTCCACTTTAATTCCTTTCTACTTTCCCCACAATTACAATACCACAAGTAACTTCCCCTATGCTTTCCTAGGCTTCATTGTCTGTTTGCTCATTAAGTTGTTTCTAACAAATAAAGAACGAGCCCTTGACCCCTTCCCTTTCGTTATCAATAAGAGCTTGCAAGACAAGAACATCAATCAAATAAGCCAGCGTACAAGGTTTTACTATCGGCTCAGCCGCGAAAAGATAAAAGAATGAAAGGGAATTACTTCGAGTAGAAGTTCAACTGAGTGGCGGATCAATGAGGAGACACAAGTGGGACGGCGTCAGTTGTGCATACCCACGCCGCGAAACCGTGTGCCTATACAGTTACGGCGTGGTTCGCGACTCAAGCCCTGGCCTGCGCCCTTCGCAAGTTTAGCATTGCGTTCAGAGAGGCAGTCGAAGCCAGCGCATTTCCGTAAATATGGGTAGAGCGCCACGACCCGATTGGAGTTGTAGCTTTTCTAACCAAGCGGGAGTGAACTCACTTCCCACTTTGCTGCCCTATCGCGCCGACGAGTAACGCTCGCCGACTAGGGCCATCACCCCACCGGAGATGGGTATCCTACACTGGGCAAGGGCACATACCGCAAACCCAGCGTCAAAGCCCACCGCCTACCCACCTCGTGGACAGATTCGCACATAAGACTCCTCGGCCACGGGGCAGGTGCTTGTCAATAGATGCTTATATTCAGGATCAATCGTGTTGCGGTCTGGCATATCCATTTAAACTCGAACAAATGTCGGTGTCGTTCCTTATTTTATTTGTTTGCTCCACTGCCTTGGTAGTGTGGGCACATATCTGAAACCTTCCCACTTGTTTCGTCTCACCACTTAGAGCAACAATCGCTTTGTCACCTGTGCCATACCTTTCACTTCGAGCGTTGCATTGATTGATTAATTTTGAGGTTTTACGTTTTATCTCACGGGACACGAGCCTCAACATTTCGCCTCCATTGAAATGCAGCCGCCGCGGCAGGGATTCAATCGCGCGACCTTTGGATCAGCAGCCGAGTGCTGTGGCCTCTAGACCACCATGGCCGAAACCAATACCAGGAGAACGCCGAGACGTAAGATTAGATAGATAGATAGATAGATAGATAGATAGATAGATAGATAGATAGATAGATAGATAGATAGATAGATAGATAGATAGATAGATAGATAGATAGATAGATAGATAGATAGATAGATAGATAGATTCAAAGTTGCTGCAGTTCCTTAAGAAATGTTTCGCATTTGAAACGTTACTCTGTTCCCTCTGTTTCACAGCACCTGTGCGAATGTATGGGTGGCGGGTCACTTGTCTGGCAGAGCCAATCTGCCTTTAGTACCTTCAACGCAGACAATATGTCTGATTAAATTGAGAAAAAAAAATAACATTGACAAAGAAACTAGGCGACGTCATTCATAGATTTTAACTTAAGTGTTCTAATTGGAAGATAAATGCAAATCAAAATGGACGAGAAATCCTGCAACAGCTGCAGGAGACTGAACCGAAAGGCCCTTGCATCCACCTTCTGTATCATGGGTAGTCTACGACTATCACTAGGATGCATGACCAAATTCAGCTGAATTCAGCTGCGATATCTACTATCAACTTTCAGCCAAACATAAAATTCGACAGTTGTTGGCTACTGTTGTGTAATGCTTCGCTACAGTTGGCTAACAATGAGCTACTTTGACTAATCTAAGCAGGTGTTGGCTCTCCACCGTTGTAAAGGAACATTATTTTCATTGAATATGGGCCCGTTTATATAGTTCTCTAGGAATTACCTTTGTCTTTCCAGAAAGCGCGATGTACGTGCCATCGAAATTTTAGACGAAACGGCCCCTGAGACCAAAGTGCCGCAAAGCGCAGTTCTTAAGAGTGAAATCCGATAAAAAGGACGGCATCCTTCTTACCAGCTTAGTGCTACAGGAACATAACATAGTTCGTTTAGTACATAAATCCCAATCGTCATTGTCCCCTTGTCCTGTCAAAGCTAATCGTTTCTTGCACGCGCAGGAGCGACTACGTCGAAGAAGCCCAGCAGCCTTTCCATTCCAATTTATCGTAGTAATGCTTATAATCCCCTAAATAAACAACAATGGGCGAGCACTGAGACGTCCCATCCAGGAGCCAAAGTTACGTCTAGGGGACTTGTCTTAATAAAGTCCCTGACGAAGACGTGTGCCCTCATAGAAGCGGTGCCTCCATTGCTCGGTCCCTGTTCTGCTGACCGACGTAAATCTCCTTCTTCCGGTGACCGAGAATCTTTGTGCGGTTTGTTAAGGCCACCATAAAAGACTGCCCATGATTCACATCGTTAACGCCAGTGCCTTCCGCTCTCCACGCTTGGATGTTTCGAGCTGTCATTCTGAATTCGCCAAACAAACCTAGGCAATGAGGCTTACTCAAGAACAGTGTGTGTGTGTGTGTGTGTGTGTGTGTGTGTGTGTGTGTGTGTGTGTGTGTGTGTGTGTGTGTGTGTGTGTGTGTGTGTGTGTGTGTGTGTGTGTGTGTGTGTGTGTGTGTGTGTGGTTACTTATAATACTTAATTCTTAATCATAATCCTTAATAAGTATAGAAAGTGCGGGAGGAACGCTCCATCTGAACGTCCGCCATCACCGTAATGTCACTTATAGGTCTAAACTACTGCTCTCCACTCCGCGCCTCATGGGCTGCACAGGTACGACGGGGAAAAACGCACAGTTGTAATCCGAGAAGCATGACAGTTTAACAGCAGTGGTGGTCAAATTGCAGAGCGGCCACCTCCAGCGTGTGTGTCCTGGCAGACACCAGTTTCTCTCACAAGGATATCGCCGCTTCTATTTGGCGCTCGGTTGTGCGGGTAGGCGTCCTTACGACTCATGAAATGGCAGCCTCTCTTTCCCGCTCTCTGTTTCCCAATATTGAATTGTTTGTATAGTACTAACTTTGCCGTTTTTGCTTTGTGTAATGACACTATTTTCATCCTTTAACGACATATGTACGCATTACGTGGTTTTTTTCTTTTTTCTTTTTTTAGGTATAAACTACTGTTATCATTATTGTTTTTGTTTTTTTTTCCATGACGCGTTTCTTGTAACTGTATAAACGCATTCTTTATGTCTACCATGTGTGCTTGTTAAATGACTTTACGTATAACTTGTTATAATTGTTTCAAATTGTTCTCTGAAATGTACACACTTGTATATTCTTATTATGTATATGCCCTTCCTGCAAAAATCCCCGTTGGGATTGGCAGTATGTCTGAAATAAAATAAATAAATATCTTTGCACGCTGCCCCTCACTCCCTCATGGGTTGCATAAATGAGATTGGTCCTTAAAGGGCAACTCCGGGGTTTTTTTTCACCATGTCCTGATATCAATGTTTTCGAATGGTATTGATGGTCCTATAACCGCCAGGGTGGTTCAGTTTGTTCAGAGACGCACCAATAATTTTAAACAAGCAACTGAAAGTCGTCGTCAAACCGAAACCGAAACGGATAGATGCTTCGTCGAGAATGTGCGGTGACGTCACAACCTTCCCGTCGCCAAAAATATGGAACTGGCGCCAAAGAAATGCCAGTGGTGAGGTCATACAACGATATACTAAGTTATGCCAGCTTATCTGATCTTGATAGCGACGATTTGAGTCCTGAAGCATCGCCGTTTTGCTTTCCAAGGCCCGCTGGCTCGGGTGGGCAGCGCGGAGGTGATGACGTCAAAAACACAGGGTGGCCTGTGTGAGAATCCGCTAAAAATTTTTTTTAATTCATTTGCAGGAAATCTAAATGGCCTACTTCCGCCTGGCTTGGCATATATTATTACAGTACCGAGGAGAATATATATTGAAAATTTTGTAGAGATCAGTGGACACTGAAAGATCGCCGCAGTTGCCCTTTAAAGTGATACTTCTCTCGCTCTCTCGCTCTCTCCTGCCGTACTGCGGCAGCACACTGTACAGCTGGGCACATGCATCCCAAGCGCGCTGTATTTCATTCATCTATGTTCATCTAGCCTTTGCAAATGGATAGGTGAAGCGAGGTGAGTGCGGGCTTCTTGTATGCTGCGCTCAGGCGCGCCTTGTGTCGCAGGCTATGTGAAAATTTACAGTCACTCTGACTAGCACAAAGGAAAGGGAACACGAAAGCCCTGTGTTTTATCTAAAGCAACTCATACGCCATAATCCACCTAAGTCTGAGCTTAATTAAGCCAACGCTTAATTACCCCTGATTCACCATTTCAGACACCGTTTCGTACACCATTTCAGAGATCTGTGGCGTACCATAGGCGATGTAATTTTACCATGGGAAACGTTGCTTTAATTTTTTTTCGCTTGTGTTAATATCAACTAGGACACGAATGAACCTTTGACTCATCTGGCATATTGAGCTTGCGCCTTAATAACAAGTTTAGGTGACGCGGTCAATACCATCGCTGTCACAGTGAGCGTTCGTTGTAAGAGAGAGCTCAAGACGTTCCTTTGCGCGCAACGAGTGAATGCTTCGCTGCACTTTGCACGGCTGATGGAACTACCTACGTTATGCACTGCGTAACTGCCAAATGCTTCGCTGTCGCTGACACATCTCCGCCTTCCGCGGGAAACAAGCTTTTTTTTTTGTTGCTATTGTTTTTTTGTAACTGTTGCTGTTGTTATTAGAACACACCCGTGCTTAGGCTCGTTCAAATCAACTTAATGAACCACTTTATCACCTTCACCTTCATGATCATAGTTGCGGAAGCGTGGTCCTCTTCACGTCCACTTCATGAATCATCTGAAAAGGTTTGTTGCGCGTGGCATGCCATTTGCTTAAGCTTCGATCAACGACACATCTACCAACGTTGAGACACGTCTGTTTCTCAGTTGGTGCTGCTACATTATAGTAATCACTGCGATCTATACACTAGGGCACAAGCATCGTGATTAGCTTTCGATAAGGTCGTTCCCAACTTCTTCAAGGACACGTCCACATGAGACACTTAAGGCTTTCACCTTAATAAGGTTAACTTGTGACTTCGCGTTGGTACTATGACTGTACCAACGGCGCAAAAGCACCGTGGGAACACGTGATAAAACATAAGCGGAGAAGGATAAAGAAGTGACCTTTCATTTTCATAACTGACGCAGACCGGTTCCATCCTCACATACATTCGTTATCTTTACTATTAAATTCACTTTAATTACTCCGATTTCATTGACAATTCAGAGTACTTATGTAATAACCATTTACATTTTTCGCTTCTTAATTGGCCAATCCACTGGGAGTGGGTATGTGCTAAAGCACAGGAAACAACAATGACGACAGACAGCGCGAGCTTTGTGAATGCTCAGAGTGATATAAACGAAGGCTACGTGACGAGCACAATAAATGCAGGTGTCAAAAAGCCGCGCACATCTCGAACTAAAGGAAATGTCCACTGCTCGTTTATATGCATTCTAATTGATAGTTAGGGCGCGGGCTTCGACTAATTGAGCTAAGCCATCCGGTACAGTGAAAGCCTTCACATCTTCCCTTGCATCCACATTTGTTTACTATAAAGCTTCCTTCAATAATCTCTTATTCGTTAATTTATTCCCCACATAATACACGTACACTAAAATGTCAAGGCTTTACAGGGTAAGCTTACCATGTTTCTAAGGGCATGAATATTAGATGTAATCAAGAAATATGCGTTGAGGGTAGTAGATTCAAGGTACTTTACGTGTTGAGGACCTTAAAGCGACTATAAAAGTTCAGTTCCAAATATGGTCAACATGAGCGCCCCCATCCCCCCCCTTCCGTTTTCATCCTAGCGATACTTCGGCAATATTACTTCGCAGATTTGACAAGAAACACATCGTCGTTTCGCCCCGCTACGGTGGTCTAGTGGCTAAGGTACTCGGCTGCTGATCCGAGGGTCGCGGGATCGAATCCCGGCCGCGGCGGCTGCGTTTCGATGGAGGCGAAATGTTGAGGCCCGTGTGCTGTGCGATGTCAGTGCACGTTAAAGAACCCCAGGTGGTCGAAATTTCCGGAGCCCTCCACTACGGCGTCTCTCATAATCAGAACTGGTTTTGGGACGTTAAACCCCACAAAACAACATCGTCGTTTCAGTTTATCGCCATTTTCCAATTCGAGGTCATTTCCCTCCCTACAGTCGCTTTTTATGCAGCAGCGCTACAAGTAATTGCATCTAATCGATTCCATTGTGTGGCCGGATTTTCGGTACTAAGGCAGACAGAAAGGTGCTATTCTTAGAATACCGGATATATTTCTGCCAATAACCAATCCCGATCAGCTCCCCACTTGTAACAAGTCTCCCGTGGCAATTCATCGAAAATAGACCTTGGCGTATAATTTAGATACTACTTCTTTGTGATTATCGTGCATGCATTCTGCCGTACAGAGGAGTCATTCGATGCCCGAAATATAAAAATAAAACAAAATGGAAGCGTTGTGTCACCACAACACTATCACTTTTGGCGCCCCTCATTCTGATTAAGATGAGCAAGAACAACCACCAAAAAGAACCAGCGGTATGATCATGCAGGCCAGTACCACGCCACAGTCCATATTCATGCCATTTGTGTCCGTGGATAGCAGTGAAAAGTAACGCTTCACCGGATGTACCGTACATATCCAACGCTTTAAAGCTCAAGTTCTCAAGGCGCGAAGCACTCGGCCACGGAAACCTGACGTCACAGAGAGTGTCAGTGGCCTGCATACCAGAATCGATCCATAAAGTGTGCGCTGTTACCTTGCGTGGTAATAGTCAGTGCGTTTTTTAAAGTATATGTATACTCATACCTATTGCACTTGTTGTGGAGAGCAATGATTTCAAGCAAACCCTATGCAAGCACTAATTAACTCAATGCATCGACACGGGCAGAATTACTGGCCTTAACAATAGGGCGCACCCCCCACCCTCCTGCCCCCGCCTCCTCAAAAATTGAGAAAAAAATGCACACAAGAATAAATGTAGCAATAATGCAAAGAGCGTCCCGCAAATGCGTGCCTACACATATTATTCGAGCGATATCCGGAGGTGAAGATAGGAAGATTGAAGGCAAAAGCGAGTAGTTTTGTGTAACGGCATTCTCGGGGTCGCTGCTCGGAATGAAGCTTCTGCTCGGCCCCGCGCTACGATCTACGACCTCAATCGCGTGAGTTATGTAAGCACGTAGAAGATCGTTGTCCAAACTTTCGTACGAGACAACCGTTTTTTGGCCAATGTGCGGCTAGATGCGGGGCTCTTAATGTGCTCGTGTTCCTATTCGTACAGGCACCCACGTCAACTGTTGCACCCACGAAAAAGCACCGTATCGCCCTAGCGCCACTGCTTTTACCCGGATTGCTTATGCCTGCTATTCGCAAACGCGAAATGCTGGTCTGTCTCTGCAGTGTACGTGAAGATCTCATAAAACTGCACCTGCTTCCCCCCCCCCCCCAAACAAAATGAAGATTCTCTGAGAAAGCGTGCGGCGTAACAAGATGAACCAACATCGAGCAACTGCATGGAGACGAATGTTTGTAGCACGTCTATCGCTTGGCTAAGGAAGCGCGCACCAGTTCACGCTTCGAAGGATGC
Organism: Hyalomma asiaticum; assembly: GCA_013339685.2. Classification (NCBI taxonomy): domain Eukaryota; kingdom Metazoa; phylum Arthropoda; class Arachnida; order Ixodida; family Ixodidae; genus Hyalomma; species Hyalomma asiaticum. The sequence continues at coordinate 30,901,051 of CM023483.1, read as the reverse complement.
CACCGCAAAATGCCACCGCCGATCGCGGAGCGTACGGCAAGTGACACAGCGAGCCGTGCAAATGAACGCAACCGCAATAACGCCGACGCAGTCGTCGCGAGAACCCCCTCAGAGCGCGTGCTCGTACACGGAGCGAGAGCATCCCCACTCCGCCTACCATCCGAGGCTGGACGGAACAAACAAGAGGCTTCATCAGTGCCACTCACCGAGTACGGGGCGCTTGCAAGCAGCCGGAGACAAGCAGATAGGATGCGGACGGTAGCGGGAAGCAGCGACAGCCTCGACTGTCGGTCAACGCATGCCGGCACGTAGCGCTGCGAGCGAGGTGGTGGTGGTGGTGGGGGCGGGCGGGATGTCGGGAGCAGAGCCCAGCCTCGGCTTCGGAGAGATGGCGACCGAATCCCAGCATCCTCCGGGATGCGCAAGCGCCGCGTCGGAGAGGAGGAGATGGCAGTGAGAGAAGGGCCAGCCGCGTACTCGCTGCTGCCGTTTGCGCGCTGCTCGCAGCAACGTTACGGCGCCCGACCGACGGCTTGCGCCGCTGCAGTACACCGCCGCGGGGGCCTGCAGGTTCTTCGATCGAACAGCTGCGCGGACGGGCAAGTCTCTCTCTCTATCTCTCTCTCTCTCCTTCTCTCTCTTTCTCCACACTCCTTTACCTCTCATCGGCTGCCGTTCCTCTCGGGAACCCATTCCCGGTTCGGCTGCACCTTCGCTCAATGCAGCCCTCCCCTCTCTCTCTCTCTCCCTCGCTCCCTCTTTCCAGATTTCCCTTTTCGTATCCCGCTTTGCTGTTCCTGCGCACTCCTCCCCATCTCTTCGGCCCTCAGCGACGACAGAGGACCGGCCATTCGCTCGCAGCGGTGCAGTAACGCTACACTCTGCCTCTAGGCATCCCGGCGTCCCGCCCTGTATTTACCTATACACATACTCCTCTTTTCCCTGGGTATCCCGTTCACCTTCACTCCCTCCGTGATCACCTGGAAGTATCACTCTTTCTGCGCCTCTGTTCTCCCTGCCTCCCTTGTCGAACGGTACGAATGTACGGGAAGGGAAAGGTTGCACCATCACTCGCGCTTTATTGTTTTCGCCGGTCCGCTCCCCTCAGCGTTTGCTTTTTGTTTTCTTTTTTTTCTATAATGCACCTGTGAGAGGCGGCGCTGAAAGTGGGTTAAAGGCGATATCCGTAAAATGAATGGGAGGGAAATAGGGAAGGCGCTCGTATCGTGCAGATTGTGGGGCCACAACGTCAGTGGGCCTTTCTGACTGGCGCCACGATATCGCGGTAAAGGGAGGAAATAAAACGACAGATAGGGTAAATATCCCTCACGTTTGCATTCTCGAGATCACTCCTTGTTCTGTGTGCGCTCGTGCGGGAAAGCCCATGTCGTTTCTACGAGGATCGCTGTTCCGGCGTTGCGCAGTCGCTCGTAAACGCGGCAGAGATTGGAGATGTCGAATGTATAGCAAGAATGAAAAAACCTCCTACGCGACAGAACTGAACTTGAGCTGCGTGATTTCACTCTTTTGCTCTTCCAGTCCTCGCTCCGTCTCTTCCACAGTCCTCGCTTCCTTTGCTTTGTGCTTCGTTCATCTAATCTTCAACGAAACGAGGGAAATCGAAACTCCGGTACGGAAAGACGCTTACAGTAAGCCTTGGCGACGAAGATCAAAGGGCTCCGGCGACGGAGTTTCGAGGTTTAAGTCCAAGGGTCATCAGGGACATTGTTCAGCGACCTTTGCCTTTATGTAAGAGCTATATTCAAACGCAAAACGGCAACACTGTGACACGGTTCGCATTCGACCGAACTCTCAGATTTCAGTGTGTAATGCAGAAGGAAGCTTTCCTTCGTGCCTTTCTTTATTTCGTGTGTACGTTTACATTGTATCAAATTTCCGGTTGTCGTAAGTGAAGTGAAAGCCGGATAAAGATTTGCATTTTTGCGTTGCCCGAGGAGTCGTTATGACTTGCGATTTGGATAGTAGTGGAGCACAGCTAACATTCGCACGAATAACGTTACGATATTAAGAAGAAAAACCTAGACCCCTATTATAACTTTCCGTGCTCTTTTCAGTGTCCTGTAAATCGGAACTAGGCTGGTAAAACAACATTTCTTGCACGACAAGCGCTGGGCCAACATGACTCTGGGAGGATTTTGAATTTTTAGAAAGTGGGCAACAAAGAACCAGAACTGAAGTTGACTTTTTTTCCAGAATGAGTCTCTTTGTGTGCGAAAGACGTTGTCGACGGAATTCGTGGCTAAGATTACGTTTCTTTCTGTCCTGCTTGCGTACTTTTTCTGTTGAGTTTTTATGTCGCAGTCACATGTAGGTTGTGCGCACAGAAAACTGTGAACAAGTCCAAAAGAAATAAAACCTAACGATTCCCATCAGTAACGAAGTGTTGTCTCCACCAATGTGCTCATTGCTTCTTTCGCCATTCTCATTTTATTTCACACAATGCAGCTCGCAGCCTTCATGTGAGCACCGCATTTATTAATAAACTTACAGCTCCCGATGTGACGCTTGAAGAACATCAGTTTCTTTTTCGTTGTGCGAATAGGCGCTGCAAATATACAAAGTCTGAGCAACGAACCTCATTTTCGTCTCCTTAATTACGTCGTTAACTGCAAGAAACGCACAAAAAGCAGCTTCGCCTGCCCGCGCTTTCTGAAGCTAGGCTGTAATATTTCAGTACGGTTATGTACGTATTTTTATTTCGTCATATTTGTATTAATTACGCTATTTAAGTTGCGATGTTCCGCACGAGAAAAAAGTGCGACGAGGCTTGCGAAATTCTTTCAGCGCGGAACTCATTATTCAGACTGTAGATTAACCCACAAAGAAGTCCACCGATTCATCCGTAGTTTTCAACTTCTTTTTTTTTTCAGATAATCGCGTTCAATCACTGCAGAGGAATGGACAAAAAGGCCCCTCGCGTATGGAAATGTCACTTCCTAAATGGCATAGGTTTGGCATAAACTTGAACTTGAACCGGAAGTACAACAGTGAAGTAATTTCAGGTGAGGCTACGAAACATAAGATGTCTAATTCAGTACCTAAATCCAAACTATAAACTGTGTGGTATCGGTTAGTTGTTTAAACGGGCAACAGCTTAATTTTATTCGTTAAACATACGCCATCGTTTTGATATGACACAGTGCCGTGTCATTGCAGGCTTTAGTGCACGTGAACACTCCTCAACGCTCTGTCATTCTGTGATTCTACACGTCTTAGTAGGTTCGACGTGTTTCAAAGGCAATGTCTGCTATACAGAACTTATATTCTTTGTCAAAGGATCAAGTTACTTTCCTTCTTCAAAGTGCATTGCATTTGAAAGAAAAAAAAAACTGATTCGTCAACCACATTTTTGCATCCCCTCATACAGCCGCGATCCCTCCAGTATATCGTTTTACGAGCCGAAGCTTGCGATAATTGCACTAACCGCAAAATATTATGTGTTACCACTTTTCACTTTGGTCCTACAGGACTGATCTTCCTTAGCAGCCGCCCCCAATACTAGGGCCAGCTTGGAGCGTCCCTACTTGTCTGGACTATGGTCAGCGGCTTCGCCGAACCGGTGATTCTGCCTTGTCATTTCACTATGAGTGATGGAGGCAGCATAAGGCGCGAATACGTGCGGAGTATAGGGTTGTACTTTAGGGACAGTACACCACTTTTGTTGTACAGTATTACCCTCCATTGTTTTTTTGTTTTTTTTTTTACAAAATGAACACTTCGTCAAAATGTGATGCTCAAATGTTCTATGCAGAAAGCGCAGACGTCAGCGATTGGCTCGGGTCTCGCGAACCTCGATTTAAACAGGCGTCTGGAGACGGTCAGGTTTATGCCAAAGGCAACTGTTCGGTTTCAGAATATAGACATCCTATAAAAAGGGTTGCACAATGCAAGCAGACGTGTTCAAGCAATACAGCGCATCGAACACAGTGTTGCAATACATGGCCGCACCACGAGAAATTTCGTTTATGCGTGTTTTTTTAATGTTCTCGGGACGTGCCTGGGACCTGCTGTATATGAGTGAGTGAACTCTTACCTTTTTTTTTTTATGCAGTGCTAGTAAAGAGCGTGAGAAATCTTTTAAAGCGAGGCTGAGTCCACCTGCAAACAACGACCTTCTCCTCAACCTCCTTTAGGGTGTTTAGAACAACGTCCACTGATGTAACGATTCATCTTTTAGCAATATTTTCGCCCTTATAATACATCAACCTACCTGACGTCTTCATCTTACAACTTCGCAGCAATGCGTTACTGTTCATACTTATTTCTTTTAACGCTACACAAAAAAAAAGGAACTAGAGTCACAGTGCGTTACAATTCTCTCTTTCAGAATGTACTCCACTTCAAAATTAACCACAGTCTCACACCTTCGCTCAAACCAGCATCGACCACTTGCCGCGACAAGTGACGGCCAAATTAATTCCATCGAAGCGTGATAAAGTTATTGCGCAACATGGCATTTGCCATCGCTCTCTTTCCTGGAAGGGTATATTATGAAACACACACACAAAAAAAGTACGCTATGATTTCAATAGCTCGTCTGTCATCACGTATAAGGCTCTTTCGGAATGCCATTAAAGTCGCGTAATACGACGGGTACACGGCACAGAGAGAGGAATTTTCCACATCTCCTCCATGTGCGGCGACGCGTAACATTGAAAAGGAGTTTGCTTCGGGATAAATCCTTACGGTATTTCGGTCGCGGATTGAAGAGTACATCATTCAAGGACGAGCACTCGGCGTTGCGCAGTGGCGACCTTTCGGCAACGGAAAATGAAACTCGATGCCCTTTGTAAGCAGTATGTTGCCCTTTCTTTCGTAACCGCTCAGGCGAGAGATATCGTAATTGCTCCCCGTCCACGGGGGAACATAAAAAAAATATAAGAAAGGCTGGAGGAGGCTTAAGTTACGCCTTTAAGAGTGAACGCAATGGCGTCATTGGGACCCGTTCCTATCGCCTCCTCGTCGCCGAATTACGTTATTCTCGTACATTAATATTACAGTCTGAGCTGTCATGCGTGTAGGTGTTAGTTAATTCGTAGTTCACGATTTTTCTTACGGATTTCACTTTGATAAGTCAAATTTAGTTCACAGAGGCACCTGTGCCATATCGGAGGGCTTGCGTGGTCGGATGCCTCGGAGAACGGCGATAGCACAATTTTACGGTTTGGAGAACGAAAGAATTCCCTAGAACGAGACCATATATACAGCCAAATGAACGAAGATACGCGCTCTTTTAGGGGTGAAGCTCCTTAGGGTCGAGATGATGATGATGATCGTGATTTGGTAAGGAATGGACGCTGATTTCTGCAGCCCGTGTAGGTAGCACGGCTAAGCGTCCGTGGGGGTGGGGGAAAGGGAGTGAAAGAGATACAGAGGAGAGAAAGGCCGTGGTGGAGGGCTCCGGAAACTTAGACCACCTGGGGTTCTTTAACGTGCACTGACATCGCACAGTACACGGCCAGTGCACGTTAAAGAACCCCAGGTGGTCGAAATTTCCGGAGCCCTCCACTACGGCCTTTCTCTCTATCTCTTTCTCTCCCTTTCCTCCACCCCCACGGACGCTTAGCCGTGCTCCCTATATGGGCTGCAGAAATTAGCGTCCTTTCCAAACCACAATCAATCAATCAAATCTGGCATTTTCGCCCCCATCGAAAATGCGACCGCCGCGGCCGGGATCGAACCCGCGTTTTTCGGGTGGCAGCCGAGTACCGTAACCACTACACCACCGCGGCGGACCAAGGGTCGAGGCTTGTTTCCCGTTGTTATGTTGTAGCCACGGTCGCGCTCGCTCTCGGCGCGTGCCTCCCGGCGCGCGATCTCTCTCTCTCTCTTCGACAATGGCAGTCATGAGTGCAGTCAGACGGTGTGTCTGCATGTATGGGCCGATTCCGGAGACTCTGCACCAAAACAGTGTCATCTGCTGTCGTAACAGAGAGCGAACGGCGCGCGTTGGCTATGGAAACCCTCTTTCTTCGATGAACGCTTTACCAGCTCGCAAGGAACGAGAACGCGTCCTCGTCCGGTTGTCAGGGCACGTTAAAGAACCCCAGGTGGTCTAAATTTCCGGAGCCCTCCACTACGGCCTTTCTCTCCTCTCTATCTCTTTCACTCCCCCCACCCCCACGGACGCTTAGCCGTGCTCCCTACATGGGCTGCAGAAATTAGCGTCCTTTCCTAACCGAACCACAATCAATCATCCGCGAGAGACAACCCTGACGCAGGCAGCGTCTGCTAGCGAGTCTCTTGATTGAAAAAACCGACTGCTCGAGCGGCGCAACCGTCCACCGTCCATCCCATTTATATAGGCACCGGATCTTGACCTGCAATGTAGTGCCGGTGGGAGATTTGTGCGTAGTTGAACCATGAGCATTCGCAGCGTGCGCGTTAACTTAATTAATCCGGAACTCGGCACGATCTACGACGTGGGAGCGCAGGAATCCCATAAAGACCAGGAGCATAAATGACAACGCGTGTGTAAATATACACACACATCATCATCATCATCATCATCATCAGCCTATTTAGGTCCACTGCAGGACGAAGGCCTCTCCAATCGATTTCCACTCCACCCTCTCCTGAGCGAGTTGGTTCCACTTTACGCCCGCAAACTTTTTAATTTCATCGCTCCATCTAACCCTTTGCCTGCCTCTGTTGCGTTTTCCCTCTCTTGGTATCCATTCCGTCGCTCTTACTGACCATCTGTTATCTGTTCTCCTCATGACATGTCCTGCCCAGGTCCACTTCTTTCTTTTAATTGATATAATAATATCGGCTACTCCTGTCTGTTCTCTGATCCATACCGCTCGTTTTTTATCTCTTAGCGTTACCCATATCATTTTTCTTTCCATTGCACGTTGCGCGCTCCTTAGTTTCATCTCTAGTCTTTTAGTTATCCTCCACGTTTCTGCACCGTACGTTAGTACTGGGAGGATACAGTGATTGAATACTTTGCGCTTTAGTGAGAGCGGTAAGTTTCCAGTCATGATTTCGTAATTCCTTCCGAATGCGCTCCAGCCCATCCTTATTCTACGGAGAGTTTCTTTTTCGTGGTTGGGAGTTCCTGTTATTAACTGTCCCAGGTATACATATTCGTTTACACATTGTAAGGGTTCATTGTCGATTGTAAATTCCTGTTCCTTAGCTAGGCTATTGAGCATAACTTTGGTCTTTTGCCTATTCATTTTTAACCCAATTTTAATACTTTCCCTGTTTAGGTCATTAATCATGTTTTGTAGTTCGTCTCCATCATTACTAAAGAGTACAATGTCGTCTGCAAATCTTAAATTGCTGAGATATTCTCCATCTATTCGAATGCCCTTTTCTTCCCAGTCTAGACGTTTAAAGATTTCCTCTAAACATGCAGTGAATAGCATCGGGGATATCGTATCTCCCTGTCTCACACCTCTCTCGATCGGGATTTCTATGCTTTTCTCATGTAGGAGTAGTGTGGCTGTGCAATCTTTGTATATGTTGTTTATGATTTTCACGTATACGCCAGGTACCCCTTGTCGTCGTAGAGCTTCTATAACTGCTTGTATTTCTATGGAGTCAAATGCTTTCTCGTAGTCGATAAACGCCATATAAAGAGGTTTGTTATATTCGGCGTACTTCTCAATTACTAGGTTGATAGCGTGGCTGTGGTCCATTGTCGAGTAACCTTTCCTAAAACCAGCTTGTCCTCTCGGTTGGTTAAAGTCGAGGGTTTCTCTTATCCTTGTAGAAATTACTTTTGTAAATAGCTTGTATATTACTGGGAGTAGGCTAATTGGTCTGTAATTTTTTAACTCCTTTATGTCACCTTTCTTGTGGATAAGGATTATATTAGCATTTTTCCAACTGCGCGGTATACTACATGTCTTGACACATTTCGTGAAGAGCGATGCAAGTTTTTCAAGTACAACATCTCCTCCGTCTTTGATCAAGTCGGCTGTTATACCATCTTCACCGGCTGCTTTACCGCGGGCCATGCCTTTAGCAGCTTTTTTGACTTCGTCAGTGGTTATACATGGAATTTCAGTATCTTACTCTGATTCTATTTCTTTTAAGGTTGTATGGTCTGTCTGAGAGCTGTACAGTTCCGAGTAGAAATCTTCTGCTACCTTTACTATTTCGTTGAAATTATTGATAACGTTACCTCGTTTATCTTTTAGCGCATGCATTTTATTTTGTCCTAAGTGCAGTTTCTTTTTGACCGATTTAATGCTGGTGCCTTTTTCTACTGCTTTCTCTATTTCTGTCGTGTTAAAGTTTCTTATATCTCTTTGCCTGGCTTTACTGATCAACTTTGATAGTTCTGCGAATTCAATCTTATCTATGGGCGAAGTTACTTTCATTTGTTGACGTTTTTTTATTAAGTCCTTGGTAGATTGGGACAGCTTATTTGTTGTTTGCTTTGCTGTTTTGCCCCCGAGTTCTATCGCTGTTTCAAGGATTGTTTTCGTTAGAGTTCTGTTTATTTCTTCTACATCGTCACGTTGTCATTCATTTACATGTATGAGTGGACAATGTCAGGGGTGATTTCCCCAATGCTTCGCCCACTCGTCATGGTTCACTTAGTGGAAATGCGTGGATTCTTTTTTTAGGGGCGAAGCTCCTTAAAGCGGCACCCGTTCGTCCCTCGTAGTCGTAGTCGTAGTCGTAGTGCGTAACCAGTCTTACGCTTTGACCTCCAAGGTGGTGCCGGTGGGAGATTTCTCCTGTGCGTTGTTGAACAATAAAAAAAATTCGCAGCGTGCGCGTTAACTAAAAGCCGAATTCTTCTGTCTCTCATTCCCCATTAGCAGCCATTGGCATGTTCCAGTAGGAAACGTTAGTAGAAGTAGAAGTGTTAAAAGCCGACTTCTGCTGTCTCTCATTTCCAGTAGCAGCCATTGTTTACCTCCAAGGTAGTGCCTGGTGAGATTTCTCCTGTGCGTGATTAAACAATAAAAATTTTGTTCAAAACGCCGTTGATTGATGAAATAAACCAACGAAAGACGCCAGATGTTTTCTAAAAGCAAAACGAAAAGACGCCAGATGTTTCTAAAGCAAAACGAAAAGACGCCAGCTGCTTAACGAAAGACGCCAGGTAAAGCAATGGTTTTCATCTGCAACCAGTGCAAGAACCACTTAGCTTACATTTCACCGACCACAAAGCGGTCATAATGAAAGGACAACGGAAACCAGCAATAAAAGTTTGATAAACATTTAATCAATCGTTTCACGTCATTTTTATCGGGCGAATTAACGGAAGAAATTTCACGGTTTAACCGATGATTACTTCCAGGAGCTTCGCCCAATCTCATCATCATTCACCTCGTGGATCTGCCGTCAATTTTTTTTCAAAGATCTTTCATCTTTGAAAAAGGCTGGTTCCGTGAGGAAGCGAGCATGGCTCAGAGCCGAAGGGAACGGATTGTCGGAGGGAGCAATAAAAAAATAAAAGAGATCGTAGACAGACGAGGAAAGCGGTATTTCTGGCATCGTGAAGTGGGAATATTATTGGCTCCAATGAAACAATTTTTTTTTCATTATTCCTCCGGTTTGTCGGCACCAGATACTGTCCCTCGTCGCAGTCTCTATGCAGCATGAGTTACCACGTTCGGTTAGGTTGGTTTAGTAAGTGTACTTAAACTTCGCTGTTCTCTCTCAGACGCGCTTGCCAATTTCCGCTTTGGTGTTCGTACGTTGCAAATCTGCCGTTACCACCAGGGCGCTAATCCAATGAGATTTGCATATTGGCATTGGCAGTTTTGAAAGAAAAACGATGGAGGATCAAGGACTGAAATCAAGAAAAGCAGTTAATGAAGATAAACATCATGCTATAGGAAGCTCAAAATGTGCTGAATAAGCAGCGCGATCTCGTTCCACTTTTCCTGTTTTGCAACGTTAAAATTGGGAATAATTGGTAACCGTAAATGTAGCTGATCCCTTTTTAACTAGTTTCTTCATTACACCTGTTAAGCAATATTCGTTCGTTGTAATTAAACTAATACCACAGCCACGCTATCAACCTAGTGATTGAGAAGTACGCGGAATATAACAAACCTTTTTATATGGCGTTTATCGACTACGAGAAAGCATTTGACTCCATAGAAATACAAGCAGTTCTAGAAGCTCTACGTCGACAAGGGGTACCTGGCGTATGCGTGAAAACCATAAACAACATATATAAAGATTGCACAGCCAGACTACTCCTACATGAGAGAAGCAGAGAAATCCCGATCGGGAGAGGTGTGAGACAGGGAGATACAATATCCCCGATGCTATTCACTGCATGTTTAGAGGAAGTGTTTAAACGTCTAGACTGGGAAGAAAAGGGCATTCGAATAGACGGAGAATATCTAAACAATTTAAGATTTGCAGACGACATTGTGCTCTTTAGCAATGATGGTGACGAATTACAAAACATGATTGATGACCTAAACAGGGAAAGCACTAATATTGGATTAAAAATGAATAGGCAAATGACCAAAGTTATGCTCAATAGCTTAGCTAAGGAACAGGAATTTAAAATCAACAATGAACCCTTACAATGTGTAAACGAATATGTATATCTGGGACAGTTAATATCAGGAACTCCTACCCAGGAAAAGGAAATTCTCCGTAGAACAAGGATGGGCTGGAGCGCATTCGGAAGGCATTACGATATCATGACCGGTAACTTACCGCTCTGATTAAAGCGAAAAGTATTCAATCACTGCATTCTCCCAGTACTAACGTACGGTACAGAAACATGGAGAATGACGAAAAAACTAGAGATGAAACTAAGGAGCACGCAACGTGCAATGGAAAGAAAAATGATAGGGGTAACGCTAAGAGATAAAAAACGAGCGGAATGGATCAGAGAACAGACAGGAGTAGCCGATATTATCTTATCAATTAAAAGAAAGAAGTGGACCTGGGCAGGACATGTCATGAGGAGGACAGTAAGAGCGACGGAATGGATACCAAGAGAGGGAAAACGCAACAGAGGTAGGCAAAAGGTTAGATAGAGCGATGAAATTAAAAAGTTTGCAGGCATAAAGTGGAACCTACTCGCTCAGGATAGGGCGGATTGGAAATCGTTGGGAGAAGCCTTCGTCCTGCAGTGGACCTAAACAGGCGGATGATGATGATGACACTTACGAAAGTATTACATTATTTCTCGTGCATAGAATCACACCTCGTAACTTACTTCACTTAATAACGTTTAATGAACAGGTTCTGCTAACCGGAATAAGGTGACACGGTCTATGTTCATGTCTGCACGAAGCTTGATTGGAACTATTCGACAGAAAGTGCGCGTAACATTTGTCGCCTCCCACGTTTCAAGAAATAAAAAGTGAGTCGCTGCGACTTCCTATGCCAGATAACCGCAGATCACACTAACTCGCAAAGATGGTGAAGGTAAAATGACTCCAGCATACAGGAGAAGTACGTTCACGATTGAAATCGATACCTTTTTAAGCAAGAAATGCATATCAAACACTCCACTGTAAAAGAAACACCTAAATATGCGTCCCGAGCGTCGTTGCGGAGAATTAATCAAGTTTCTCTGGCCGCGTTTCTTACAGAGCGTAAACTAAACGTATCTCCCAACAGTGCTTTATCAAATTTGTCTTCGTCGATCGTGTCGTGTGTGTGTGTGTGTGTGTGTGTGTGTGTGTGTGTGTGTGTGTGTGTGTGTGTGTGTGTGTGTGTGTGTGTGTGTGTGTGTGTGTGTGTGTGTGTGTATTTTCATCCCCGTTTTAATCAACTTTTCAGCGTAACGTTGCTCAACCTCTATGCCCTCAAGCGAGCGTCTAACTGCGAAAGTGTCCGTTCACGCGAAAAGGCTGTTCGAAGTTGCACTGAGTTCTGGTCTGTAAGCTTTCCATATTTTCCTCTTAAGCTTGCATGCCAACTGGGCCATATAATTCGATGTATGCGGTTCACTTGGCACGTAAGCGTGGAAAGAAGTTATTTATTAGACAAATTATCAGTACTCTGCAGCAGCCAAACACCCCCTGCTGGACTGTCTTTTTACAGCCATCTAGCGGATAGTGGATAGTGCTATCATAATACTGAAGCTCCCTACGAAAATACCATGCCTGATTACCCAGCATTCTCTGGTAACAACGTCGATTACCCCCATTCTCAATCCAATAACGGGGCCACGCACAATCATATTAAGCGTGTTAAGTACTTGGGACTCTCTGGAGTCCCGCAAAATAACACACAAAGGGCGATAGGTGTTTCTATAAATACCGGCTGCAGCGTGGGTCGACGCTGGATAAATAAAGCATTCGCGCAAAGGCGCCTTTAATCTTTACGTTTTTATATGTAGATATCATTCAGATAAAGAAGAAAAGATAACGTGCCTCAGCGATTCTTTGGTTCTGAAACTCATCGACTAGATGGATGAGTGGGGAAACCGCAGCGGGCATCAAATGGTTGAGCGTTCAGGTACGGGGATCAATCACAGCCCGGAAACACCTGAGATGCACGGATTGTTCTATTATGTTAGAGTAGGTGGCAGAACATGTGCCGTGACTGCGTGAGGAAATGAAAAAGTTCGGCTTGTGTTACACCACCATAGCACATGACGGCGAAATGCTTCTCCACATTTGGAAATGGATTCGGTTGCTTCTTTCCTCTATAAGTAGTTCGACCTCCCCCACCCGTTTCCAATTATGTAGGGCATCATGCCGGTTGTCCTATTCTGGTTAACCTACATGCTTTTCACTCTCTCCTCTTTTTTTTCTTTTTCTTTCTATGCACGAAGTCATACTTTTGCAACACTTAGGTGGGAATTCTCAACGTCCGCCGCGGTGGTGTAGTGGTTATACTCGGCTGCCACCCAAAATACGCGGGTTCGATCCCGGCCGCGGCGGTCGCATCTTCGATGGAGGCGAAAATGCCAGAGGCCCGTGTACTGTGCCTTGTCAGTGCACGTTAAAGAACCCCAGGTGGCCTAAATTTCCGGATCCCTCCACTACGGCCTTTCTCTCCTCTCTATCTCTTTCACTCCCTTTCCCCCACCCCCACGGACGCTTAGCCGTGCTCCCTACATGGGCTGCAGAAATTAGCGTCCTTTCCTAACCGAACCACAATTATCATCATCATCATCATTCTCAACGACAAATGCGCGTGACCAGATTTTGGAGACATGCTCACGTGACGCCATTTCTCGGCAGCCGCCGTGGCGTTTCGCCGTAACTGAATGGGCGATAGGAGAAAAATAATCATATCGGATAAACAAAACAAGTTATCTAAATCGACTTACGGATCTTTCAATTAGAGGACTACTGCAACATTCTGGCTGAGTTCCTGCATGCCACCTCAAAGAGCATGGTTTCCTGGGAAATTTGAATGTATGACGATCGTCCTTCTAAGTGAAGAGACAATCTTGGAATACCGTCCTCACCGACCAACGGCACAGAAGGCAATGAAAGCGCTATTGGGCTTTCTGAAAACATCTGGCCTTACCGAGCGCCTTTGACACTGTATGGGACTGTCCTGTAGCTTTTTCATTCCCCCTCTCTCTTTCTCTCCTTTTCCTCCCCTTGTCCCTATCTCCCAATGTAGGGTAGCCAACTGGTCTGACTGGTTAGCATCCCTGCCTTCCCTTCCTTATCTCTCTCTCTCTCTCTCTTGAACGTATGAAAACATTCAAATTCAATGTCTAGGCTTTGAAGCCTATAAAATCTTCAAAGCCTACGCATTGAAATACAAAAATGCCTTGGGGAAAGTTCGTGTACTATGTGCCGTGCTACTGCAAGTTTACTGGGGCGTTGCAGTGTGTCTCTCCTGTATAGATCCAACGAGTTGGCCTTGATAACTAGTTTTTTTTTCGCTACATATGGTAATTTTTCGCCTATTACCCTTTCAGTTATGGCGGTACTACCGGCTGCCACCGACAGCTGGCGTCCTCTGCACATGTCCCTAAATCCCAGAAATGAGCTTATGTATTGGATTTCCATACATTTTCATGCGAGTCACGTGTTGTTTTGCGTCATTCCTGCGGCTCGCCGTGTGTTTCAATGGCACCGCCCATCTATTTATCTAACTCTTTCGCCTTAAAGCTTCCATCGAGTACGTGCCGATAATGTAAGCATGGAGGCGCGCTCTCACCCATATGCTGAACGACTATAGGACTGCAACGCTTGGTAAGCGAACCCAACTTGTATAAAGCGTAATTACTAGGACAGCGTGTTCGCAGCTAAACAAGGACGATGAGAATACGGAGGCATCCTTGCTTAGTTACGTGCTTCCTGCCTCAGTAATTATAACTCATCAGCTTGCCCGATATACCCCTCTGTCGTGTGAAACCTTCTCATGTTTACAAGTTTCCAGAGCTAAGAACCAAAGTTCAAACCAGGAAAATTCGCCGTGAAAACGATCAGAACCGCGATAATGTTCTTTTAGCGTTGATCGTATCGTAACTAGCAAGGATGTCATGTTATGGATGTGATGGCCTATCAGCTATGTTAGTCATGCCCCCTTTGGTAATTATCTATACTGACCGTATGTGGTTCTTTACTATATACTTCTTCCTTCCTGTCTGCAAAGAAAGAAAGAAAGAAAGAAAGAAAGAAAGAAAGAAAGAAAGAAAGAAAGAAAGAAAGAAGAAAGAAAGAAAGAAAGAAAGAAAGAAAGAAAGAAAGAAAGAAAGAAAGAAAGAAAGTCCACTCTTGCCGTCAACCCACTACCCACGTCCTTGCTCTCATCCCACTGCTGCATGTTAGTGATAGTGATGCTGATAGTGACAGCAAACTTGAAACCCTTGCCAGTTACATCCCGATTAACGATAAAAGCACATTTTTGCTGCTGCCACGCTTGTCACGGCGTGGTACTTTGTACTTTTTTTGTGTTTATCATTTAGGCATCGTTCTAGCGCGCGGATCCGTTTGCAGACGTAGCGGTCCCAAAAAGTCAGCTTTGCCGCTGGACAATTTTAATATGCAGTGAAGCACATCAAGAGTCGGGAAGGGCGTACTATCGCGGGACACAATTTCGTTCCTTTATTTACACACACGAGCCGCCGCCGTGTCTTATCAGTGAAACGCCGTTAATACATACCCGTTTTATAGGTATACTAATGGTTCAAACGTATAGTTTCGACGAATCCCTGACGCGATGTACTTAAGCCTAATGCATTCGATGATGTCTAGTGCAGCGCGCAGCGCTTATCGTACTACAGTACGCTGTGCCTACCGGGCAATCATCGTTACTCGTTTAACGGGGAAGGGCAAAAAATAACAACAAGAAAAAAGAATGCACGCATTCGTCTTTCCGGAATAGCCGATTTTTTCGACGATTGAACGGTGGACTGGGGATGTCCGAAAACCGAAGATTGACTGCATGCACTCGGGGGCAATGCAAAGTTGTACTAGGGTAGAGCATGGAAGCCCGAGATGTCGGCGGTGGTGGGCTTGTAATCTGTAAAGTGGAAGGTCGGCAGGGCTGGTATGTGGCAGAAGCACAGCTGCCCGATGTGTTGAGAACTCTGCCTTACGCATATTCATGGAAAGCCTATCTTTTCACATCATGATAGTGTGTATTAAAGGCATACAGGGCAGTTAAACGTTGATCAGTAAAGCGCTTGCGTCCGGGTGTTGTTGCTTGTTCGTCCTTGTTTGTTTCCGCGCTACGCTACAAGTAAAATGAATATTCGTTGTTTTGCGTCCTCGCATCTCACAGGCAAGCGAAGTCTGTTCGGTCCGAAAATGTTTTACCAATATTTGTGGCCAACCACGATGGAGGCGTTAAACTGGAAATGATTTACTGTCCCTGTCCCGCGTAATCACGCATAAGCGGTCCGTTTATGCCTTTAGAAAGTCGGGCTTTTTTGTGTTATGTATGCCATGATACTCATGCAGTGGCTTGTCTCTCGCGCTTGTCCTACACTCGTGGCATGTCATTGCAAATTATGATACCAAGTTTACGTTGTACCAAGTTAACAAAATCAAAGTTTTATCAGGTTATACGACGATAACAACATATACCGAGATAAATGTTACACAAGTTAACGGAACGGCCACGTGTGCACAAAAATTTACGGTTCTCGTTACACCACGTGAAAGACAACTTCGAGACATTTTGGCCAGCCAGGAAGCGCTAATGAGAATGTCAGAATATAAATATTGGAATAGTTTTACCTTATAGAGACCTAGATATAGTTTCTCCTTCGGGAGCAAGTCATGCGCGATGCAATTATGCAAGTATATGTTCCTGTCTCTCCAAATATCTCTCTTTATATATTTCTTTATTAGCTCGCGGGTAACGGATAACCTTGAAGGAGGGCAGCTCGTACCGTTATTAATTCACGAAAACGAATTCCCGCATTGCGGTTTGTCATTTCACATAAATGACGACCCCGCACGGCTTCGCCTCAAATTCAACATTTAAAAGGCGACCTTTAAAGATGGCATAATAACATAGCCTACGAAAGCTAACGCGCAGTTGGCTATACAATAGAGGCCCCTCTCCCCGCTTTCTTTCTCTACGCTTCGCCAGCCCCAAGCAGCGCATTAAATTATAAAAATTTATGAACAGTCAGTCAGAGCGAAAGAAAGAGCGGTATATGTAGTGGTCAACATTTCATTAAAGAGAAGAGACACGGTTGGCGGTATTTGATAACACTGAATCCGGCTCCCAGCTTCTTTCTCTAAACCTCCGCTGCTCATTTCATTATCCTCCCTTTTCTAATCACCCTTGGCAACAGCTGCGAAACCTAAATTTAAAAAGAAAAAGAGCGCACCAAGACCAAGAGTATCATTCCCAGGACTCGCCGGACGTTATTCAAACATTCCCCAACGCCCACCACAGCAGCGACACACAGGCGAGCTATACACAGGCGCAGTGCGTATATACGCCAATGACGCACTTCCGTCCGGTCTCTTCCATGGACAGACGCTCGTATGCGACGCGTTTCTCTCCGTTTAGCTTTATTGTACATAGTAGTCTCTTTACGCGTCGTCCCTCTTGCTTCTCTTGCTGCTGTTATGTAACTTACGAAGCGTAACTGCCTTCCGGAGGAACATTTTATACGAGGCACGGGTCTGATGAGGAAGCAAACGAAAGAAGCAAACAATAGATAAAGGGAAAAAAATCAGGGGGACATGTAGGGGAGAAGCAGAGTCTGCGCGACGGACTTTCGGCAAAGCAATCAGACCAGCAAGTGCACCGTGCTTGATTTGGCGGTCAAGGACAGCGAACGGCGCACAAGAAGTGTGCCCGCGTGCTTTTGCCCTTCTCAATGAAGATCTCTTCACGAGGGGCGTTACTCAACAGCAATAGAATCACTAAGGTGGAAGTAAATGGGAGGCCATGCCCTCTGTGGCTGCAGTCAGCGTCTGCAGGTAGTACAAAGCAGCTCGGAAAAGCACCTATCACTCGCTTATGAATGGATGTTAATAGCTGAGCTGTTTACGGCGCGGTTTGATCGGTACAGGGAGTGTTTGCAGTGAACAGAGGAGCTGTCAAGCAGAAAGGAAAAGCGAGCAGGCTCTTGCCCTTGACCCACTAACAACATCTTTGCCCCCAGACCACTGATACATGATAGTGATAGCGATAATGATAGTGCTGCATGATAGTCATGGTGAATTCGACACCCTCCCACCAGCTCAGCTGGGGCCTGTTCTTTTCACTATGGACCCTTAACAACTCGCGCAGGCTTCTGTCCTTGTGTCACTGCTTTTTGGTTTTGTTTTTTTTTTTTTTTTTGTATTCAGAGAGCGCAGCGGCAAAGGAGTAGGAACAGCAAGTACTGTACTAACAGCTGCTGCGTATAATTAAAAAGAAAAATGTCATTATTTCCTTAACGCGGAAATGTTTATACATACTGAAAACAATGGCTAGGACTCTTTAGCTATCGCCTAAGAGACGTAAGGGCGGAAGGCAAGAACCTTGCCAGTCGAACTCGGGACCTAGGTGTTAGAACCCGGAACCTTTGGCAGTAGAACGTCACGTGATAGCATTGGCTGTAAAGGTCAACGTACAAAATGAGGACGTAAACAGTGATTTCAGTGCCTACTGAAGAAGCTCAGACTAAGCGAATTATTATTATTATTATTATTATTATTATTATTATTATTATTATTATTATTATTATTATTATTATTATTATTATTATTATTATTATTATTATTATTATTATTATTTGGTTTCAGGTGTCGAAGCCAGCTATGACTATGAGGCACGCCCCGTAGTGGAGAACTCCAGAGTAATTTTGACCCCTCGGGGGTTCTTTAACGTGGACCTAAATCTAAGTACACTGGTGTTCTTTCTTTTTTTGTCATTTCACCCACGTCGATATGCGGCCGCCGTGATCGGGGTTCGAACCCGCCACCTCGAGCTTCGCAAGCCAACACATAGCCTCTAAGCGAACACGTACGGCGGGTACTAAGGCAATTCAAGAAACCACAACTTCGCAGCGAGTTTATTCACTAGGCCCAATCCTATAAGTCGACTAACTGACTTTTCACTCTCATCAAGGTTTCATGCGGGCGAGAGAAAGAGGCACCAGCCGCACTCATACTCAGCATTTCCTGGTGTGGCCGTTCAGAAAGATCCGCTTCTGCGGTTCCGCATTATCTCTCGCACACTTAGATGTCAAGTGGTCAGCGCTATGGAGCCGTCCACGACTACCTTTGCTATTTCACGGTAGTTCCTTTGAGATAATAGCTCTTCAGCATCAGTTATATAATAGCGTGGATGGGAAGACGGCTTGTGATGCGGATGCTTCTTTTCCCAAGCTGTGCAACTACACAGGACACGGGAAAAGAAGGGGGCGAGAGAGCGTAGACTGCGGCAAGTTCACTTGTACGTCAGCGGTCGCCTGCTGCCCTTCTTTCACAATGCCCTGTCTTACCGCACAGTTCGTAAAAAAAAGAAAACCCTAGGAGTCCTTATAGCTATCGTTTAAGAGACGTAAAAGCGAAAGCCTTATTGCATGATCCCAGGCTTCGAACCCGGCACCTAGTGGTTGTATTTCCAAAGGTCGATGGGATCGAGTCCTGTACATATGTATATACCGTACTGTCCAGTGTTAACAACACTGTCACGTTAAACCATGTGTGGCGCGCACCCGCACAACTGTGGCCGAGAAATGCGAGTACACGCCACCCGCGATGTTATTATCGTTGATCGCGACGCAAATGGCGAGCATGACATGTATGCCCGTGTGCTGCGTACTATGTACATAGCACTATGTACATAGCATATAGTTCCAATTTTACTATGTAAAAAGTGAAGCTTTTACGACGTTTTGTTCCAACTTTGGTATGTACACTTCGCGACCTCGCTTTTTTGCCAAGGTCGGCTTCTAATCAGATACATAGTGCTTTTGCCATAGAATAAATATAATGCTATCCATCCCTTCTAAAAGATTGCCTGTGGTATCGGCTATCGGACGGGGTTCGTCGTACGTGTGTATTGATAGTCGTTCGTGAATTTTGCAGAGAGCTTGCAGCGTTACACTAGACGCAGGCTGGAGCGTGCATGGAATGGACCCGCACGCAATAGCGGACGATATCGTGTTTCCGCGAGGAACTTGAGGATTCGGGACAGATGCTGTTTCAGAACTTTTCCTTTTATTTAACTGATCCGTGATGCGGAGCTGAAAAGTGAGTGGTTTACCGCGTGTGTCCAGAATAGCAGGAAGGACCAACTGGATGGAGAGCAACCTGCAGCCACGGTTCGAATCCATCGTCACTGTTAGTCCTGACGGCGTGGGCTTTAATGGATTTCGGAATCGACCGGCACTCCATAGAAGGCGCTCGAACGAAGTAATTGCAGGCCGCACTGGTAAAGCTCCTGTACACGTCCGCAGAAGGCGCCCCTCTTGTTCTTCTTCTTATTTTTTTCTCTTTGGCAGCATCCTTCGTTCCCCTTTGTCGGTGAACGCAATCACTGGAACCACAGCGTGCAAGCAAACAAGACGAAGGCTTCAGCTGATTCGTGCAGCCGCAGAGAGAGTTCAAAAACAAAGAAATCGCTGAAGTGTGCGAGTGCGTTTTCTCTCTTGTTGTCACCTTTTTCTACACAGCGTACTTGATTCGGTCATTTCATTCGTAAACTCGCAACTCTCACACATCATGCGTGCATTGTTTGGCAAGCCAGAAACACCACGGTTGCTATTGGAGCACGATTACGGCCGTTTTGAAGCACTTGCTATAGCCTGCAGTAAGCGTGACACGTTTCATATTTCCTGTGTGCTATGTAATATATCGTTATGTTGTATTGACTGGTTTATTTGTGGGGTTTTACGTCCCGAAACCACGATATTATTACGGGATACGCCGTATAGTGGAGGCCTCCGGAAGTTTCGGCCACCCGAAACGCGCACAAACATCGCACAGTACACGGGCCTCGACATTCCGCCGCTATTGAAACGCAGTCGCAGCCGCCGGAATGCATTAATAGACCACCGCGGAGGGGTCAGTCGTAATGTTCGATACAATTAGGTACCATTATAATCAGTCTTTCTGCGAACACGCCCGAACACACACCCGCGTGAAACCCGTTCGTTAAAATTCACGCCTTCTCGTGAATGTATCGCTCTTCGTTCGACAGGCAGTAAAATGCAATCTGCCGGGCAACATTCCATCATTGTTCCGGGAACAGTGCCCCACACGCTGCAATTCTTCGTTGGGATCGATCCTGTTGAACTGGCAAGACACACACACACACACACACACACACACACACACACACACACACACACACACACAAGAGGAAAAACGGGAGAAGAAACATGATTGAAACTTATGCCAATGTCATAAATGAGCAAACCTTATGCAGTATAGCACTGTTCATCAAAAGCAGCAAGAACTTTGACAATTTTCCTAAAGAGACATAAAGACGGTTAACTTCAGACTTTCGCCTGAGCTAGTTGGCTGCGCATATATCAAGGACTTCAGCAGACAGCACGGACGAGGCATTCAAGCACTAAGTGCGCACGATGTAATATTACTCGTCTTTTTTTTTTTTCACCTCTGCTTCTCGACCAATAAGCAACTCAAGAGACAAGATAGAATACGCCGAGCTATCTAAGCTCATCAGTAAAAGTAGAGTCAGGGACGTACGTAACCATAACGTGAAAGAAATAGAAGCAGCCGTCAGAAAAGGAGTCAGCATCAAAACAACCAAAAGGAAGCTTTGTGCGGGAAAGAACATAATGCATGCAGTGAAAGATAAGCAGGGCAACATCGTTACTAACTTTAGTGGCATAACCAAAGTGGCCGAGGATTTCTATTCCGAACTATACAGCTCAAATAGGAGTCTCCCCACCATGAGTGTATTAAATGCCGAGTAGGTACTACGAAATCCAGCGTCACTGCGGACGAAGTTAGGAAAGCAATACAGGGCATGTCCCGCGGAAAAGCGGCTGGAGATGACGGCATAACCACCGACTTGATCAAAGATGGCGGAGACTTCCTTATTGGAAGCTCGCGACACTATACACTCAATGCCTCAAACTTCAAATGTACCCGAAGCTGGAAAAACGCAAATATTCTATTATTACATAAGAAGGGAGATGTTAAAGACTTGAGGACTACAGGCCGATTAGTCTACTCTCAGCACTTTACAAAATATTCACAAGGTTATCTCAAACAGAATAAGGGCCACACTTGAATTTAATCAACCGAGAGAGCAAGCAGGTTCAGAAAAGGATACTCTACCATGGACCACCTGCATGCGGTCAATCAAGTAATCGAGAAATCCGCTGAATACAACAAACCCCTCTATATGGCTTTCATAGATTACGAAAAGGCTTTCGACTCGGTAGAGATACCAGCAGTTCTGGAGGCACTACGTCGTCAAGGAATATGTGATAGCTATATAAACACAATAGCCAACATCTATAAGATTCTACAGCCACCCTGCTCCTCCATAAGAAAAGCAGAAAAATCCCAATACAGAAAGGTGTCAGGACAGGGAGATACAATTTCTCCCATGCTATTTACTGCATGTTTGGAAGAAATCTTCAAAAGGTTAGACTGGGAAGAGACAGGGCTCAGGATTAACGGCGAATATCTGAGTAACCTGCGATTTGCAGATGACATAGTACTCTTTAGCAATGATGGCGACGAATTGCAAACGATGATTGAAGACTTAAGCCGAGAAAGCGCTAAGGTAGGATTAAGGATGAACATGCAGAAAACAAAGATAATGGTAAGTGGCACGGCGAAAAAAACGTCTATTCAAGGTCGAAACCCATACATTAGAAGTCGTAGAAGAATATCTGTACCTAGGACAGCTACTTACTGGAGAACCCACCCATATAAAAGAAATCCACCGTAGAATAAACATGGGATGGCGCGCATATGGCAGACATTCACAACTCATGAACGGAAACCTACCACTATCGCTCAAACGGAAACTATATAACTACTGCATCCTGCCAGTACTGACTTACGGATCAGAAACCTGGAGAATTACAAAGAAGCTAGAGAGAAGTTAAGAACCGCGCAGCGGGCGATGGAACGGAAATGGTAGGCGTTACACTAAGGGATAGGAGACAGCCGAGTGGGTCAGAGAACAAACGGGGGTCGCCGACATAATGAACGATATTAAGAAGAAAAAATGGACATGGGCAGGCCACGTGATGAGAAGGCTAGATAACCGATGGACAGTTAGAACGACGGAATGGATACCAAGAGAGGGTAAGCGCAGCCGTGGGCGGCAGAGAGTAAGATGGGGGACGAAATCAAGAAATTCGCAGGCATCAAATGGAATCAGCTCGCGCAGGACAGGCAAGGATGGCGAGGATTGGGAGAGGCCTTCGTCCTGCAGTGGACATAAAATTGGCTGATGATGATGATGATGAAACATTAATAAAGTGTTGAAGAAGTTAACCTCAGACTTATAAAATTGTTGTTATGGCTAATTGTATTTATAATCATTCTTCGTCTCTCCTCCTTTTGTTTGTTATTACATGTGAACAAGAATTCCTTTCAAATTGTTTGTGCGTTCAGAAATATAATCTGAATATTATGTAACACGTCGCTGTAACCGACGTTGCCGGGCCTAGTCGCTCAGTCGTCGGAGACTTTGGCAGGCCCGTTTCTGTGTACTACTTCTGGATGTGAGCCATAAAGCTTATTATTATTATTATATATTATTATTATTAATATTATTATTATTATTATTATTATTATATTATTATATTATTATTATTATTATATTATTATTATTATATTATTATTATTATTATTATTATTATTATATTATTATTATTATTATTATTGGGGTGAGGCACACTCCGTAGTGGAGGATTCCGGAGTAATTTTGACTACTCGGGGGTACGTGAACCTAATCTAAGTACACTGGTGTTCTTTCTTTTTTTTTTTTCATTTCACCCACGCCGAGATGCGGCCGCCATGACCAGAGTTCGAACCCGCCACGTCGAGCTTCGCAAGCCAACACATAGCCGTTAAGCGACCACGTACGGCGGGTGCTAAGCGAATTCAGTAACCACAGCTTCGCAGTGAGTTTATTCACTAGGCCGAATCCTATAAATGGACTAACTGACTTTTCACGCCTCACCAAAGTTTCATGCGGGAGAGAGAGAGCCACCAGCCGCACTCATACTCAACATTTTCTGGTGTGCCCGCTCAGAAAGATCCGCTGCTGCGGTTCCGCATTATCTCTAGCACACTTAGATGTCAAGTGGTCAGCGCTATGGAGCCGTCCACGACTACCCTTGCTATTTCACCGTAGTTCCTTTGGGACATACTTTTCAACATCAATTACATAATAGCGTGGATGGGAAGGTGGCCTGTGATACGAATGCTTTCTTTTGCAAACTGTGCACCCAGACAGGAGAAGGGAACAGAAGGGGGCGAGAGAGCGTAGACTTCGGCAAGTTCAGTTGTACGTCAGCGGTCGCCTGCTGCCCTTCTTTCACAATGTCCTGTCATGCCCCACAGTTCGTAAAAAAAGAAACCCCTAGGAGTCGTTATAGCTATCGATTAAGAGACATGAAAGCGAGAGCCTTATTGCATGATCTGGGCTCGAACCCGGCACCTAGTGGTTCTTTTCCAAAGGTCGTGGGATCGAGTCCTGTACATATGTATATACCGTACTGTGCAGTGGTAACAACACGGTCACATTAAATATTGTGGCGCACACCCGCACAACTGGCCGATAAATGCGAGTACACGCCTCCCGCGATGTTATTATCGTTGATAGCGACGCAAATGGTGAGCATGACATGTATGTCCTTTTGCTGTGTACTTTGTACATAGAACTAAGTACATAGTACATAGTGCTAGTTTACTGTGTACAAAGTGAAGTTTTTACAACGTTTTGTTCCAACTTTGGTATGTATACACATCGGAACCTCGATTTTTATCCAAGGTCGCCTTCTAATCAGATACACAAGGCTTCGTCATAGAATAAATATAGGCTATCCATCCCTACTAAAAGCTTGCCTGTCGTATAGGCTATCGGACAGGGATCGTCGTGCGTGTATCGTGATGGTCATTCGTTAATTTCGCAGAGAGCCTGCAGCGCAACACTACACGCAGGCTGAAGCGTGCATGGAATGGCACTGCACGCAATAGCGGAGGATGTCGCGTTTACGCGAGGAATTGAGAATTCGGAACAGATGTTGTTTCAGCACTTTTCCTTATTTAATTGATCGGTGATGCGGAGCTCAAAGTGAGGGGTTTACCGCGTGTGTCCGGAATAGCAGGAAGGACCAACTTGATGGAGAGCAACCTGAAGCCACGGTTCCAACCATCGCCACTGTTAGTCCTGACGGCGTGGGCTTTAATGGATTTCGCAATCGACCGGAACTCCATAGAAGGCGCTCGAACGAAGTAATTGCAGGCCGCACTGGTAAAGCTCCTGTACACGTCCGCAGAAGGCGCCCCTCTTGTTCTTCTTCTTATTTTTTTCTCATTTCACCCACGCCTGAGATGCGGCCGCCATGACCAGAGTTCGAACCCGCCACGTCGAGCTTCGCAAGCCAACACATAGCCGTTAAGCGACCACGTACGGCGGGTGCTAAGCGAATTCATTAACCACAGCTTCGCAGTGAGTTTATTCACTAGGCCGAATCCTATAAATGGACTAACTGACTTTTCACGCCTCACCAAGGTTTCATGCGGGAGAGAGAGAGAGAGAGAGCCACCAGCCGCACTCATACTCAACATTTTCTGGTGTGCCCGCTCAGAAAGATCCGCTGCTGCGGTTCCGCATTATCTCTAGCACACGTAGATGTCAAGTGGTCAGCGCTATGGAGCCGTCCACGACTACCCTTGCTATTTCACCGTAGTTCCTTTGGGACATACTTTTCAACATCAATTACATAATAGCGTGGATGGGAAGGTAGCCTGTGATACGAATGCTTCTTTTTGCAAACTGTGCACCCAGACAGGAGAAGGGAACAGAAGGGGGCGAGAGAGCGTAGACTTCGGCAAGTTCAGTTGTACGTCAGCGGTCGCCTGCTGCCCTTCTTTCACAATGTCCTGTCATGCCTCACAGTTCGTAAAAAAAGAAACCCCTAGGAGTCGTTATAGCTATCGATTAAGAGACATGAAAGCGAGAGCCTTATTGCATGATCTGGGGCTTCGAACCCGGCGCCTAGTGGTTCTTTTTCCAAAGGTCGTGGGATCGAGTCCTGTACATATGTATATACCGTACTGTGCAGTGTTAACAACACTGTCACATTAAATATTGTGTGGCGCACACCCGCACAACTGTGGCCGATAAATGCGAGTACACGCCTCCCGCGATGTTATTATCGTTGATAGCGACGCAAATGGTGAGCATGACATGTATGTCCTTTTGCTGTGTACTTTGTACATAGAACTAAGTACATAGTACATAGTGCTAGTTTTACTGTGTACAAAGTGAAGTTTTTACAACGTTTTGTTCCAACTTTGGTATGTATACACATCGGAACCTCGATTTTTTATCCAAGGTCGCCTTCTAATCAGATACACAAGGCTTTCGTCATAGAATAAATATAGTGCTATCCATCCCTACTAAAAGCTTGCCTGTCGTATAGGCTATCGGACAGGGATCGTCGTGCGTGTATCGTGATGGTCATTCGTTAATTTCGCAGAGAGCCTGCAGCGCAACACTACACGCAGGCTGAAGCGTGCATGGAATGGCACTGCACGCAATAGCGGAGGATGTCGCGTTTACGCGAGGAATTTGAGAATTCGGAACAGATGTTGTTTCAGCACTTTTCCTTTTATTTAATTGATCGGTGATGCGGAGCTCAAAAGTGAGTGGTTTACCGCGTGTGTCCGGAATAGCAGGAAGGACCAACTTGATGGAGAGCAACCTGAAGCCACGGTTCCAATCCATCGCCACTGTTAGTCCTGACGGCGTGGGCTTTAATGGATTTCGCAATCGACCGGAACTCCATAGAAGGCGCTCGAACGAAGTAATTGCAGGCCGCACTGGTAAAGCTCCTGTACACGTCCGCAGAAGGCGCCCCTCTTGTTCTTCTTCTTATTTTTTTCTCTTTGGCAGCATCCTTCGTTCCCCTTTGTCGGTGAACGCAATCACTGGAACCACAGCGTGCAAGCAAACAAGACGACGGCTTCAGCTGATTCGTGCAGCCGCAGAGAGTTCAAAAACGAAGAAATCGCTGAAGTGTGCGAGTGCGTTTTCCCTCTTGTTGTCACCTTTTTCTAGACAGCGTACTTGATTCGGTCATTTCATTCGTAAACTCGCAACACTCACACATCACGCGTGCATTGTTTGGCAAGCAAGAAACACCACGGTTGCTATTGGAGCACGATTACGGCCGTTTTGAAGCACTTGCTAGACACTAGCCTGCAGTAAGCGTGACACGTTCCATATTTCCTGTGTACTATGTATACATCGTTATGTTGGATTGACTGGTTTATTTGTGGGGTTTTACGTCCCGAAACCAGGATATTATTACGGGATACGCCGTATAGTGGAGGGCTCCGGAAATTTCGGCCACCCGAAACGCGCACAAACATCGCACAGTACACGGGCCTCGACATCCCGCCGCTATCGAAACGCAGTCGCAGCCGCCGGAATGCATTAATAGACCACTGCGGAGGGGTCAGTCGTAATGTTCGATACAATTAGGTACTATTATAATCAGTCTTTCTGCGAACACGCCCGAAGCACACACCCGCGTGAAACCCGTTCGTTAAAATTCACTCCTTCTCGTGTATGTCATCGCTCTTCGTTCGCACAGGCAGTAAAATGCACTCTACTGGAACATTTCACTATTGTTCCGGGAAACAGTGCCCCACACGCGGCAATTCTTCGTTGGGATCGACCCTGTTGAACTGGCAAGACACGCACGCACGCACGCACACACGCACGCACGCACGCACACACACACGCACGCACGCACCACTACACACACACACACACACACACACACCCACACACACAAAGAGAAAATACGGGAGAAGAAACATGATTGAAACTTGTGCCAATGGCATAAATGAGTAAACCTTATGTAGCATAGCACTGTTCACAAAAAGCAGCAAGAACTTGGACAACTTTCCTAAAGGGACATAAAGAAACTTAACTTCAGACTGTGTTCGCCTGAGCTAGTTGGCTGCGCATATATCAAGGACTTGAGCAGACAGCACGAACGAGGCACTCAAGCACTAAGTGCGCAGGATGTAATATTAGTCTTTTTTTTTTCACCCAGCGACACGGCGACACTTGAGCAAGTACCATTTCGTCTCCCACTATAGTCATTTCGATCGCGTTTGTACATACGCGCGGCGCTACTCAGTCAGCTGCCACTCGAGCTATATCGAGCATTCGAGCGTTATTATACGCCTGTTAGCGCGTAAGAGTTTCTGCTACGTCCGAGAATTCAATCTCTCCCACCCACGCTCATTTGCCATGGCTACAGAGAAAGCCGTTCATATATACGTTCGCGGCACTCTAACGTTATGGCCCGACGTTGTTCTGCGAATCGTGACTGATCGAAGCGTTGATCTTCTCTCCTTTCATTCATATTGCCCACATCGCCAATCTAATTAGTTTGCTGTCGAATTACGTTAAGCGGGCTAACCGCCCAGTGTCGCGATGGTTTGCGCTGGACAGTGCGTCATGGCCGATGCAGCATCGTTCTCGGCCAAATGTCCGCCGTCTCGTTCGAAGGGGGTTCAATGCAAATATGCATACACTCTACCTATTCGTTTCGCTTTTTTTTTTTATTGCTGTGGCATACTACGCGGTAACGTTAACGAGACTGAAGTACCGCCATGATGTCCCGTTCCTATGGCAACAATTACGTGGCACGTACTTCCCACGCATTACAAGTATAGCACTCTTCGAGAACTGATATTGTAGCGGACGACGTTCTGAACGTACTTTGATTGAGCACAGTGTCGGATCGCTGCAGACAAAGGCCACTGGTTAGATGTGTATTTTCTGTTCGTATTTCTTTATATTGATATTCTATTGAAGCAGGATAACAATACAAAACTGATGAAACTTTCCTTTTTTTTTTTTGTGGTGGGTAAGCCAACGTCATCGTCTCCGCCCAGTCTTGGACGAGAGCTGTTGTGAGGGCTGCGTCAATTCTGAGTTGTCGGAGGCAGCAACTATAGGTTTGAGTTTCACTGCTTTGTTGATGATTTCTGGGGTTTTCCGTCCCAGGAAGGAAGGAAGGAAGGAAGGAAGGGGAAAAAACAGAAAGTCAGTGAGGTTAACCAGAAAGGCGTCCGGTTGGCTACCCTACACAGGGGGAATGGGAAGGGAGAATAGAAAGATGGGAGAGAGAGGAAGAAGGGAATAATGAAAGAGACGTCGATCGTAGGATAAGTCCAACAGTCAAAGGCGTTCGCGCAAGCCCGTCGTCTTCAAAAAGCGCAAAAGTGCTCTCAGTGCCTTGTGGACGGACGAGCGATGAAGGCGGTGTTCAAGAAGCATTTGCACAGAAATTTTGCGTCCCAAAACCACGACATGATTACGAGAGACACCACAGTAGAGCAGTGGCGTAGCCAGAAATTTTTTTCGGGGGGGGCTGGGAATTTTCGACGGGCAGGCGGGAGGGAGAGTGTACGTATATATATATATATATATATATATATATATATATATATATATATATATATATATATATATATATATATATATATATATATATATATATATATATATATATATATATATATATATATATATATATATATATATATATATACTTTCGGAACGAAAATATGCACGTGACGTATTTGCGTGGACCGTCGCCCAATGAGTATAGATTCGGACAGCATGTGCGGCCTACTTCAGCCTTCAGTTGCCATGTCAACCGAGCACCGAGATAGCAATACTCTCGCACATTCAAAACTTTCACCGACGACAATGTATCGGCGAAATCTAGTAGAAAGACTATTTCTCCACGACTGCGAAGATTCGTCACTTGCCCACGCTACTACCTTGATGACCATTTCAAAATGAACTATAATGATCGATGTACACATACGCATGAAAGAATTCGCGATAGAAGGCGCAGCCGGGAACAGCGGGCAGCATACCTGAGGTAGGTAAGCTGAAAATGACGCCATAACAAACACATTTTTTGAAACCCTTTATGAATTTATCGTGGCGTTGTCCTGATAAACTCCGGAAGACTCTTTCCAACTTAACATGCTAGTAGAGATACAGGACAGCATTTTAGTATATATTTCGTATTTATGGTTTCCTCATCCAAACTTACCCGTTCGGCGTTCGCTACATTATACAGGCGCTTCCTTCACCAAATTTTCGATACATTTGCAGGAAGAACAGAGATTTGCTTGCGATAGTGATTCTGAGCAGCTCCAGATCTATCTGTCCTGAACATATTACCACTTCTTTTTTTAAAAGAATTAAGCCTATTGCGTTACAGAAAAATGCCGTCCTCATTACCATGGTAGGCCTCCCGAAACATGGTTTTCTCTCCACTAAGCTCACAAACGTCACCGTCCCGACTCTTTCACGAATAATTACTGACACTCTTGTTAAGCTGGAAAACGTGGTAAAATATCTCTTAATATTGAAAAAGTTTTTTTATGCGGTTTGCCAATTCACACTTTTGCCAGGTAAATTAAAAATTCCACGGTGCTGTTGGGACTAACACCCTACAGTTACTTCGTGGCATGCGGAATGCAAGTTGCGATGGATAAATCTGATTTGGAACTCGCTGAACTCCGGAATGGTGAGATGTCCCTACTTCGCGCAAAGGGGGAGGCGGTTCTACACCGCAACACTTCACAAGTACCACAACTACGTTACGACTCCGTTCGAAATGCTTCACGTAATCCCACTATACTCGCTCACCCCTCTGTCCACACACCTCAACAACCAATTAACCGAACCGGATTCGTGCTTGGGCCGGGAAGAAAAAAGGCAACAGGCTTAATTAAGTCCCCAAAACATGGAATTTAATATGCGAACATGATCAAAGTATACAATTAACAATTGGTAGCCAACGTAATGATGCGAGGCAAACAAATAGCAACGTAAACACATAGTGCAGCACAGGAATTAACAGGGCAAACAAACTCTTCAATGAACGGCCAATACGAGGGGTAAAACAGCTCATAAACTAATGGCGCAATGTCTCAAGTACGCTTGCTGCCGCCAACGAAAGGAACGCCTATCTGGGTGGGCTCCATCGGCACATAGCTCTCGTCGCCAGCCTGTGCACAGGTGCTTTGTTAGAAACTCGGACGTCGACCACGAAGTCGCCGTAGCTCGCGGATTCTCCCCGATCATTGCTGCTCGCATCCTGCTCTCGAAAAGACTACATCGACTCTCCGAGGTTGGAGAGCCGAACAGGCAGGCTTGCATGAGGGATCGCAAACGAAGCTTACTTCTTCACATGACGGAAGGTCACTGCATCTCTTCGAGTCTCCCGAATCTCCAAAATTCCGCCTTGTCCTCTGTCCCGAGACGAGTTTTTCTCCCTGACAGCTCCGCCTCACCAGGGCGTCTATCCAATGGTTGTCTACGGCAACGTCACCGGTAGAAAACGCACCAGTCCAACCCGCCGTGCGACTATTGTTTGGGACTCGCCTCCACAGTGTAACGCAGTACGAACTCCTCTCCAAAAATATAGAAAGCAAAATATAAACACACACAAAACTCGACATTCGGACACGACGTCGGACAGCCTAACCGGCGACACTTGTATACAGATTACCGTAATGAGCGTTAGCTAGCACCGCTTCCATTCCGAAACACTCCAGGTGCAAGCAATTTGGCGCCGTCTAGGCGCCCTCATGCTGGAAGTGCCCGGTGAAAAGACGCGCCTGTGGGGAGTCGCTCCTCTGTGGCCGGCCAGATGTGCGCGTCCGAGAAGCAGTTCTGCTTACTGCATTGCACGGTGATCGACACATACCGGGGACGCTCCGTTGGCTTTTTTCAGGCACTTATGAGCGCGCTGGGTTCGCTTTGGCGGCATTCTGTCGTCTTCAATGTCGCCGCCTAATGCACACTCTCATCTGGGACCGCCGCACAAACGTCAGCTCTTCTGTCAAAGCGCGGTTTCCTCAAAACTCGCGGCTAACGAGATTCTCTGACCGCAGTGGCAGCCGAAAAGTAGGATTGCAGAAGGCCAAAAACTCCCGCTACCCGCCTTCCCGTGTTTCACCCTGCCAACGCCCCTCGGGGCGTCACAATGGCAGACGGATCCGTATTAGGTATAAAATATTTCCTGTATCAATGACGTTCGCCATAAGCTTTCTACTTACGAAGTTCACAAATGTACTCACTTGATGCAGCACCAGCATCGACAGATACTAGATTATCAACTAGTACTAGCCGTATCTCACTGGTTTTTGCATACTGAAACTTCATTTGTTTTAACCTTACGCGATCGCTTGCTACACTGAGTTGACAATACTACATGCCTAGTGCTCGATTTAGACACATCAAGGTTAAAGAAGAAGTTTGTAAAAGAAAGCTCTCTTATGGTTCTTACACGCTGATATTTTCCCTGTGACCTTCATGGGGCTTTGTACGTTTTTTTCTTATTTCGCTCTCACTTAGGTTGCTGTTGAAAAACATGGGGGTTGATGTAAATAACTTATTTGGCTCCCTTACTAAACAAGGTCCAAGAATAGTGAGTTTCCTTCTGCCTAACGGAGAAGTAATATCCCGTTCAGTGAGTTAGAGACATGCCATATTTTCGGCTCTGATTCCGCGCACCAGGCAAGCATATAATGGTAGTGCATACAACCCTCAATTGAAACTATTCCAATGGCGAATAACTGCAGGACTTTCTCGGTGCTTTAACTTGGAATTGAATTAACAGTTGCGCGAAATTTCAGTATTTCATGCATCTAAACACTACCTTCTTCAAAATAAAGCGTCCTGATAAATCTGTTTACTTCAATGAGCAAAGGCTCGATGTGGGTTTGTTTTGCATGCTTTAAATGCCTGTCCTTTGTACCTGTTGTCACCGTTGTCTTGCGCTCTTTTTTCTTCATGGAACTCATTTGCACTTTTGCTTGACATTTAGCCTTCTCTGTTCGATTTGTTCGACCAGACACTGTAGCCAAGAAAGGTATTGGTATAAAGAGATTTTTACTCATTTTTGTTTCCCATTGGCTGCTCATTGATTGACTCATTTATTGATTGATCGTTCAATCGTCTCGGCGACCGTACTTATTTCGGCTGTTATGTTTAAAACGCTGTATATCGTATTTAAGAAATGAAATGATTTCAAATTAATTTCCTGGCTTGCTGAAATCAATAAGGCATCATATGACCACATGTGAGCAATAGCAAATGACTATTCAAACATTATCAAAGAATTCACATATAATCCATACAGCTCATCTTAGGCACATTACAAAGCCACTGTATTGTCAGAGGAATAAGGCATCATGTAAGTACAAATCAGTTGAAGAAAAGGACTTAGCATTCGAGGTCTCGCTCGTTTGTGGGCGCTGAAAAGATGAGCTTGCCCAGAAGACGGAGAGCCGCTGCCGTCCTTGAGACATATTGCCGCGAAAGCGACGATACGAATATGGTCACCTCTTCTTGAATGAATGTCGCGACCACCACCTGCTGGTAGCGGAGCTGTTGTGCATGCCCTTGTGCACGCTCGGCGATGAACCGCAGCGCGTCTTGTTGTCGACTCGTTATTCCGTAGTGCTTGTGGATACCATTGTAAAGCAGTGCTGTCCAGTTGGTCGAAATTTCCACTCTGCCGCATCGCCCTTCTCAGAAGGGGACACGCCGTACGCGCACATTGTAACCATATGTAAGTCGTGAAGAAAAACAGCAAAAGCGAAGCTGTATTGGGCCACCCATGTAGGGGCACTACTCAAAAAGAAAAAACGCATGCACTGTACGCCATATTCCCCACGCGAACGCATACAACGCACGAAAAGCGTCGGCGCCCCACAGAAATAGGAATAAGAGGGGAAGAAGGGTCGGGCGGCACAGGGGAAGGCATTGCACGGGGAACAGCCGCATACTTTATCTTGTGCTTGGTTCGCTAGCTCGATGACCTTAGCCCGCGAACGTTTCACCCACAGCAAAACCACGCATGATTCCAGATACGCAGACTCGCCATGTTCTTCCATCACTGCAGAGAGCTAATTGTCAACGCATTGCAAAAGCGTCTGCCTGCCGCAGCACTGTGCTTCAAAGACTGCAAGCTCCCCCTTCAGGCTCTTATCACAGCACTCTTTGCCGAAAAATGACAGGTGCCCCTCGTTTGCCACCACGGTTTCCTGCAGACAAACTACAACATTCCCCGCCATAGAGTGACAAGTCAACTTCCTTTGTGAGTGGAAAGAGCCGCGTTCTTCGTTTTTAAGCCCACCGATGAGACGCGAATGCGCATAGCCGCACTTTCCAAGAATGGGCACCTTTGTTCGTATATGTGATGGGCAGCATAGATAGGCAGGGGGCACCGGCTGGAAAAATTTCGGGGGGGGGGGCTTCAGCCCGGTCAGCCCATGCCTGCCTACGCCACTGTAGTAGAGGGATCTGGAAACTTGGATCACCTGGGGTTCTTTATTTACGTGCATTGACACCACACAATACACAGGCCTCAAGCAATTCACCTCCGTCAAAATGTAGCAGCCGCGGCCGGGATTCGATCACGCAACCTTCGGCTCAGCAGCCGAGTGCCATAGCCACTAGGCCAACGTGGCTTCAGCGCTTTGTTAAGGTCTCTTTCTTCGTCGTGGTTTGCTACATATAAGTAGCGTTCGAGCCAGTAAGACGCCCAGATGAAATGTTGCACTGTGTCTACTGTCTGAAAGAATTATGGTCTCACTAGAAATTAATAATCTTATACGTCGCCACGTATACACACGGTTTAATAAAGCTGCGCCGGCCCCCTGCTTTGCGCACCTTCCAATATGATTTGATGGTCAAGTGCGTCACCTTTAAAAGGCTCTGGGAACATCACGTTTTCCACCGATATTAATTTTATTATGCGGAAAAGCAACACTAAGTCTCATTATGTCGCTAAAATATTGCTTTTGGTATGCCGGTGGCGTTAGCTTTCACCCCCGTAAATGCTGTTCCCCGTATCTGATTACCCTTAATTTGAAGCTCACTGCGGTCGCCCTGCGATCGACGCTTAGAATCAGCCACTGCACTGGCAGCTACGCTCTAATAACCGTGTGTGCTTTGCCCTAAAGAACGTGTACCAAATGCACTTAGGGGAAGAACACTTGTTCAGTACAAAAAAATAATAATAATAATAAATGAAGTGTACGCTTAGCAGCAAAATGAATAAAAAGGAAAGGTAAAACAAAGAAGTAAAAAGGAGAAAAGAAAGAAAAATGTCAGGGCCAACACCGGAAAGGAATAGCTTCTATGCAGCGTATATTGTCCATCAAAAAATGCACCTTCTCTTGAAAATTTTCGCTAATGGAATTCTCGCCGAACTTAAATTTACGCGCTGTTTTTCTTTTTTATTATGCAAGTTTACTGGATACATTGACTCAGTTTGAAATGTTTTATTCATCTGCCCTAAATTTTGTTCCATTCACCAGGCTTTTAAGCGGTAAACCGCCGCATGGTTTGCTGCTCAAGGACTGCTTCTCGTGTTTTGTTACACAAGTTTTCTTTCTATCCATTTATTGTCGCGCTTTCTCCACCTAAACTTCCGGCATAATCATTACTGCTTTCGAACACATCCAGAACATAATATAATAATTCCTTTTACGCAATTGTTATCTTTCCATTTTTCTTATCGTCTCGTCTCGTCACGATGGGCAGAGACAAGAGAAGACGTCGGCTGGGCGCCACACGGCCACAGACTAACCGCAAGCAGGGATGACATTAGAGTAGACATCCTTACATTATACCAGACCGTACTTCTTGTATGTGGCGCCCAATAACAAAGGAAGACGGAATAGTCAACTGTCCACAGCGAGAGTGAGTCGCAAGCTTGCTACCGTTAGCTGGCCTTGGCACGGGCGCCGTATCTTGGCATTCAGTCGCATTCAGGCGGAGAAGCATAGCCGATTCATCAATTCGAGACAGGCTGCAGCGCACATAGAGACGAAAGAAACATAAGCACGATGACGCCTCACGATAATTGTAACCATACGAGGCATCGCGACAAGCTTTTAGCGTTTGACATGGCCGGCATCGACGTTGAAAGCGATGCACGTTGAGGCCGTGTGCAGGCCCATTCTTCGCTGCACTGTTGTGAAGGAATAAGGGAGGCACTGTAGCTGAGGAAATTGCGCCACAAGCGGAAGTTCCGGCATCCCTAGCGATACGTCGCTATTTCCGCGCTGTCTAGACACCAAGGACGCTCACTCAGACAGCCGCCTGCACGCAGTTCTTTCTTTTTGTTCTTGGGTTTCTTTCCCTCTCTCCTTTTATTTTTATCTTTCTTGTTCTTTTTTCAGCGAATTCGATGTGGACACGTGGCAGCATGGACCTGCAACAAAAATGATGGGCTTGAAGGCCTCTTTGAAAGTTTAGGTTTTGTTCCACACATGACATAATATGCAGACTACGCGCGAGAGGTGAACCAAAGCTTTAGAAAGCTCCTATTTTTCTTTGTTCTTCATGTGTGCTTTCGTGGCATAGTAATCGCATCTACGTTGTTCGTGTTCTCACCGGGATGATTTCGGCAGAAGCGTTGTATCTGAGGGACTGTGATATGAGGCTGACAATGTAGAGAGGCAATTCAGGTCCCGTATTCTGAGAACAATCCCGTTTGGCGATATTGTGAAAGTGTTGATTTATTTATGTTGTTGTTGTTATGTGGGGTTTAACGTCCCAAAACCAGCTCTGATTATGAGAGACGCCGTAGTGGAGGCCTCCGGAAATTTCGACCACCTGGGGTTCTTTAACGTGCACTGACATCGCACAGCACACCGGCCTCAACATTTCGCCTCCATCGAAATGCAGCTGCCGCAGCCGGGATTCGATCCCGCGTCCCTCGGGTCAGCAGCCGAGTACCATAGCCACTAGACCACCGTGGCGGGGTGATTTATTTATGCGGTTTTACGTCCCAAAACCTCGATATGATTATAAAAGACGCCGTAGTCGAGGGATCCGGAAATTTCGACCAGCTGGGGTTCTTTAATATTCATTGACATCGCACAATACAAGGGCCTAAACATTTCGCCTCCATCAAAATGCAGTCGCCGCGGCCGGCATTCGATCCCGCGACCCTCGATCAGCAGCCGAGTGCCATAGCCATTAGAGTACCGGGGTGAACCAAAGCTGCCAAAGTGTCGCCTTCGATGCCCGCTGATTAGCTGGTTGGAGAAGAGCATGCTAGTAGTCGCTTCGTCATTGGACACACGGCGGTATACTACGTCACGCAAGACGACACTGTCGCCTTCGGCGATCTTCTCAGAATACGGCCCAAAGTGCCCACATCCAGTCAGGCGTTCTTACTTCACAACTTCACTCGATGGATGGATGGATGGATGTTAGGAGCGCCCCCTTTATAACGGGGAGGCATACCGCAGGCCACCAAGCTCTACCTTTGTTTTATCCCCTACATATGTTTGTTTCTTCAAATCACACATATTTTCACAACAAATCTTTCTTCTCGCCTACCTATTTTATCTACTATCGTTCCGCTGTGAAGTAACAATCTTACCCGAACTACCTTGCGTTTCTGTTTGCTCCATACCTTTGCGCCACCAGTACTCTAAGCGCCTTTTACTTATCTCTATCGCCGACATGTTCAGCCTTCCTG
This sequence comes from Hyalomma asiaticum, assembly GCA_013339685.2. Classification (NCBI taxonomy): domain Eukaryota; kingdom Metazoa; phylum Arthropoda; class Arachnida; order Ixodida; family Ixodidae; genus Hyalomma; species Hyalomma asiaticum. Next base: position 30,863,934 of record CM023483.1, on the reverse strand, counting down.
CGCTATCCCTGAAACCCATTTCCTCCTGCAGGGTAGTGTTTACACCTACACCTGGGTGGATATCTGTATACTTCAATCAAAACATGATCTGTCGTTTCCCTAGCTTTTCCACGGCACGTACATGTATCCCCTTCTTTATTGTATTTCGCTCCCTAACTTCGTGTTCTCAAGCGACCTGACCTTGCTTCAAACAGCAAAGCGCTCCCTTTTGGGCTATTCGAGTGCCTATACGAACGTCTCTACAGCGATGTTACCGCGAAAGTCTTCTTGTATGCCCCGGGTATACTGTTAGCCTTACGGCGCACGACCGTTACAGCGTATTAACATGGGTTCGAAGCCTGGGTTCGATTCCCATGTCGTCCCAACTTTTCCAAAATTTCCTTCCAGCTCTTACAAAACATAATTACATTGCTTTGTTTGCGGGTCCTGCCACGAGGAATGTGACGCCAATCTGAACATTCTCTGGCATATTTCCATTCCTTCCATCAATCGAGATTTCTCGCTTAACTTGAATGCTGTCGTCATCAAAGCCACTGACAACAGATTTTCTGCGACATAAACTCAGGAATGATTAAAGTGACTTGCTTAACGTACGAAGCCAAGGCATGAACTGAGATTGAGGTCTTAGTGCAAATTATATATCTTAGTAAACCACTTTCTGCGCACTTTATACTCATAGAAGAACTCGGCCAGTAATGGAACCCTTGAAATCGTCAACTTACCAGATTCTGTTTCAGACTTTGCTAATTAATGCATCTTGCATTGTATAGGCACCGCTATGAGCAATTCTGACACCCGTAATTGTTATACGATATTTGAAATTGTATTTCCAAGATGTTTCTCACCTGAAAAAGAACGCAGCTATTTCTTACGCGCATTTCTGTACGCAAACTGCTATACCTGCTAACTCGTGATCATGATTTAGCAGTATTCCAAATTATAGTCATTCCTACCTTTCCTTAATTCTTGTTATAAAAGAATAAGCTTTGAATACTCCGTACAATTTTTCCAATGGCTTTATTTCCTTACCCCACTTAGTTTTCTTAATGTCTTTTTTTTAATATTTGCTTGTAATTCGCATCAAGAAATCCAATTTCTGAGTGAACCCACGAATTTTGTAAATCAAGACTAGCCATTGTAGAAAAATCAAGTTATACAGAGGCATCCATACTGCTTCCGAGAACTTCAAAAGAGCGAGCCGCGCCTATCACCCGCTGAGTTCCGGGGAAATTTTCGCAACGAGATCTTATTTCACGCGGGCGTACTTCGACGAAGGACTTAGTGTCCCCTTCGCTGTGCAAGCGAAGAAAAAGTAAAGCTAGACCACGGAAAAGAACAAATGTAGTCGTGGTATGAGAACTTCACCGTAAAAAAATAAATAAGCAAGCAAGTCGCTGAAGAAGGCGCTGACTGGATTGCGTAACCCATAGGGAGTTAAGTGTTAGGGCAAATCAGGCAAACTAAGGAAACTTCGCTGAGGCGTGGGTTTCCTCTACGTGGTTAGAGTTCCGTATACTAGCAGATAGGTATAACGACACTACAGTAAAAAAAAAAAGAAAAGAAAGACTAGTCATCTCACACTGGTTGGTGTACTTTAAGTAGCTCGAACAAGGGCGCCTTATGTTTTATTCAACATTTCGCACCAGCAACTTCACTATTCTACAAAGCTTTATCAAATACAGAGCATCGGTAGGTGCGAAGTCTTCGGCAAGGGTTCTGGAACACGAACGTAGGTTACGCCGCATGCATGCAGTAGGCGTCACACGTTACACTGCACGCATGCAGTATGAGTTTAAAAAGAGGGAGGGGTGTAGTTTTATATTTGCTGAAATGCAGTACACGATGTAAACGGACGAATGAACTGCGAGTGTTCGAGACAGGGGACGGATTTTTACAACATGGCATCGATCCTGTCCACGACTTTAACTGCGATGGCGATCGCACTCGTATCGAGCCGCGTTACTGAGTTGACCAGGATCGAATTTGCGATCTTGCAATGGAAGTACTAGGTAAGTGGAAGAGGTCCCAGTGAAAGCGAAACTAGGCACTTCAAAAAGATTCGGGAAATCAGTTTCGTGAGGTTATCCGAAGTCGCGTATTAAGGTTACGTTACGCATCACGATATCCGGATATCGAACAAGATGAAGCCATAGCACTGCAGTGACGAGGACAAGGAAGACGACAGGACATGCGCTAGGACGGCACTGCCGACAGAACAGCCCGTGTCCAGTCGTCTTCCTTGTCCTTTCACTTCAGCGCTGCGAATTCATCTTGTGAAACGAACTAGCTAGCCTGAATATCTGGGCTCTCAGAAGGCGTGCGAAGTGCACTGCAGTACTGGGGGCCTATACCGTAAAACGGGATACGGGGTACTATTCCGTGCTTATTCTCCCTGATTGGTCAGTCTTGTCTTGTCGAGCAGAACTTTCAATCAAGGAGGAGGATCAAGACGGAATAGTATTCCGTATTCCGTTTTACGCTATAGCCCCCCCCCCCCCCCCTTTTCTTTTGTTCTTCATTGGCTTTATAGATGCTCGTACAGCCTTTTTTCTTCATTTCCATCGCCTTGACAACACACGTGACGCAATAATATAACCAAAGAGAAATAAGCGTCGCAAAAGCTATTACTGCTCTCAGACACTTGCCGCGTTGTCCCAACGGAAGCAAGCATAGCGCGTGCACGTGGACAAACACGGACCACCGCAAATAGGCGCAGACACACGGGATCTTACGACAGAGACCTCGGCTAACTTCCGTCCGGTGCGTGCACACGTGCTTCAGTGACGCAAGTTCCGTGGGGAAGTTTCATCTTCATTTCGCCGTCATTTCTTTCTTACATTTCCTCTATTACGCAACACGCTGGAAGGGACGACGCTTCCGGAGACGAGCACGTGACGGAGTCTACGGCAGCGAGGCTCGCAGTGCCACGAGTATGCAAAACAAGGAAACGAGTGGATAAGAAAAAGAAAGAGGAAGACGACAGTTTTTCCTAAACTTGGAAAGCAACGACACGAAGCGCGAGGTTGCGCAAGACTCGAGATCATGTCACGCGTGAACCTTCCGCTTCCGTTTCCCCACTCGTGCCTCAGCGCCGCTTCGTCGTATCAGCTTTCCCTTTTCGATTCTTAATTTCGCCATGTACGGTAATGGAGCGCTTCGTCATCATCGCTGTCAGGTTATTGCCAACGCCCGCTGCACGAGACGAAGGCTCCCAGGCGAGCTCCAGTTATTCTGGCGTGAGTCAGGCCCTGAAATTAAATTTCCCTATTTCATCTCGCAGAACACAGGCACACGCACGCGCGCGCGCGTGCGTATAAAAAGAAACATTACGGTTGTGATTACGCGCAGTATGCACGTTAAGCACCTCCAGCGAAAAAAAAAATGAGTCAGTTGCGTTATAACCTTACTATAAACATTTAACGAAACGGTTTCGAATAACGTAATAAAGTTAGCCTCTGAAAGTACAAAACTCGTTCTTCTGTATTGCAAATAAAGTGTTAGACACGTTGTTCAAGGCACTCGGCATTCTATTTGACGAGATTACTACGGTTATGATGTTCATCTCTATCAGCGTTCTTGGAAACGGGGCGGCGACCAATAGTTATACCTAGCCTGTTCGTTATAACCACGCAGAACTCTATCTACCATTAGTCTGTCACCGTGGTTACGTCGTTTCGTTCGTACAAGCTTGTGTTTTAATAATGTGCTCTTGCTTACACCTTTAACGACTGATGTCCAATAAACCTTATTTTGCTTTCTTTCTTGCAATACCTGAAGCTTCAGCTGCCTGTATAAACCACCGGCCTCTTAAAAGGTTAATCAACTGGTGAATCACAAAACCGTTGAAAGATATGCGCGCCTTCCACAAGTCTCGTTTAGAATGTGTTAGCTATTTTCCGGAATTCGCTTGCTGCGGCTTCCGTACCTTTCTTTGAGCCCTCCTCCCAGCTGACTGTGAGTGTCAGCTGGCACGAAGGCCCAGTTCAGCAGACGTTGTTCTTGTATCGAGCTTGAGCCTTTTATCGATGATCAACATTAGTAAGGCCGCCATGCCAAACACAGTCACTCGTGTGTGTTTTAAATTTGTCCCCCTGGTATGGAAAAAAAATTAAAATAAAGTGGGGGTAGCTCGCGCCACCAGAAGGTATATCGGGCTTAAAGCCAATCGCACCATAAAGAAATAAGGGGAAGTGTTCCCAAAAAGAAAATTTTGTGGAAAAAGCCAATGGAAAAAGAAAATGTATGTATTCGGAAGCAAGGCCTGCAGGGCTTTTCCTTCTATAATAAAGGCAGGAGATGAAGACCGTGATAATGTTAGTGCCAAGTACTACGTAGCAGTGAGAGCTTCCAGCAGCAAGAGCGTCCTTGTAACAAGGGGAAAGCGGGAGTGCACTGCTAGGTGTAGTTTAAGGTTCCGTGACCGACGACGTAGTGGAAGCCACAACTCGAGCCAAGGGCCTCGCCTTGCATGGCGGACCTGTAGGCATGATCTGGAGTTTGAGGCGAAAGCATTCGGTTGAAACTTTGAGCGAAGAGGAGGTGAAACCTGCGATGAGAAAAGGTCTGCGCAGATACATAAGGCGGGTTTTGTCATATCAATAGGATGACATGAACAATGGGTCTATGTGTGTTGAAAAGTTGATGCTCACGTCATAGCTGCCGAGGTAACCTCGCCTTTTTTTGGCGTAATTGGAACTATAACGTTGAGCATATGCAGTGTCTGATGGGTTGTTGTAAGGAAAATGTATGCGAGCGGTAGACGTGTGGTTGGGAAGTTTCGATGAGGTATCCGGTTATGTCTCAGAAATTTCTGCACAGTGAGTGGGGGTTGGTATGACAACCGCCGATTCACGCATTATATTAACTAGCTGAATTAAGTATGCGCGCGTTTTTTTTTTTTCTAGTAGATATCTTGGGAAGTGTGCGTGTGATATTGTTGGATCTGTGCGGCTTCGTAAGTGTTGAGTGATGTGTTGCGTTCGTGGGCAATCGTTGAAGTAATGCAGATCGGCTACGCATATTTTTGTGCATGCACACCGGTCAGACATGGTTATATTAAATCGCTTGAGGTAATATTGGAAATGGCCGTGACCAGTCATTAGATGAGTTAACTTCCGATTAGGTGGAAACCATTTTGGAATTTTGTAGACGCTATTTATCCAGTGAAATAACGACGTGTTCGGCCCTTCTGTTTGCCAATATGTGTGCCAATGAGAAACCATAATTTTGTATAATTCGGACCGAACGGTGCGGATTGAATATGTAGCCATCCTCTCAGACCCAAAACGCATTGCCGCAGTGAAGTTGCTAGTCTGTCTGCCAATTCGTTTCCTAATATGCCTTTATGACCAGGGACGTGAAATAACCGGAAAAAGATGCCTTGTGTTTTAAACTGATAAAGAATGTTTTTGATGGCTATCACCCTCTCGTCATTATCGTTAAGGCTTGCAAGTTTACGTAGTAAAGAAAGGCAATCTGTGTACAGGTGAAAAGGGGTTTGAGTGTGTAGCGTGCTGATGTACTGTAGGCATTCGGTGACAGCCATAAGTTCGGTTGTGTAGGCGCCAGATGCATGTGTTATTTTATATTTTTCGGCCTTCAAAATTCGAGTTTGGTTATCCAGTATTATGTATGCTGAGCCAGCAGAAATGGAGGTAAAGGAACCGTCCGTATATGCGTGCAGGACGGGTAGGCGGAAGGCGTCGTCGTGCTGGGAGGGGTCAAGTTCAGTAAAGGAAAATCTGTGTTTTAGGCTGGGGTGATAAAGACAGGGTGCAATGTCGCGCTGGATGTGGTCGGGATTTAGTGTACGTGTGCCGTAAGGCGTGATTATTTTTTGTGTAAAGAGAGAAAATTCTGCTGCTAGGCGGGTGAGTTCTAAATCTAAGGGCGGAGCGTTAGCGATTATTTGTAATGCTGAGGTTCTGGTTGTATGAAACGAGCCTGTGATAGATATTAAGACTGATCGTTGAAGCGATAATACGCGGTCTCTTAGGAAGCGTGTAGGGTGGGAAGGCCACCACGCTGGCGATGCATAAGTGAGTGAGGGAAGTAGGACCTGTCTGTATAGCCGGCGAATGAGCATGCTGTTTAGATTATGTTGGGAACGCAGAAATGCGAGGAATCGTGCAGTGAATATTTCGGCTTTAGTTTTCAGATATTCGATGTGGGAATAAAAATTAAGTGTTGTATCAAACACAACGCCAAGGAGCTTAACTGATGATTTGTGTTTTAGAAAGGCACCGTCTAACCTAACGGAGGGACGGCGCCTTGATGTGCCTTTGTGTCCGTTGTTGAAGAACGTGTAGTGAGATTTGTCTGAACTGATAGTTACCTTTTGTATCTTTGCCCTTTCCTCTACAGGGTGTAAAACGCGGGTGACGTTGTTTTTAAAGTCCAATTGGGAGGTTCCAGGAAGTAATATGATGGTGTCGTCTGCGTAGGCTTGTATGTGTGCGTTATGGGGTAGGTTTATGTCTAGGAGGGAATGTATGATAACATTCCAAAGGAGGGGACTGATGGGGGAGCCCTGTGGGCTACCCACCGATGGAGATGCTGTTTCTCAGCCGGTGTTGAATGGGAATGTGATAGTGCGGTTTGTGAGAAACGACTGCAGTAAAAGGTACAGGTTTTTCGGGCATCGGTGTTTTCTAAAGAAGTTAAGCAGAGCTATATGCCATACACTATCAAAGGCCCCGACAAAATCCAAAGAGATGAGGATGACTGGTTGTTTGCGGTATTTATAGTACTCTAGGTATTGTCGTAATTGATAAAGAGCTAGTGCTGCGCTGCGTGTCTTGGTGAAGCCGAACTGATTTTCATGGATGAGGTGGTTGGTATGGAGGAAATAGTATAAACGGGAATTTAGTAGTCGTTCCAGCACTTTACCGAATATCGAATTCATTACAATAGGTCGGTATGACTTTGGATCCTGAGGGGGCCTTCCAGGTTTGAGGATGAAAGTGATTTTACCGTTACGCCATGGTGTAGGGAAATGCCCTATTCTGAGGGCTGTATTGAAGGCAAAATAAAAGAACTGTGGATGTAACTGATAAAGATGCTTTACAAATATTCCGGTTAAATTATCCAATCCTGGTGCTGACTGTGTGTTAATTAACATTACAGCATGTTCGATTTCGTTCTGAGAGAAAGGAAGATCTAAAATTTTCCAGGGGTACTCGGACTTGTGAATTTCGCGCATCTGGTAATGAATCGGGGTGTCAGTTAGGGGGCTATCTTCGGCAATTAGTGTGTCTAGTAGGAGGCGAGCTGATTCGTTGACGGAAGTCGTCATTGAACCGCTAGGGCATTTTAATGATGGTAAGCTCGTTGCTGTGTGTTGTTTTTGAAAATGCAGTTTAAAATGGTCTCCGAAAAGATGTTTCTTAGTAGCGGATGTGTAAATGTCCTTGTCAAATAAGTCTTTAGCTTTAGAAATGTTCGATTTATATTGTTGGAACGCAGAGGCATATTCTTTTTGATAATAGTCGCGTAGAGAGGGCACTTTAGCGCGTTGTTTACGACGTCGTAAAGCACGGACACGCTTCCTTTCAATAGTTAAGTCAGGGGACCACCAGCCCTTACCTGATGATACATTGCTTTGGGGTTCCGAGAGTAGCGGTTTTCTAAGCGTTCGCATATGGTATAAAATTGTGTGATGATTCTGTCTAGTGTGTCTGGGCAAGCGATGTGACATTGTGTCACTTTTTGAAACCAGGGCATGTCTTTAAGTTCGCGCAATATTTGCAGTCGAGCGTAATTCGTTAAACGTTTTGGTTGTAGCGACAGAATGTTAGTGAAAGAGAATGAGATGTAATTATGATCGGAAAGAGTTGGTTTATCTAATACCGTCCATGAGTAACCTGCGGATGTTAGTGCTTGTGATGCTAAAGTAATGTCTATCCAGGTTTCTGCGTATGCTGTCTGAAACGTTGGGGAAGATGAAGGGTCGTTTAATACAGTCAGATTATTGGCGATTGAGAAATTAAGAACCTGTGACCCTCTAAAGTCTGACGGGCCAGGTCCCCAAAGAGGGTGTTTCGCATTAAAGTCCCCGGCAATTATATACTGAGCGTCTGTGCAGCGGGATATACAGGTTTGGAGTTCGCCGAGAAAGGGGTCTGCGGGTCTGTGAGGAGGCAGGTAAATCGCCATTAATGTAAATGAATGGTCACGGCTTTGACACTTTAACATCACAATGTGTTCTGATAGGTGAAAGGGGAAGTAATCATATGTGTTTAATTGTGCTAAAATCATTACACGAAGGTTTAGAGGGGCGTGGAATTTTTTAATCGTGTGCGGTATGCCTTGTACCGTGCCTGCGCGTAGATGAGGATCGCTCACAAATGCAAAATTGTAATTGTCGTGACACATGGTTTCGATGAGTATTTTGGTTGCTGCGGAGGTGTGGTCGAGATTCGCCTGAATGAAATTTAGAGGTTGGTTGTTAGCCATTTGTTTTCATGTGTAATGTAGGTGAGGTGTTGCCTGTGAGCGTTGCATTCCGTGTAGTATGAAGTACGTGAAATTGTGGATGCGTTTGGATTTGACGTAAACAGCAACATGTAGTAAGTGACATGGAAGGTGAAATACAGGCACAGTAAGCCACGGAGTCAGGACACTTTGCATTGTGCTCGCGACCAGAGGAGAGGCGCAGCGACTCACTAAAAGGTGCTTTGCAATTGAATAATAAAATTGTAATTGAGAACCTGTGCTTCAGACTGCGTAACTTGTATTGTAACGTGCTGTGTGAGTCGCTGCGCCCCCCCAACCATGCTGGCACTTCTATGCTATCCATATTCAGTTCTCGCCCTGAGGCGGGCAACCCTTTCCTGCAGTACAGGGTACGTATGATCACCCACAGGATGGTTGTTTGGTCTAGATTGCCTGACGCACTCACTGAACTGCGCCGCCGGATCCCCCGCCCGCACCGCACACCGCTCCGCACTCGTGTGTGCGTTCCCTAGCTACGAGTGCTTCGTGAGCGTTGGCTTCGGTATCTGCGAGCCTGTTGAAGACACAGCTTTCCTTGATCCGTAGGGTTTCGTGGCCCATCACACATCCCGGTAATCGGGTGAGAATGGAATAGTCGGCGACATCTGTGCCAGACTTCTGTGTCGACGACTGTACCGATACCTGTGTCGTACTATCAGACGAACATAAAAGGAAGTGGGGCGAGAACGTACGTCTGTACATCTCTAGTTTGTGCTTAAGTCTGGGTAACCGCGGAATAGGCGGAAAGTAGCTCGAAATCTGTATAACGATGACAAAGCGAGATAGTTAGAGCTTATCCACAGCAGCGCGTAAGAATACGCAGAAAAGAACCGCAAAATTTACTTGGAAAGCCGCAGTGAGCTATCTTTCAGCAACATCATGAATTTTTCATCTTTTTTTTTTCGTTTCTGTCGTCTAGAACCTTCCCCGTGCAGAGGTCAGCCAAACATGCAGAACCGCCATAGCGTAACATCCCAGCCCTTGTGATACTTACACTATAATAGAACATTTTCTAAATCTAAAACTTTTCCAGCCATGTTCACACCAGTCGATGACATAGATATCGTCACCTTCCTCTTCTTTTGTGCTCGCTCTCCCTTTATCTTCAAGGAAAATGTACCACACGAGACTTGGTCCAAGACGCCCAAGCTGACTCTAAATCATGATTCGACGAGTTAAATAAGAGTCACACAGTTAAGCAATTATGTTTTGCACGGATAATGAGAGGTAGCAGTCGTGAGTAGCGGGAACAAGCTTACTCACCGCCAACAGCACACCGTTCGTAGTTTATTCTTGGCAACGTTCAGTTCAGGACAGTATGCGCGCTCGAAGAATCGCATGTATTACACGCATGAAACGACTGCCGCCTTTGAACACGGAAACTGGGGCCGCATTCAAAAAGCTTCTCTTCCGTAAGTGCGCCTCGCGATTAGTCAGGTGGCTTCGCCAATGATACGTCCTGCATCAGAACTGGTTGAATCAATTCTCTTTGAAAAATTCTCGTCGTGAGACGCTTTTGCGAATGCCGGCCCTGGTCGCGTGCCAAAAATAAAAGCCACCTTTGGTTTCGTTCTCCTGACAAACCGAACGAGCACTGAGGCACGCAAACATTGTTTCTGTAGCTCGAAGGAACCGAAAGCCCGCGCTCGCGGAGCCCTTTATGTAGCGATGTAGTGTGCGTTGTCAGCGTAAACAACGCAGCTAGAGGGCCACCATGGAAACAATGCACAACTTCAAGCTAAAAAAGAAAAAAAAAGGAAACATGGCCGGAAAGAACACTAGAAACGGGTTGCCCTTTTGCCTTCGATCCTGCGTGATGGGAGGTGTCCTTTGGGACAGAGCCAGAACGTTCGCGAGAGGCCTTCGAACGAGGGAAAGGTCAGACGTCGTCGCTGGTGTAAGCGTGAGTTCCACGAGGAGCCCACGGCACGCAATAGCCCAAGCCGCCCTTCCTGACTAAGCCTGTACCACGGTTTGATCGGACCAAGGGCTCTTCGAACGCGGGTCAGCTGTGCAACTCCCCATGCGCGCCCCACCACTGTGAACTCGGGGCACGAAAGTTTGGGAAAAGTGAATGCGAGAGAACGCCAGAAAGTTTGGCTAGCCTGTGGAGGCACGGGCATGGGAGCATAGCATAAACGGTTTTCTGGGGTTTTACGTCCCGAAACCAGCTGTGATTATGAGAGACGCCATATTGGAGGGGCTCCGGAGATTTTGACGATTTGGGGTTCTTCAACGTGCACTGCACGGGCCTAAACATTTCGCCTCATAGCACAAACGCCATAAAAGTATTCACACGGGTGAACGTGAAAGGATAGACAGGAAACCTTTCTGTGCCATCTCAGATATGACTGACAGGAGGCGTCACCATACCTGAGCCTGCGTATAGATAAGTTCCGTGTCTGCATTTCTTTACGGCGCAGTTCGCACCCTTGAGCTGACATACAGCGTTCATGTCAACTACTTCGGTTCTGTTGTGTCTGCGTTTGCAGGCCTCGCCCTCTTTCCCGATTGTTTGCGAGAGCACCACTGAACGTCGCGACACCTATTGTGACACCAACAAAACGAAATCTTTTCTAAAGCGCGCGTTGTTCTAGCGCCGTAAGATTACGGTCTTTAATGCAAGAGAGACTGAGAGAGTGTGTGTAAGTCATGCAGAAAAGCTAACTAGAGTTTGCTCATCTTGCTGCCCTACACATAGAAAGGGGAACGAGAGGGAACACAAGTCCCACTTTCAGCACTTTACGAGCATGTCGCCTCTTGCCACGCTTGACTTTTCTGGAAATCCAGTATGTTACGCTTAATGATCAACGCTTTTCTTGCCTTCTCAGTGCATGCTCTGCCCATGCCCGTTTCCTCATCTTGATTTCTGCTAAGGCGTCATTACCAAGCGTTTGTTCTCTGACCCCCTCCGCTCTCTTCTTGTCCGTTAATGTTACGCCTACCACTTTGCTTTCCATTGCTCCCTGTGTCGTCCTCACTTTAAGTTATGTGGGCAGATAAGATCTAGAAGTTAGCGCACATAACGTGTTCGCAGTTGGAGAACTACGAGAGAGGCCTTTGCCCTGCAGTTAGCGTAGACAGGCTGATGGTGATGATGATGGCGATAATGATGGGTAGATTATTATTATTATTATTATTATTATTATTATTATTATTATTATTATTATTATTATTATTATTATTATTATTATTATTATTATTATTATTATTATTATTATTATTGCGGTATTGGTGTTAGAACTGAAAGGTACATACACAAGTGCCATTGAGAAGTGGCGCTCGGTGTGTCTGCTCCGTCTCCGTCCTGACAACAGAAAGGCAGAGATAGAACGAAGGCAGATTATAAAACTTCAGATAAACTTGTCCTTTGCTTGACAACTACAAGGACAATCTGTCGAAAAAGAAAAAGAACAGGTAATTTCCTGCAGCCGTATTTGAGATGAAATTGTGAATACCCTGGTGCGTGCAGTGCAATTTTATTTCGCTCACGTGTTCACAGGAGCATCCTCGATTGATTGGTACCGTTCTTTGACTATGTTCAAAACGTGTTTCAGGACCCCTTTGACGCGTTACCAAATGTGCACCGTGTTTCCGCCTTTAAGATTTACGAGTAGAGATTTACACAAGCCTAATATTATCCTCAACGATCCACTATTTCTATTCGTATGTCTTGCTTCTGACAGAAGAATTTTTTTATTGAACACCAGCAAGGAAGTCCCTGATGCGTATTAAATATCTGATTCTAGGCTAATCCTTCAGACTTGTTGGGAACCAATGGCTCTAAGTACCTATCTCTACATATATTCTTGACGGACACCGCCATTGAAAGTTTATACTTTCGGCGTGGCGTCACAGGAATGAGTAATGCTAACTGGACGCACTATCTATTACAATTTCCTTTGAGTTTGACGGCTTGACGCATTCGCAAGTACGCGATTTCTTTGCTACCTGTACACCGCACGTATAACGCTAAGTGCAGTTTATACAGCACTTCAGCACTTTCGTTTGTTGCTGCTGTGGTTCAATTATTACGAATTTCTCATTTCAAGCACAGATTTACACCTTGGTATGTACCCCCCAGATAGTCAAAATTTTGGACTTACGTAACCTCAGATAACTCAGACGCATTTTCGACGAACAACCTATCAGCTTATGGACGGGTGACCATATAAGCATCGTATAACGGTGCGCCCATGAAGTAACATAGCTAGTCTCTCATTCACTGGTACGGTCGTTGAGAAGCATATGTGAAAGAGCCCATATTCATTGCTCATTGTCACCATGTAATATTTAATTCTTTATTAGCAGCGCAGCTCTTTAGGGTCTAGGTAAAATCGCACGGAGCACTGACAGGTAACAGCCGAGCTGTCACCACGCTGAAGAGAAAAGTGGACACGTTCTTGCCCTTGACCCTCTGTTCATACTGTTAGGTGACAGTTATTATGCGAAGGACAACATATATAGAACGCATCAGCCGCTTTTATAAAGCAATAAACGCCCAGTGGGATATCCATAAGGTTTGCGGTCAGCTTTCGCGGTGTCAAAAAACACATCAGCCGCTGTTGCTGATGTTGACATCGTGAAAGCTGACCGAAAACTGTATGGATGGATTCTAATAGGATGGATCCACGTATGGATGGCCCACGGCCCATGGCGGCCCACTGGGCGTTCACTCCTTTATTTATTTACATTTATTACGGACGTTGTTGTGCACAAATTTGTTGTAGTACCGTCCCCAACGTCCGCTCTTTTGATCAAATACACAAGCAGCCGCAGCTACACTCCACACGAGCAAGACAAGACTACCCCGATATCGATATGAACCGATTCGACGCGGCACCGCCTGTTTACTTACTCTTATGATCAATTTCGTTTCGTCCAGCACCTCTATCGGTCTCGCCCGTTCATTGGTCGCCGTGGCCTTGGGAGTTCTCACGGCTTCTGTGGCAAGCTGCGGTCGTTCTTATATATATATACAGCCAACGCGTGGCGGCATGGTGCCGAGAAATGAAGACAGGAAACGGACGTATTGCCGTCGCCATTCCGCTACACGGGGCGAGACGAGAGCATTGATGACCCGCGCGGCGGTCCCGATCGAAGTCGTAAAGGAATTGGATTCGGAAACTCCTTTGCGCTGGCTGCCTGATCGAAAACCGCTCATCGCGGACGACGATGCGACGCCTACGCGCAAAGAGCCTCACTCCATGTATACGGATAGATGGTATACGGGTCGAAGGAGAAAGCATATAGGAGACGGGGAGAGGTGGCGTCTGTTTACGAAGGGAGATGGCCGCGGTAGCAGCGATGCGTTGGCTGCCGTTGGCCGCGTATTGGGAAAAAAGAATGAAAGCTGTCAGAAACAGGGCGCCACGCAGACGTGGCGGGGCACTGTGCCATCAATTTCGTCGTATAATACGCATACACATGCGAAGCAGACGGTCCCTCGAGGCGGCGGCGTTTGTTGTGCACTAATGAGCTTATGGGGAGCAATTAGCGCAATAGCGATGGATTCTGTATGGGGACTCGTCGAAGCGGGGAGCCGATTACCGCCGAACAGTTTGTCGAAAGTTTTGCCCCGAAGGTCATCGCTCAGAGAGGAGGCCTCGTGTGTCGAGTGAGAAATTGGGAGTTGTAGTGGTGCCGTACGTCGGCTGTTCTTGCCTATATACACGCCAAAGTGTGCAGTTCGACTCCGACGACAACTCAGTTACATCAAGCGCAACTCGTTTGAACGTCTGCGTTTGTTGTTGTTGTTTATATGCAGCATCGTGTATTCTTTTGCGTGAATGCATAACGTCGGCTATAATCAGGAACGTCAACAGCACCGTAACAATCGATCGCTAGCTCATGGTACGATGTAACTTTGCCACTAACGTTAGTGCATAGCACAGACGTCTGTTTTGTCAAAGAAAAACGCAGGATATACGATGCGCTGATGTGCGCAATAGCGTCGTTTGTTCAAGTATTCCTACGGGATCGAGCTGAGAGAGAGAGAGAGAGAAAAGAGCAAAGACAGGGAGGTTGATCAGACGAGCGTCTGGTTTGCTACCCTGCACTGGGAACAAGGAAATGGGGACTAAAAAGAAGAAAAGAGGGAGAATGCGAGCGTCAGGACTGCGATCTGGAACCAACGCTGATGTTCCTCTGACATTGGTGGCGTCTGCCTTTTGGCACTGCGCGAGGAATTCGCAACCTTCCTTGTTCCAGTGCGAAAAGAATCAGCGGCGTGCCATGATTATCACAGACGAAGTGAGAACAGTGGATTAAGGGTGTCCAGTACTTTCACGTAATTTTGGGCTAGGGGGCCCTGTAGAGGGTGCGTACGGCTATCCAAAAGAGGCCGAAGCAACGCGGTGATTTCCTCCTCTGTCTACGGGTGTGAGCCACACGCGATTGCAGTGTCGTTAATCATGACGTACATGACGAGTATATCAGTCATTCATGTTCATTATACATTTATACCCCCCTCCAATCAAAATATTGAGGTATAGATAGAGCGAGACGAGCATGACCATGTGAGCGACCATGTGAGCGAGACGACTATGAGAGCACCGAGACGTAGGCGGATAGATAGATAGATAGATAGATAGATAGATAGATAGATAGATAGATAGATAGATAGATAGATAGATACGTCCAAAATGACTTAAGTTCACCAGCATTTAAGATAACTGTGCTCTTTGTTACATCATTTGTTCACTAAACACGTTGAGGCACTATTCGTCGTTTTGAAACATATTTACTTGTAGCTTATACCAAGAGAAACCGGCACACTTCGGAGATTACTCCACTGAGTCCAACTAAAGCGTCGTTTTCTAAGAAATCTACTTAACGTTTCGGTGAGCTTTCTCAGTAAAAAGAAAACGTTCATCTCACTATAATAATCTGCTATGTCGATTAGAAGCAGATCTACCGAGCGAGTTCTCCCATAGTAGAGTACAGTGTGCTCCGAGTTGTGTGAATTTTGTTCTAAACATAGAAAAGGTTTCACAGTTTCGTGTTCACGTCCGATCTGGCAAAACTGCAATAGCTATCGCGTATAGCAGGGTGCATTTGCCCTTACGTTGTTCACGCTTGTCATAATCACGCAAAGAAAAAAAATGATTAATGATGGAGACTGCTGGATTTGTGGGTATATTACACGGTCTACCCGCGTCTCGGACCTCGGTACAGGAGACTCTCAGTGACATTTGAGGAGACGTACGGGACAAAGCTTCTTATCGTGCTGCCTAACTTCCATCAAATATATCTCGTCTAGCGTTCCGTAGATCACGCCTCTGCTGAAGTGCCTCCGATATCTGCTTTTCAGGGGACACGTATCCTCTTAGCAAAAAAAAGGAAAATGGAGATAACAGCGCGACGGGTACGGTTTTCGATTCTTTGTTGGGCAATATCTACTTTCGGTTCTATGTAATCCATTCTCGGTATTGGACTCACAAATCGTCGCCGCTTATATTAAACTAGGGCACTCAAGGAAATGGTATGGTTGGTCTCAATATACAGACAGACTGCTCACTCAGTGCTGTGAGAATGGAGAAATTTCGATTCCTTAATGTTTTTCTGTCATTCCTTTGCTCTAAGAATTAGTACATATAAAAGAGTGAAAAGCTTTGAGATGAAGATAAGTGGGTTATTCTGAGCATTTCACATATTTTATTCCCCCCTTCTTTTGTCATTTTTAAGCCTTAAGCATTACATTTCAGCGCACAACATATATGTACGCAGGAATTCTCTTTCTCGGTAAAAGCTTCTACGCCTATATATAAAGAGTGCTGTTTGTCTTGGAATTCGCGTGCAACTTCGAAGCTCATTCATATCACTTTCAGCAGTGCTTTCTCCTGCTATACCGCAATGCTAACACGCGCAACGACAAGCGTTTGTTCTATCTATCTATCTATCTATCTATCTATCTATCTATCTATCTATCTATCTATCTATCTATCTATCTATCTATCTATCTATCTATCTATCTATCTATCTTAGTAGCAGCATTTATTCACATTCCTATGTAATCAACGCAGCGGCAATGGGATTCCTGCATTTGTTTTGCATACATTGCATGCTTTCCTTCGCATGCACATTTCATAGTCATTCTATATCGTCGAAGTCAATTGACCTTATTCCACGTGTCGACGCTACGTTGACGGTGAATGTATAGTTGTACGCGCTGCATTTCGTCATACGAATCGTTTCACAAAACCCTCTCTTCACGCGGATTTCAACACTAGTCCCTGTATCTGCATAATTATGTTATGTCTGCTTCCATAGAGTCTCCCATCGATGTTAATTTTGTCGTTATTATCATTCCGTAGTATACATCGCAAGATGAATGAAGATGCAAATTAAATAAAGTTTTCTAGCAGGGCTTCGTTCGAGAGCTGCAGCGAGGGCTCCGCAACTTACCGTCGGATCTCGCGCTAGACGTTGTTTCCAGGACATTAATTTACACCTCCTTTGCTGCAGTCGACTTCGTTGCACGCTGAAACTACCCGCAATACGAACAAGTGCCTTGATGTGATATAAGCTAATCAATCTTATTACCTTTCACGAAACAGCACTTCTGATGTGCCAGACCACGTGCGTTCAAATGGCGCGAGTCTTTGCACAAAGAGGTCGGTACGGCCTCTCTGCGAGTTAACTGCGCATGATTCAATCGGTGAGAATGAGCGCGCCATTTGCGTCTCGAGCAGAGGAACTGAGTGCTCTCGTTTTGCTGACTAAAGTTCCTCGTGCGAAAGTATTCGGTGCATCTTATTAAGTTCGCCAATTTTTGTCGCTCCTCGATGAATCTTCTGATACTTATCGCAGCGGTACGATAATGACGTTTGCTGGCTGCAGCGACGCACCCATCGAACTTGATCACTGAGTATTAAGGTCGGCGTTACTTCGGCTTCAAGTGTCTGCGACATTTGAAGCCGAAAGCCTGGTGCAAGTTTACTAATGCATTTAGTTCTATGTTGACTTGTACCGTAGGTTATAGATTAATTTATTCCTTATGTGTTTAGAACATTACCACGTGCGCCGCAGACTCTCACTCCGTGTAAAATAGCGTACATACCCACATGCACCGCATACCCCTGGCCGGGCTGGCATATGCGGGTATGAGCTACGCGAGATCGGTTATCGCGTACACTTCCTCAGGGTGTTTTCTGAAGTCGTGTGGCTCACAATGCTTTTTGATTGATTGATTTGTGGGGTTTAAAGTCCCAAAACCAGCTATGATTATGAGAGACCCCGTAGTGGAGGTCTCCGGAAATTTCGACCACCTGGGGTTCTTTAACGTGCACTGACATCGCACAGCACACGGGCCTCAACACTTCGCCTCCATCGAAATGCAGCCGCCGCGGCCGGGATTCGATCCCGCGACCTTCGGATCTGCAGCCGACGTATGTATGTATGTATGTATGTATGTATGTATGTATGTATGTATGTATGTATGTATGTATGTATGTATGTATGTATGTATGTATGTATGTACGCACGTACGTACGTACTGTCAGTTACCCCGCCTACTCTAGTATTCCGTATACAGAACGCGCGCAAACCGCGCGCTCGACGCAATATGTCGCAACTGTCTGAACGTACACGGGTCACAACGCTCGAGTAAAGCCGGGCCAATGCTCGGGCGTGCGCCCAGTAATGCGGGCCGATTCTGTTACGACACTCGCAGCAGGCGACACGCACCGCTTACGACACCGCTGTAGTAAGGATATGAGGCTATATTTATACTGAGTGCGCTGCGGTTGTCGCGATGTGCCCCAGTGGAGCATGTACGGGCCATTCGGGGGCCACTTTGACTGAACTGAGGCCCACATACAGGCCCTTTTTTATATCCGTCCAAATTGCAGAAGAAACGGAATCCAGGCGCGCGTCTACATAGAACTTCTTTCGCTGTGAAATCTGTCCCCGACAAGAGTTACGTCACTCCGCGCTTCCACCGCAGTAGGGGCACTCGCGCGAGACCCCGTCAATTAGAGAAATGAAATTTCCATACTAGGCGGCGCTGGCAGCGCCCGCTTGTCAGAGTATAAATTATACGGAACGTCTCCAATAATGTCGTCAAACGAAAAAGAAAACAACGAATGCCACGCTACAGCTATACTGCTCGTTTCGTTTATCTTTCATTTTTGTTGGTTCGCGTCCCTCCTGCTAATGAAATATTTCGAGGAAGCCGTAACTTGCAAATCATTGAACATACATGGAAGAACATGGGTCGTAAACTTATCTTTTGATGTAGTGTGAAGCAAGTAAAGGCGAGTAGTTGGTAATCACGAACATGAAAGGCCACTGATTGAGTGCGTGCGCGCCAGCTTCCTTCCCCTTGGGAAAACGTAAGCTGCCGGATGATAAAAATCGATTAAGTAAGGTAGGGAATTTTCTTTGGCTGGAGCATCGAGGCCAATGTTTATATAGGCTGAGTGCGTGCGCTGTCTAGCGAAGCGTCGCGAATACGTCCAGCATGCCTAACTCCAGACTTGTGCGCGTCACTGAAGAAAGAATGCCGGTTGCAATTATAATTATTTCATGGTAAATGTAACCATTCGTGACTGAAATAACAATGACGGCCTCAAAAGAGTAATCGACAAGTTACTCCAGAGTAATACTTCCCACGTTGCTTTCCACTCTTTCTTTTTCTTTTTATTACACTACCCGCCGCGGTGGTCTAGTGGATGTGGTATTTGGCTGCATATCTAAAGGTCGCGGGATCGAATCCCGGCCGCGGCGGCCGCATTTAGATAACTGTTGCAGCGTGCGTGAAATCCCGGCTTCTATATCTTTCTTCCAGGTGCAAAAAAAGATAATAAATAAATGTTGGCTACCATTTTGCGCTTCATGCGCATCATAGCCTGTCCCAGTGAGTAGAAAGAAATGTGAGCCTCAATAATAGCCAGAATCACTCATAGAGTAGGTAAGGATCACTGTACAGTGTACGCTGTGCGGTGTGGCGATATTGTGGAAAATTAGCCACACCAATATCTGTGATCACCACACATGACCCATTCGGAAAAAAATAAAGGCTCCGCGACCGCAGTCAACACTGAAGAAGACACCGTCGATGTACGTGTGGGTAAAAAGATAAGTGACTAAAATACCTCTGCACGAATACAAGAAAAAGAGACTCCGAGAAACGCATGATCATTGATAACGTAACAAAGAAAATAATGCAGAAATATTTAGAGATCTAAAACGTTTCTCCGTCTATAAAGCACCTATTTCAGAACCTATATCCAAGTGCAATATGAACGTAGACTATTTTTCTTCTTTCACTTCGAGATTGATTTTTCGTGCACGAAAACTTTACGAGCTTGCATTCATTGAGTTATTAAATGTTTTATTGAAATAATGTTTAACGAAAGGCAGCCTAAAAGGGAAAGAAAACGCCTTGATAAAGTTTCTTGCTTCTTCTGGAGTAAACAGACTGCTCCCTTGCCCTTACAGCATACAGAGCTGTACAAGACTATATGCAATTTTGGCTAGAGAGTTGCGCCGGACCTCGTATTCCTTAACACAGCTCGAGGTACCGTGACTGGCACATATTATTATAAAATTTCGTCAAATTCACCTTTGTAAGTATGTCCGTTCTCCGTCATCCACTGCGGGCTATCTCGAATAGATTATTCGTTGCTGCGGGCATTGCGAGCTTACACGTATTTATGCTGGTATATGTATCATCGGCCAGACGACCTCTCGCGACCCGTGCACCTCGGACCCATGACTGTGTATTTCGATATCAGGAACACGGGCTGCCAAACGGGGGCTGCTGAAACCTCTGTTTAGGTCGTCTCTTCAGCGAGCAGGAGAAATTAATATAATTATAATAAAATCGCGTTGAAATATTGTAGCGATAGTTTTCACGGACGGCAAACACGTAGCCGAAATGTTCATTCTCAAATACTGTGTTAGTCAAAATAATGTCTCCTTGCACTCCTGTCACCTAGAGCAAACTGAGAAGAAAGAGAACTGACTCTCCCTCTTGACAAATCAGTTTCGCAAGCGCGCTTAAATTTGAGGCTGTGCTGGTCACCGTTGCATTTGCACCCCCCCTCCCCCAACCCCCTGTTCTTTTCGAGCCCGTCTCCGACATAAGACTGCAAACACATAAATGAAAGCCGCTTGTCCCAAACTTGAGTTCATAAGAAACGTACCCCATTTGCACGACAAAGCATGACCTGTGTGCGCACTTTTACTCCCAATTGAACAATAAATACAAAGTATAAGAACCAAATTACGCACTTCCAGTGTTATATATGGGGCGCGGACGCTCGCTTACGAACGCCACACATCACCGTAAATTTCTCACTTACCTTGCTTCGCCGAGGACGTCGTCTGTCGGGCCACTTGGGAAAAGACGTGCAGCTTGGGCTGTTTTATGATCTCGGCTGCAGTGAGGAGGGCCGCCGTAGATATTAGACCACGAAAGAACTCTACGGCAGGAACAAAAATGTACGAGCTAAGTATTGTACTAGGAAAGGTGCGTCGACGCACACGACGGAGATCACCAAAGTACGTGAAGTGTTATACCAGGAGAAGACAAGTCGGCGCAGACGACGGAGGTCACCAGGAATCGTCCGCTGCGCGAAGAACACTCCGTGGAACAGTGCTTGCAGAATGTACGGGGGGTAGGAAAGACCCACACACACAACTGCGACACCACGCAGCAGTATCACGCGACAACAAAAGAAGCCACTGCCACCACAGATCAACGCCACGCGTCCACCAGCAACAGTAGCTATGGGAGACGAACACAAGAAGTTTCAGTCGACGACCATGTCCCTTCCCTTCGTTCTTCACGTCTTTCTTCTTTCCTTCCCGTCGTTACGGCCACTTCTCGGGACACAAAGCACCATCGCAACCCACGGGTGCACCACACATCCTCTTCCTCCCCCCTCTCTCATCCCATCGCCATTTCTCCTTCTAATCGCCGGCACTGCTTCGCTCCGGACGGTCCCGGCCGAGTTATAAGATCTCCGGAGAAGAAGGGCCCACTCCCACACACACCCTTATAGCTCCAATCTCCACGCTATCGCCGCTCACTCGGAGGCAGCTCCTTCTCATACGCGACGCCACAAACACACGAACGAACACGCGCACCACCAACCAGTCCGACGCCGCGGTCCAACGAAGGAGACACCGACCAGGCGCAAGGGGACACAGCGTTAACAGCGTCGGGGTTTCTTACCGATAGGCCGAGAGAAAAGGAATAAAACAACAGCGCGTGTCTCTCTGCCTGCTGCTCCCTCGGCGAGCAACTTGCGCTCGTATATATAATCTACGCGGGCTTCGTGACTTTCGCTATATACCCCCACTGCTGCTGCGCCTTGGGCTTTCTTTCTTTCCAATCCGTTACTTCTTTTCTTCCTTTCTTTTCGTACTCCGTGACACGCAATCCCGTCGGCAAGGAAAAAAGAGTGATCACGAAAGAGCAAACAAAAAGAAAATAGCGAAGAGAAAGTAAAAGGTGGAGGGGGAGAAAACGAGGCAAAATGATGGCCCTATTTTTCACCTCCCAGCAGTTGCTTCTCTCCGTGACGTGGAGCGTCGCTCGGGGACGAGTCACGTAAACGCGGCGACGGCCACGACTCTCAGAGTCTTCAACGCATTACTGCGGTGAAAGCTTTCATCTCCCTCTGGAGATATAAGTAGCGCAAAATAACGCTAGCTTGTCACGAGAGTAACGTTATATGTACATATATTTACGCGCGTAGAAGGATAACACATCCGACGTCGCGGTCGACCCCGCTCTGAAGGGAGAAAAAAAAGGATTCCTTTTTCCCTCGGAACCGGCCGAAACTGCAGCCCTAAACTCCCGTATGCGCGAGGGATACGGACCGTGACGGCGTCCGTCGCTCACCGAGCTCCTGGCGCAGGAATAGAAAGGCGAACTCAGGGCGTCCCACTAACAATCTCTCCTACGACAAGAGGCATTTACTTTAATCTCTGGCCTTTGCGTGCATACGAGCGCCCTCTATAACGTGAAAGTTTTGTTCTGTGTCTTTCTTCCGTCCCTCCATAAACATGCTTCGAAGCCTCGTTGCACGTTGTGCTTTGCTTGCATTGCTTTACCGCCTTTGTTTCGTTTTTTTTTTTTTTCTGAAGCCTTGATACGGAGTGTCCCGACCGAGTGGTGGGCATCGTTACGCTACGACGGAGGCGGGGGTCGATGAGTGCGCCCTTTGCAACCAGCCAAGGTTCAATGTCGCGGCGTTTTAAACGCGTGCTCTCCGGGTTTGTCGTGCGTGGGGCCCATTGCGGTGTCTCAAATGAGGAGCTGCACGCCATGCGGTGCGGCGCGTCTTACCAACCTCGAGAGTGGCGCGGCTGCGTCCTGAGAGAGAGAGAGAGAGAGGACGAAGCGAGTGAGGAGATTAAGTCACCTATTGATCACGGGAGAAAAGGTGTGATTGAGCGTAGAGGGTGTGACACAGATAGATGAGTGAACGGAAGAAGCGAGAAATGGAGTGTGGAGTGAGTGAGTGAGTGAGTGAGTGAGTGAGTGAGTGAGTGAGTGAGTGAGTGAGTGAGTGAGTGAGTGAGTGAGTGAGTGAGTGAGTGAGTGAGTGAGTGAGTGAGTGAGTGAGTGAGTGAGCGAGCTAGCGACCACGCAAGTGGGTTCTTTTTTCTTACTGCAATTACACAAGTTCAATAGATAAAACATGCATTGGTCGAGCACGCTGCCCCTGCACCACCTTCAACGTTTCGCTACCCACCTCCGCTGCCCTTAAAGCAAAGGAAATAGAACGCTTTCGCTCGTTTTTGGGGCCCAGCCAACTACATTTCTCAGGAGTACACGCCCCCGCTACCCCCCCCCCCCCCCCCCCCCATCTCCTGTCAGTTGATGCCGAAATAAGAGCTCGACCATATCGCGATGTCAAGGGCGAGGCGGTTTCCGTGATGAGTCGTGCGCGTCGCTGATCGTCCGCTCGCGCAAGCGACTGCAGATACTCTCGTCGGTGTACACAGAAAACAGTAGCGACTCCGACAACGACCGCGTATACATGGAAGCGGCACACCACTAGCTCCGACACGCACCCATCCACTGTGCTGTATACTTTAACGATGTACACTGCTTTCTTTTTCTACCTTCCCCATTTGAGCAGAGGCAGCAGCCAGTCATAAACATATGGCGTGCGTTTTCAACGAACAGAAAAGGGCTCGAGTAGGGAACGTTCGGAATGGACAGTGTAGATGTGCCAGCCGGAGTATTGGCAGGCACGCCACGCCTTGCGCACAGTGGCTGGTTCGTCGGTAATGTCGTTATATTTCACTTCTCTGTCCCTTCACTTTCGGCGCATATTCAGATAAACGAAAGTCAACAGGACAAACAAAAGTGCAGGGGGAAAGAGTTAAAGGGGAGCCACATAATCGATGCAGCATTCTATTCCTTCTAGTTTGCGCACTGAGTATATACTGCACACGCCCGCGTTTGCTAATGACACTGCCTCGGACTGGCACGCCACCAACACACCTACCGGCCGCTTCTGAGGTAGTGATTCGCCCCTCGTAGCGTGAACGGTGCCGGTGAAATAGAGAACTGTGAAAACGAGAAGCATGCGCGAAAAAAAAAAAAGAAAATCAAGGTTATTGCGAAGGTTGTGTTTGCTAGCAGGCTAGGTCGCACTACTTTCGATTTACTATACTGTCCGTCGCTATATGGCATGTACGTGCGCTATGCGCAGTGCATTTGACCGTACAGAAAGCGTTCGGATTTCTCGAGGCCGGTCGAATGCACTGTCACTGTCAAGGACGAAGTAATCTCTAGACGCTGCTGTCGTCGACATAGACAGATGAGACAGCGAATGAAGCATGAGTGGAAGACGAAAACAAGACTAACCAAACATAGAGGCGCCACAAAGAATCCACGCGATCGAATTCTGGCGGTCCTTTTTGTTTGGCGAGTACGGCGTGGTTACAGCGCGGAAAGTGCACTGTGATGCATAGCGACCGTTCCGCGAGGTCACGCGAGTTTCTCGTTTGAAAGAGAACCGAGAATGCGCATGAGTGTCGCCAATGCGTGCGGTGCATAATGCGTGGAGAATGTCGCCGGCGAACGAGTGATGCGTTATGAAGCTGCGCCTGAACAACGCTCTCACTTTTTTTAAAAAAAAGAAGAACAATCGAAAGGCACGGTACGAACAGGTAATAGAGCATGCGGAAATCAATTACCTGACATGTCACTTTTTTCCTGAGAGTTATGACGAACTGCTGCGCAAGCAACATCATATTCTTCGGGCTTGTCGACGATTGATTTCTGGGGTTTTACGTCCCAAAACAACGGCATGATTATGAGAGGCACCGCAGTGGAGGACTCCGAAAATTTCGACTAGCTGGGGTTCTTTAACGTGCACTGACATCGGCCAGTACACGAGCTTCAACGTTTCTCCTCGATGGAAATGCATCCACCGCGGCCGGTATTTGATCCCGCGACCTTCAGATCAGCAGCCGAGTGCCATAGCCACTAGACCACCGTGGTGGAGCTGCGGGCTTGTCGGTATCTATATGCATCTCCGGCAAAAAGGGTTCCTGTATTTTCTTTATTTTCTTTGCGATAATTCATAACTTTCTTCCCCTGCGGTACACCAAGCACTGGACAATAGTGCAGGGACAGCTCAACGTTCCGCACACCGTGAGAAAGCGTGCGAACACTTATAAATTAATGAAGGTAGCACGAGCTATCTCTACAACACCCCTGACATCAGTTCAGTTATGTGAGAACACCGGTGTGGCGATCACTCGCAAGTGAAGAAGCCTTGAGTACCTGAACTGACACCCAATCGCCTTCGTGCGCAGTCACTCTCATAATCACACTGTTTCCTCAATGTCCCTCTGTGAGCAGTGAGGTTGAGGCGCACTGCCATCGCCGCAGCCTTTCTTCTGGACATTGCGCGCTTCCTTGCACTGGTCGCAGTCATCCCGTTCCTCTAGATTCGGACTCCGTTCGACCTGCCCGTCCCAGGACTGCAGGTCCGCACGGCCGTAGAGCAGATACAGTAAGGCGGCGACCACTTGCGCCACAGGGATGAAGACGTGCGCCAGCCGGTGGCCCTGCGTGAGAATGCAACAACCACGAAATAAGGAGGAGACCTCAGCGTCATAGGCTTTGTTGATTATTCACATGCGATTCTATAATGCGAAAGCGCTCATGAGTTATAGCCCGTAAATTATAAATTCACTGCTCAGCGCGCGTATAGTGTTCGAAGCTTAAATAATGCCGCTTTCTATTTCATAGCATTTACCGGCTCCCTCGATGTTGGCTCTCGCTTTCACTGAATGTCGTACAAAGGAAGCCTCAAAAATTGATTTGTGAGAGTGACAACGCGGGAGGAGGAATGAACTTTATTTTGGAAAGCAGCACGTTTAGGTGGCCGGGCCTAGGCCTCCCACGAGGGGACGTCAAGGGCTTGCCTCGACGCCGCCTTGCGGGCATGCTGGGTCGCCCAGCGTGCCCGCGACTTCACACACTTAACTTCGCACACTCGAATCACTGTGCAACAGGCAATGCGCTAGCAACGCACACGACAAGTTGCACAACGACTTCGCTTGTGTGCATGATCTTTTATTAAAATAAGAATAAATGAAAGAGTTGTCACCATTTTGTGGTGACAGCCTGTCTTCTTCTTCTTCTTCTTCATTGTCATCATCATGTACACTCACGTAGCGTGGTAAAAGCCGAAAGGATAATGTACTGCGCGAGTACGAAGGAACATAGCAGCACAGACAAGAAAGAGCGCAGAAGAGGTAAAAGCCTCTTCTGTATTTTTTTCAACCCGGTCCTGTGCTGCAACTGCGTTCACATTATTCCCGCAAATTTCTTCATCTCATCTCCCCGCCCAGCTTTCTCTTGGAATCCAGTCTGTGACCGAGGGTTATCTTATCTTCTCCTTACATACCCTGCCTATGTCCACTCCATCTTGATCTCCACGCAAGTTTCGTAAACATGCGTTTGTTCCCTGACCCGCTCCGTTCTCTTCTTGTTCCTTAACGTTATGCCTGATATTATCCCTTCCGTTGCTCAGTGCGTCGCCCTCCACTTTAAATGAACCATTATTTTCTTAATTAATACAGCCGTCAAAATTCAGAACAAAAAAAAACAAGAAGCGATAGTAGAATTCTTAGTTTATATAAGTCCTCGTAGAACAGCCTGCCTGCCATTGTTTAACACGCACAAGTGCTGTGCACTCACAAGACGTAGTTCAGTCAATATTCTTCACATGCCGCAGTGTCTTCAAAGAGTTGGAAGACTTTCATCGCTCTGTAATGGACATTTGACGGCCATGGCCCCAATAACTTGGAAAGTGAAACGATTCGCTTTGTGCCCGATAAACGAATCCCCAGGTCGAAATGCTGTCTGGTCCTTGTGCCTCGTTCGATTTACAGCTCAATCGTTTAACAATCAGGTCAGTCGTAGCTTCTCCCCGTTTCATCGATCTGTCGTTTTGAGAGAGAAAATAAAAAAGGTCGTCGTGGAAAGAGCATAACAAGATTAAAGAACGACGCTCTGCCTTCATAGGTGCAACGTGCGCAGTTGATTATGCCGCACTCCCTTCTTTGTCTTTGGGCGCCATTTATAACGCAAGACACACACACACACAAATCAGGCCACATGATATCGAATTTAACTCAGTCGTACACAACGCGAAGAAAGAAATCGCTGAGTGTTACGCTGTTGTAAGACAAGGAGGCGAACGCCTGGCTGGACATCCATAATGCATCACGTTTGCTCTCTGACTTTCCCTTGTAGTATGAAAAAACGTACACTATCTATATTGCACTTTTATCCTTTCATATCGCATGTTTCGTCAAATGCTTTAGTTTTCGATGTCGTCACCTGTCAGTCGTGTTAGTCTTACATTCGTACCCTTCCATACCAATTTTGGCGTGTACCAAAGCGCGAGTTAGTGCGGTATTTGGTACACGGTACCGCGGTCACGCCGGCATTCACATTCGGCCTCGCATGAGCCACCTAATGTTTTCGCCTTAAAGACTTAAGTCCGTTATGCAGGCTTAATAGGTTCCCTCTTAACGCAAGCAAGATGGGTTTTTCTAGAAAGCTCCTCCAATGTTCGGGTTCCGGTCCTGCTTGGGAACTTCAGCGAGGTCGGGTTCTAAATATATTCGGTTTCCGAGTAATGGTAACGCAAGCGTCCTTGTGCACGCCAAAGATGCTCCTTGGCCTTCGCATAACTTTGCTTGAGCTGATTGCTTAATCGATATGACGGCGACTCTTCGCACGAAAGTGCAAACCAGATAACTGATAACGGGACTTTGGAACGAGAATATATCTCCTGAGCACTTACGTCACGCCTATGCGGATATAGCGCGCGCTGTGCGCAAGCATTAAGCGTTTATCGTTTAAGGTTCTCAGTTGTATAAAAATTAATAAACTAAAAACGCGTTTCCCTGGCGTGCGCTTTAATGCCCGCCTCGTTACTTTCAACTTAGACGCATTTCGTAGAGTAAGTGACACCGCAATTAACCAAGGAAGATAGCGCTGTTCATTTCCATAATCGTGTCTAGCATGGTTTTCTGTGCTGTTTCTGTAAATTATTTTTCTTATTGCTTTTCTCTCTCTCTATTTTCCTAAAGCTGCAAAAAGGCCTGTTAGAGGATTCGGACACTTTATAGTCTCTATTATTACGTATATTGCCCTTCCCGAGGCTTAAGATTCTATCAGAAAGCTTTAGAATGTTGTAGAAAGTTATCCATTAATTTTTTTGGAAATCTTTAGAAAATTACCTAATTGACTTGGGTTTAACGGCTCAAAACCACCTCTGATTATGAGAGACGTCGTAGTGGAGGGCTGCGGAAATTTCGACCACGTGGGGTTCTTTAATGTGCACTGACATCGCACAGCACACGGGCCTCAGCATTTCGCCTCCATCGAAGTGCAGCCGCCGCGGCGGGATTCGATCCCGCGACCTTCGGATCTGCAGCCGAGTGCCATAACCACCGTGGCGGGGCTAGAAAGTTAGCTATTAGAAAGCTTCAGAAAACCGTCATGGACGGCCTATAGTTCCAGGATGCAGCGCACCGCAGCAGCAGCAACACACGGACATCATGAAGCTCTTCCAAGTTCGTTTCCGTGTATGTCCAGTGATTAGCGACATGCTAAGCTTTTTGTCGCTGTCGACAATTTAACGCACATTTATGCGGAAAACAGCTGATCGCCGCAGTACCTGATAGTTTTGTCCTTGGTGGTTAAACATTTTGCACCACAATGCAAATGTTCACTGACGCAGTTCATCGTACCTTACATGGCGAGGCAGCGGCTCACAGTTACGGCTGCGTCGTTTAAGCATGCAATACCAGAATGCGCATTTGTCAAAATATATAATATACGCGCTACGGGGATACCTGAGACGTGTGCGTGGGAGGCCTGCCTGGGAGAAATAACTTGTTCCCTATAGTTCCTTTAGTAAAGACATTCATATTAATGCGGTTTACTTAGGCTCTATTGTAGATTAATCCGTTAACATTCGTCCCAAAGAGGACAGTTAAAAATGAAAACAAACAAAAGTGTTATAATAAGCGACGTCATCAATGGGTAATGTTGCTTAGATAATTAATTTATATAAATACTTAGCTGCATCAGAAAAGCTAAGCCATCGGATTGACGGAATGGACGACCTATTAAGCGTTGACCACCATCATAACTTCTCTGTACGCTATATTTAGCTGTCATCTACGTATTCTGTAATGCGGCATTCACTGACACTTTATGCCTTACATGAGCAGCCATGAGCAGTCGTTGAGGCCCGTGTGAACATTTGAGCCAAATATTGTTGAGCTGCATGCACCAGGCAATTCTCAGTTTAACTTCAAATACAGCTGCAGAGCGCTTCCTATTCTTCAACAAATGACGTCACTGGGGGAACCTAGCTACTACGTCGGTTAAGGGGACACTAAAGGAAACAAATATCAAATTTAGCTAGACCGATGATTGATTTTTTGACATGTGTTAGTGTCCATCGCCGGTTTCGACGTGTCAATAAAGGAACTTTTTGCTTCGAAAACTGCTGCCGAATATCTCCGGTGTCTCCGCTTAATCTGAATAGGCCGCGCAGAAAAGAGGACGTGTCGATCTCGGTTACCGACGCTACGGTGCAGTGAGCTCGACGGCCGTAATATGCAGCAGTAACTGTATAGCTTCTGTTTGTTCACTTGTTGTTAAAGGTTATTCCATTCAGTTTTCATTTATAACCTAGAGCAGCGCTCCAGTAATGAAAAGGGACGAGCTGTTGTCATTTCAAACAGGCACCTACAGAGCAGGACAGAGGGCGCCACTCCGATTTCTAAATTTACTCCTTTTCTCGCTTACAATTGCTCTGTTCTCGCCAGGAATGGCGCACTGATTATTACACAAACGTAATCTTTTAAGCTCGCCCAACTGAATATTTGCCCTCAGTGCCCCTTTAAGGAAGAATCAGCATTGCTTGATACCAAGATTGCAAAAGGCATCCTCAGTAATGCTTCATTTATTTTACTTCAACAAAAAAAGAACGTAAGTATCTATGTGAAGAACATTTTAAAAGGTCGTCACATAGTCGGTGCCTCCAGTGACGTCATTCGTTGAAAGAAGAGCAAGCGATTTCCTTAATTCCGTTTAAATAAATGGCTCACATGTTCACAGAGACCTCCCCGACTGATTGGCAT
The DNA here is from genome assembly GCA_013339685.2 of Hyalomma asiaticum. Taxonomy (NCBI): domain Eukaryota; kingdom Metazoa; phylum Arthropoda; class Arachnida; order Ixodida; family Ixodidae; genus Hyalomma; species Hyalomma asiaticum. The sequence continues at coordinate 30,833,787 of CM023483.1, read as the reverse complement.
AGTCTTCTGACTATGTTCGAAAAGTGTTGCAGGGCCCTTTTAATAGAAATGCTGTTAATGCAGGCTCACCGTTTGTGTGGACGCATCGGCGATGACGAACACGTTGATGCCTCCCAGCACAACCTCGAGTGTGGTGGCCGAGAGCGCCTTGAGTACGGGCGCGTGTTGGGGCGCCATGTCCACGTGGCTGGTCTCGATACCTGTGGAGATCCACGAGGGACCGTTATGCGATGAGCAACGATGACAGCCTCTTGCGAGGTGGAGTTTCCTTTTTTTTAAGTATAATGCTTGTACGCTACTTAAAGCACCGTATAATTTGGTTTAACTAACTAGTGTAACCTGTATAGGCTACAATTTGCTGAAAAACCGTATGATCGAGAGTTAGATAGCTCCAAGCTACTATGAAGTTCCGAAGTACAGTCGGCCGCAAAATAACACGGACCACGTGATCGGGCGCTGAAATGGACGTCTAGTGGCGAGCCGTGTGCTGTCAAGAGCGTCTCTCCGCCACATTGCTCTGCACCGGAGTCCTTTGATGGGGGACTATGACAACGCTCTCGAATGCAGACAACTCGCCTCTAGTCGGTCAGTTAGGCACCCGCTCGCGCGGTTCCTGCTATATTGCGGCTCACTATACATATGTTAAGTAGGAAGGAGCTTTTTCGTATCATGCTGATATAGTTCCTCCATGTAACGCGTGCGTCGCTGCTGAAGAATACCACTTGTCGCTGTAGCTGAGCTGCAATACCAGAAGTTTTACTAAGGTCTAATAAACTTTCGCTTGTGAGTATTCTTTTATGACCAGAAGTGAAAAAAAAATCAATCTTACCCACGAAGAAGACTCCTAACGCAGTCATGGCTATGTGTTCTATCCAGTGGTTTTCCTTTAGCCCTTGAAGCATCGTGGCACAGGCGTGGATAATCAGTCCTGGAAAGTGTATACGTGTTCGTAAAACGTCTAATATAACACGTGTCGGAATGGCAACCTTGATAGCAACCTTCAAATGTACTACGCGTATCCCATGTCTAGCGTATCACCAGTTTTGCTTTCCTTTACGTTAAATTAAGGAATATCGTGGCCTAAATTTTCTGATAGAACCAACGACACCTCAATGGAGTGAACTTGCATTCTAGCATGATTCAGCACTTGTTTACAAGGTGCTTCTATACGGTTTACCACTGCGTGTGGTGTTTTGTCGTGATCCAAAATTTTTCGTGTCCACAAGCAACTCGTTGTCGATTTGTATGATATCCATGCATAATTCTCCGCCACGGTAATTCAGTGGCTCTGCTGCGGATCCGAAGGTCGCGGGACAGAATCCCGGCCGCGGCGGCTGCATTTCGATGGAGGCGAAATGTTGAGGCCCGTGTACTGTGCGATGTCGGTGCATGTTAAAGAACCTCAAGTGCTCGAAATTCCCGGAACCTTCCATTACGGCGTCTCTCATAACCATATCGTGGTTTTGGAACGTAATGCCCCAGTAATCAATCAGTCCATGCGTAATTAACACAGACATGACCATTGTTGATATTGAACTAGTATAACTACATACGTCAACATTTAGGAATGTGTTATAGCACGGATTAGAAAAAAGTCAACCTTTTCATGATTAAAGTACCGTAGCACATAACTCGTTCACAATTGTAGCGTTAGTGTTCTTAGAGTGTTAGAGTACGAACTGAGTATATTAAACTTTCTACGTTTGTAGCGTTGGAAGGGTTGCATACTCACGTGACCCTAATTTGTTCTAAGAAGCATCGATCATAGGCTCTGAAGCAAAGAGTTCGTTTCTTACGTAAGCATACCGGGCCCACCAGTATCTGGAAACTCGTTCTTTCTTCTTCTTTTTTTTTTTCATTACTAATGGCATTCGCCTAACTCTCTTCTCGCACGAGAAGTTCGGATCCAATTACCTCCGAGGAGACTGCGTTGTTTCGCCGCTATCGATTTCGAGTCCTAACGATACACGATGCTTATTGCGGAAACCCTTTGACCCGTCGAAGTTGGGATCGAATCTATGTCGCCGGAGGGCCAGTCCTAGTGTCCTCGTCGTCAGAAGAAGGCCTTTGACGTTTCTAGCATGCGTGAGAGACCGTAGACGTTGTAGCTAGACAACTTTCCGCTTGAACACTTTAGAAAGCCCTTTCATTAACGACTGATCCATAGCAGCATAAAGAAAATCTGCTGGTTAATAGAGTTCAATGGACTAATTTAGGTCAAGAAGAAGCATCAAGTTGGCACTCGTTTAACGCATTTCAAACGATCGACCAAGAGCAGGTGTAACCGCGCTAACTAAGGCGATCACTTTTGTACAGTGCTTTTTTTAAATTACCTTTCCTAATTTCTTTTACAAATCGAACTTTTTTTAAATACTTATACTGTTACTCTCGCTCAAACAAGCGTCGGCTGCCGCAGTGAAATTGTTTGGTTGTGAAGCATTTTCTTTCCGTTCTTTGTGCCTACACCTGCCCGATCGCTTGTAATCATAAAATAAATAGAGCCTGGTGCCTTGCGTGCCGGAACTATAGGACTCGGCTATGAACACGCCACGGTAAAGCATGAGTCTCGCGATTATATCTGACCACTCGGAAGTTCCATAAGAGGTGTTTCAATTACGCGGCCCGCGGGCCTTTCACTAACGGCCAGGCCTGCACGGGAGTCTCCGTCTGATCAGAATCAGTGTCCAGATTATAGCAATCTCGAAAATCCGTATCATGTTTCGCGAATCCTGATGCCAAATCCCCTTCGGTGATGACCCACATGTGAGATATGGGAAAGGCTTTATTTCGGATGCAAACATCATATGTCATTTTTTACGCATTCACCTCAGTTTTCTTTCTTCGCTGTCGCAGCCCTTGCGGGCCTAAATTCCATAACGGCGGCCCACCGGTTGAGGTGAATTTGAGACTTTCAGAACCCTGTCCCATAACGCTTTCATGGAGATAATGAGCGAAGAACCGACACTGACAAAGACGATAAAGCACAACATGCATGACACTCAAGTGTTCGTCAGCGTCGGTTCGGCGCCTACTAAATGCGAAGCATTTCTTGGCGAACTTGAGTCACCTTGACCGTATCTATCTATCTATCTAGCCGCCTACGTCATGATGCTCTCCTGGTCGCCTCGTTCACCTGGTTGACGCGAAAATTTGGATGGCATGGTATCAATGTATCGCGAACATTTATGATTGATCTTTACATCACTAACATGACCTACTTTACATATACGTCACGATTAATGATACTGCAATCACGTGTAGCACATACCCGTATAGCGTTCGGCTCATGGTAAGCGGGTATGCACCACAGGTGCTTGAATTTCATACAGAGTATATCAATAAAGGATTAGCTAAATTTGACATTTCACATATCACTGGAGCGCACTCAAAAACAAGAAACACATACTATCTTTCATAGCTTGCAAATGGAATGTAGTAACAAGCACACATAAACTAACGAACGCACTGTGATTTCCGTCGGCAAACTATACCAAGCTGTAGAGGGGTAGGAATCAAACCCGGGCCGCCAAAGTGCAAAGCAAGCACGCCACCACAAGGCTAAGGCCCTCTTTTCCTACACGGTAAATATTGTACATAAATGTATCGAACCAGTAGTTGTGATTATTGTGCTTCTGTAGCGTAAATCGTCCTTCTAATGCGTGCGCTATCATAGCAATCTAATAAACACTAATATCACTCGGCGTGCTTTTTTCCAACATTGCTCGATACCGTAGGATTATTTCAACGAACGACGCTTATGATATGCACGCCAGCTCATAGTAGCGTGACCTTTTATTCGATAAAACAGACTTGCGCGCACCAACGTGAGTTCTAACGTTACGTCGTACCACTTGCTATCATTCGGTCGCCACGGTGTTGTCAACGTTCCCGGTTAGCCTATGTTAAGCATTTACGTATGCCCTCTCATGCTCCTTTCGCAGAGGTTTATATCATTCGTAAATTTTGGCTGAATGCCAAACAATTCGTCATACGAGGGGCGTTCAATAAAGATTTCCCCTGACTCACTTCTGTTTATTGCAGGGTGCTGAAACTGCGCATGTGTAATGACATATGTCTCTATAGGTCACGTACCAATGTGCAACTCTGAACTAATAAGGGTCTTGCTATTATTTGTGCTGATGTGGTGTGAGGTGTGGGAATGAATGCAGTGGAACAAAGAGCAGTCGTCAAGTTCCTATACTTAAAAGGCTGCATTCCAAGGGAGACTTTCGATGAGATAAAAGAGGTTTACGTGGAGGATTCCCCATCATATGATGTAGTGAAGAAATGGCATCGTCAATTCAAATGCGGTCGGACTTCGGTAGAAAAGGCTCTGATTGCAGGACGACCCCACTCCGCCAACGATGAGCACACCATCCAGCAAGTGGAGGCCGCCATTTTGTAAAATCGCCACGTAACTGTTCAAGACCTCGCCAGAAATGTCAAGATTAGTGTGGGGTCCGTGGAAAAAATTATTCAAGACCGTCTTCACATGCGTAAGCTATCCACTCCACGGGTTCTCCGGCTGCTCTCACTTTTCCAAAAGCAGGAACGTGCCAAGTGCTCGCAGGCTTTCTTGACCATGTGCCGTGGAAACCAGGAGGACTTTGTCAACTGGCTGATTACACAGGATGAAAACTGGGTGCATCCCTGTGATCTGTAGACTAAAGTCCAGTTGATGCAGTGGAAGCACTTGGACTCATCGCCTCCAAAGAAGGCACGCACCCAGCCCACGGCAGGCAAGGTCATGCTCACAGTCTTTTGCGACCAGCACGGAGTAGTCTTGATGGATTTGCTAGCAAAAGGTGCCACAATTACTGGGGCATACTACCCTTCACTGCTGTGGAAATTGCGAGAGTCCATCAAAAAAGAGAGACGTGGCATGCTCACCAAAGGTGTCCGCCTTCTGCAAGACGATGCCCCAATTCACAACTCACATGTTGTCCAGATGGAAGCACGCTGCCGCTGCTTTGAAATTCTACCGCATTCCCCTTATTCACCCGGCTTCGCACAATTGGACTTCCATTACTTTCGAACAGTGAAGTCATACTTGAAGGGCAAGCACTTCCCAGATGATGAGACTCCGACTTCTGAAGTCACAAGATGGCTTTTGGAGCAACCTGTCGACTTCTACAAGCGAGGTGTTTACAGTTGCATAAAAAGATCGGAGAAGTGTGTCTCCCTGGGTGGAATCTATGTAGAGAAGGACTAATAAATCTGCAAAGTTTCGTTGCTCTCCGTCCAGAGGAAGTGGCTCAGGGGAAATCTTTATTGAACGCCCCTCGTAGGTAATTTTCTCGCCGACTGCTTCGCATGGCACCGACTCACAATGCGTGGGATCTACAGGAATTTTTTTTTATATCTCCTTGAAGCCATATGCGCCATCTTACCCAGTATCAAGCTTGGTTCTTTAATGTGCACACAAATATAAGTATGCAGCGGCCCAAACCCGAACCCATGAACTCAACCTCACAAGCTCAGTGCCAGAGCCACTAAGATACAAAGGTGAACGCTCGAAATTCTCCGGAAAGTACCACGCCAGCTAAAGGGGAATAGAAGCTTGCACTGTCTTTTTTTTCCTTTTTTTGTAACATACGCCGTGCTTCTGGCTGCATTCATCTGTCACTATACCCCCTGTTCCAGTGGAAAACATCATACATCACCTCAAAAAGAAGAGGAACTGCACAAATGACAAAAGGACGAAGACGGAATGTACACTGATGCTCTCTTTTCTACGTCGTTTGTCTTTTGGGCTCTCCGCCTTCAAACATGTACACCGAGGGTACCCTGTGCGCTGTTGACATCGCGCACATTATTCGTCGTTCGTGATCTCTAGAGAGAAAGCCAACAGCACGCACGCCTGCATCCAACTCTACCCAGCTCTTCGACGCCGTCTTCCATCGAGACTCTCTCGGCACGAGACAACCGCACTTTGTAGAATGTTGTTTGGTGTCGCTTTCAAGAGGTCGTTTGCCCTCCGCATCGGGATTTAAGACCGTTCTTCTTGCGATCACCGTTGGGATAACTTTGCTGTACTGCATCAAAACACGTTAGACATGGTTAGGCGGTTCAGTTTCCTGAGTAAAGTCTTACGATAGACCTGTGTTGTGGACCACAGATTTACTCTCTCAAGTATGGTGGCCTGGTGTGGTGGAGCCTTGCGGCACGTAAGTGGCATCGACGAGCCGTTTGTAGCTGGTAGCGTGTCCATAAAATAAGTCGACTTCCCACGTTGTATAGTGCAAAAAAACACGAGGCGGGAGGGGGCTAAGAGGTGGCGTCACGTGATTCCGCAAGCCTCGGCAACCAAACATCCTCTTACGCCTTGTGCGCAGTGCCCCTCGGGTAGGATTAGGCCCACATGGTTGCCGGACCGCTCGATGTTGTCTGGACACGGAAACCTTTTAGGGTGCTTGACAATGCAAGTGTACCGCTTGCCCATCACGCTACGGGGGCCCATCTCCGATAATTCTCTCCTGTAAATTTTTTTATGACTAGGCTTCGATATTGTCACGTGACGGCCCCTCCTAGCTCCTTTCCTTCCTCCATGGCAAAAAAAGGATGAGCAGCTCAAAGCGCTCTCGAGCACTCACGCGTTCTTTGTTCATAATACACACTGCCAAAACGCAATGCACTCCCTTGACACCGGTCATAAGCTATACACCTCGAACTCAACGAACAACGCTTCGAGGAGCACCGTCGTGTTGTCAGAATGGCCGAGTGGTCTTAGGCGCCAGGGTCAAGGATCAGTACCTTCTTACAGAGGAGTCGGGGCTTCTGGTTCACGCATGTGGGCGTGGCTTTAAATCACACTCCCAACACGACTGTTTAAATCATTCATTGCTATAGCAAATGTCGATGTGCAATTTTCGTTAGCTTGCACGGACACCGCGGTAGCTTGGCGATTATAAGTGAGTTATCTTGCTGAGCTCGACGTCACGATATTGAGTCGCGACCAGTGGGGCCGCATTTCGACGGGGGCGAAGTGCGCGGTTAGCATCCGTGTACTTAGATTTAAGTGCACGTTAAAGAACCAAGTGGTCGAAATTAATTCGGAGTCATTCACTACGTTGTGCGTAATAATCAACTCGTGGTTTTGGCACGTAAACCCCCTCAATTACTTTTCATTAGCACGAAGAAATATCCATTCGGCATGCTCATAGCAATGGTACAACTACGGATGCCGGCTGTTTTCACAACGTTCACCATTAATTTTTTTATTTTTGTCATTAATATTTATGCTATGCGATGCTTTTGGAAGCTCGTACGTTCACCGAACGTTGTCATGATCACTTTGTTAACACGCGTTGTTGTATTCCAGCTGCTTCTGGTTGTATTCTTGGTCAATGACATTTGTTTTCATGTACATCGTTTAATTTTATTAATGTATTCGCCTGTGTTCTCTTTTACTGCTAACTTATACCGTGTATGATGTTTAGCTGGCTGCCAAGCTCTGCTGCTCAAGGCACAAATGGCTTGAGGCACAAATGGCTGGTCTAACGAAACGTGCTGTTCTATTGAAAAGAATGAAGGTATTATTATTATTATTATTATTATTAGTAGTAGTAGTAGTAGTAGTAGTAGTAGTAGTAGTAGTAGTAGTAGTAGTAGTAGTAGTAGTAGTAGTAGTAGTAGTAGTAGTTGAATCGAAGGCTTATCACATTGCTCGCCTATAAGTACGGCGGCCCGTATGTGTGTATGCGCCCTCGGACGCACATATGTATCTAATGCTTCAAAAAAAAAGAAAGAGACGTTCAACACGTAACAGATCTGATACCTCTCCCTCCGGCGAGGCCAATAATGTACATACTACACGATCGATAGAGGTGTGCTCTGAAAGCTTAGCGGAGGCGCGAAGCTCCTAATGTCACTGCTTGCAAGTTTTGGTTGAACGTGTCGCTGGGCTGTTGCTTGTTAACGACGTACATACATACATACATACATGCATACATACATACATACATACATACATACATACATACATACATACATACATACATACATACATACATACATACATACATACATACATACATACATACATACATACATACATACATACATACATACATTATAATCCAGATTAACAACTACATTTGCCAAAAAGCAACAAAGGTGAAAAAGCTTTTCATAACGCAAGTGTATAAAAACCAGCACGACAACAAGTCCCAGAAAACACACTTGAAGTCCCTTACTTCGAGCGGTATATCGCTCATGGTATTTGGCCCTCGCGACATCTCATGGGTAATGTTATTTGTTCTCATCGTACGCGGCAACTATACGCAGTGCTGATCTATACTGGCGACAAGCGACCTCCTCCTTTGCCTCAACACTCTGATGCCCAGCGACATGTTGTCAGGATGGCCGAGTGGTCTAAGGCGCCAGACTCAAGGTCATACACGTACCTTTCCTCTGATAGAGGACTCGAGGATTCTGGTCCACCAGTGTGGGCGTGGGTTCGAATCCCACTTCTGACAGATTTTTTTTTTAGCCTGCGTTCACGTGCGACTTTGCTTCATCCTCATCATCAGCCTGTCTACGCCCACTGCAGGGCAAAGGCCTCTCCCATAGATCTCCAATTATCCCGGTCCTGCGCTAACTGCGACCCATTTATTCCCGAAAACTTCTTGATTTCATCTGCCCACCTAACTTTCTAACCGCCACCTGCCACGCTTGCCTTCTCTGGGGATCCACTCTGTTACCCTCAGTGACCAACGGTTGTCTTGCATTCGCATTACATGCACCGCCCAGGCCCACTTCTTCTTAATTTCTATCAAGAAGTCTATTAAGCGCGGTGGAAGAAAGTTAGGTGGGCAGATGACATCAAGAAGCTTGCTGGGAATACACAGCCGCAGTTACCGCTGTACCGAAGAGAGACAGGCATACAAACAGACATGATGACGATGATGATCCGTACACGTCACATCCTACTCTCTCTTTTGACGTTATTTCGCCATTCGACCCCGTCACTTCCGCGCCACCGTAGTTATAGCTTTCGTTATGCTACACCGATCTACCACGTGAGTCTTTCCACTCCTCGGCACATTTCGGCCGCCGCAGTGGTACAGTGCCAAGTGGTTATGTCGCTTGGCTGCTGATCCGAAAGAGGAGCGTTCGATCCCGGCTGCGGTGGTCGTCGAAAATTCCCGTGTACTGCGCGTTATCAATGCCCGTGAAAAAACCCCAGGTGCTTTGTTGTTGTTGTCTTCTTTTGCTTTTTTTTTTTGTGTGTGTGGGGGGGGGGGGAGGGTTTAACGTCCCAAAACCAGCTCTGATTATGAGAGACACCGTAGTGGAGGGCTCTGAAAATTTCGACCACCTGGGGTTCTTTAACGTGCACTGACATCGCACAGCACACTGGTCTCAACATTTCGCCTCCATCTAAATGCAGCCGCCGCAGTCGGGATTCGATCCCGCGACCCTCGGATCAGCAGCCGAGTACCATAGCCATTAGACCACCGTGGCGGGGCAAAAAAAAAAATAAAAAATAGGTGCAGTCAGTTTCCGCGGCCCTCCTCTATGGCGTGACACAGGAAGACGTTGTCTTTATACTATTATTAGCTGTCATGAAACGCGCTCCTGTTTTCGTGGCGCGCCTACCTCCAGTGCAGGTGAGTCTCCTGGTGCCAGTGGTGGTGAGCCAGCCCTTGTCCCTCATCAGGTCGCTCACCACGCCACTCGTCACCACGGCCGCTGCCAGCGCCAGCACCGACGACAGGGCAGGAAAGCTCTGCAAAGCGAGCAGAGCTTAACTATAATACAACAAGACAGTAACACAATGCTGCCATAACCATCCTACAGAAGTTGTGAGCTATTCCACTGTGTGAATGCAAATGATTAGCGAAGCTGTTTAGCGCACAACACAGAGGTGACATGGCGGAGGCCAGTTTGGTATCAAAGGCTAGGTTGTGGACTCGCCGATCAACGTTCAAACCGTTGTGCAGGGTCTGCCGCGACACTTCGACGACTACACCGCCATCGGGGTGCACATTAAAGCCACGTTTGCTGGCCAAGCCCACTTACGAGACCACATTCTCCGCTTTGTGAAACGCGTGGACGATTTTTCTTCTTATGAGTAGCATTCACCGTAGCCGACAATGTGCGGAAGCAGCAACGGCTAGCACCGACGATCCCATTAATGTTGACTTCCCTTCTAAGCATAACTGTATTGCTGAGAAGACGTATTTCTGGAGGTAATATAAGCCGTCTTATACCAAAAGATGATGGCCGCAGGAATCGTTCTTTTATTATTATTTTATTCATTGCTTGTTTTGGCCCAGGGAGGCACGTGTGTCGTGGCAATGGATGGATAGAAGTAATGGACGCCCCCTTTCTAACGGTGTGGCGACTATTGCTCCGCCCAGCTCAATATTCAAGTTGGCCTAACGTATTACCAATATGAATCACAATATGTGTTTGTTTGTTTGTTTGTTTGTTTGTTTGTTTGTTTGTTTGTTTGTTTGTTTGTTTGTTTGTTTGTTTGTTTGTTTGTTTGTTTGTTTGTTTGTTTGTTTGTTTGTTTGTTTGTGAACGCACTCGGACGGTGGAACTTTCCTCAAACTTGACGCTGCAACCCCGCTGATACATGAAGTACGTGAACATTATTTGCGGCAGGCGATTCGTGAGGCAGCTAGGGAACCCCTTGGGAGATGTCATTCGGGGATTTCTTTTGGAAAAGTGTTGCAAGACCTCTTTATGTACTCACTGACGTTGCCGGAATAAACGGGCGATAGCGTTCGCATGGCATACCTTACATATCTCTCGCCAGCGCGCAGCAGCATTGTTTCTTTCGCGGAGCACCTATATCCAGTCGGAAGTAAGGGGTGCTATGAAACACCGAAAAGTCCAATACAAAATTTATAACGTACGAAAATGAAGGTAGAGAGGGAGAGAAAGCTCTTTATTGAAAAACAGAGAATTATGCTGGGGTAGAAATGGGCGCCTACATGATACTCTGCATAGGGAGGGGGATTGGGGATTAAAGGCCCTAGAGGTAGGAGGGCCGGCAAAAAGAAAGATCTGTACAGGTCATGTACAGGAAATATATCAGCTGTTGCGATGTATATAGGTATTTTTACAGTTTATCAATTAGGTTTATGTCTTCCAGAAACTTGAAAATAGATTTTAGAACTTGACGTTGCAGGCAAGGGGAGGACACAGGACCTAGTATTCTTTCGAGATTTAGTGGTACTTGGAGGAAGAGGAGGAATAAACTTTAATGCCACATAACACTAGATGGATCACCGCGGGCGGGGCCTCTCTTTCAGGGCACCGCTGGCACTCGGGAATCAGGGCTTAAAAAAGGAGGTAATGATTCCAGCTAAGAGCAGTACAGTATACATATGATAAGGGAGCATAAGTTCATTAACGCACGGGGCCAGATAATAATTAAAATTTAAATAAGTGGTGGTAGCTGCTTTTCGAAAATACAGAAATGGACAGATTTGTTTGCCTTGAGACACCATGCGGAGAGATCATGCGGAACGTCACGGCAACGGTGAAACGTATGGAATTTCTATATATTACTGCTATATATAGCAATCGCACACGGAAACTACGTTTCCTTCGTGTAGTTTTTTTTTTTTTTTTTTTTTTGGCAATAAAAACTACACGAAGAAAGCGCAGCGCTAGTATTAACGGAAACTCCGCGGCTTAGTCAGCGCATCAGTTATTATAGTAGAACATATCTTTGCTTAAGTTTCATAGTTACGACATCGAACTGCTTCGCATTCAACGTCTTCAACAAGACCTTGCGTTGTGCGTGGCACAGTTTGCAATTATTATACAAGCACGCATGCAGAGACGTTGCGTCGCTCTGTTTAGAGATACGCAGGTGCTTAAAGATTGTCAAAGAAGGCTGTGAAAGAATAAGTAAACCACAAAAACAGTTATAGCCCCAAGCAAGAAAGAAGAAAAACCTGCGCACTGTAGAGATCAATACCGCAGTGCCGCTGGACGAACGCAGCGATATAGAGTGTCCTATGGTGTCATCTTTGGAAAACTATACCTTATGGGCACAAATGCATAAAGGACACTTATGGCGCTGACATATACCCATGAAGCTGAAAAGTTTCGACCATCTCGACGCTGACGGACGGGTAGTGATAATTTCCCTGTACATTGTGATGCGGCGCAGTCAGAGCCATTCTCGAAGCAAGATGAGTGTACACAACTTGAGCGTGTGTGCTCAGATCCTCAAAGGGTGAATAAGTGCTACCGTGTCATGGCTCGTTAACGCGATGCCCGTGTGCAAACTTGCGGATGTTGTTTTTCCATACTGCCTCTGGCCACGCGTGTCAAACGAGAGCTATGGCGATATTCCACAGCAACGTCTTCTGACGTCTGGCGTTATGCCGCTCTGATGGCACAGAGTACGAAGTAGGACGGAAAAAAAAAAACAGCGAAACATTATCCCTGCCCAAGCCGGCAGAATTTGCCCAAGTCTTATGGGCAGTGTTTACCGCGGGTTTCTCTGAAGTTGCTGACGCGTCCACGGCGCCTCAGGGAGAGAAAACAAACTGGCAGCGTCCGTCACTGTTCTCTCGCTCTCTTTCACTTCCGCACGTCAATCACTCGTTAGCGCTAACGCGTCGTAGTCTAGTTCCCGATAACGCCAGACGCGCGTGGCGTGAAGTTAACGCTGATTTGATTTGTCGACGGTGCCGCCGGTTCTGCGCTCTATATATAAGGCTGCCGTGCTGATTGGTGTGTGTGTGTGTGTGTGTGTGTGTGTGTGTGTGTGTGTGTGTGTGTGTGTGTGTGTGTGTGTGTGTGTGTGTGTGTGTGTGTGTGCGCGCGCGCGCGCGCGCGCTGTCTCGCAGAGCTTCCGCGCATAGCATTTCAGAGGAACGAGAGCGGTTAGACATCAAACTCGCACAACGGCCTTTAGCTTTATGTTTTTGTACCCTAAACCATTCGCGTGCACAAAAGTCATCTAGGGGATGAGGTCCGCACGCCCTGAACATTTACTTTTTTAATAAACACCCCCAAGGACTCGAGCTCTCTCAGAAATGAACTTTATAGCCTCACAATGAGCGGCATTCTGGCACCTTAAAGCAGACGAGTCGATTTGTTTGGCTGTTGACGTCCCATATTCAGCTTTAGACGTGAGACCTGCCATAAGCTGACCACCCACTCGTTCCCCCACCCCTCCCGCCCTTGTGAGAAAATTTTGTATCTGCCTCCGGTTATTGTATCCAAGTGCAAAATAACGAACCCAACTGGGGATAGCGTTTGCCTGAGTTGTTACAGATGGCAGATTAATTCGTCGTACACAGCGCTGACAAGGACAGAACTCGCCGCATCCGCCAGCCGGCGGTGGCGCCAATACGCTTTGTTTCAAAAGATCCGTGCACCACCGTGGAGTCTACACGCCTGTTCGTCCAATCAGAAGGGCGAATACTCGACAAGTGTGTCCTTCCGCGCCATGTGGTCCGCCGCTGGCGAGAGCTGCAGTAGCAGCCTTGGAAGGAGGAGAAGGAGAAGGAGATGAACCCTCTATTGGCCCAAGCGGCTCGGCAGCCGTGTCTAAAAACACTTGCCCTACATTTCGCTTCGCAATCTGCGCTTGATGGCCCCGCAACCTTGGCTCTGGTGCACTGAACTAGGGAAACAGAGTATAGGCGCTGCGGTGTTCCCTTTAGCAGTGAACCACTATGTACATTGCTGGAGTGAAATCAAACAACGCTTCAGATAAAACTTCAGATCGACCTTGACTTCATTCCAATCACGCTACAAACAGCCTAGTCCAGCGACACCGTGTATGCCGTTTTCGCTCGTCCCGTATGAAGCGCTGTTTCATTTCGTTCATATATATCTGACCTCTTCACTTGGCACTTTCTCACAGTATATAACTGGGACTTCGCCACGTAACCGCATGCATGTATCGAAGAGGCGATCTGAGTGATGTGATTGAAGGCTGGACCTCACTGTCAGTGGAGAGTTCCACGCGCGACACCACACAAACCGCAATGCGAAGTCACAGACTTGCCTGTAGTGGCTGGCATGGATGTGTTCACCGCTATTATTGCTACAGCGCGCCCCGAGACACTCACGGTAACGCCTCCGAGGTACATGAGGTAGTTGTATTTGCCGAGCCTTTGCTCCGCCATGCCGGTCGCCACGCATAGGCACACCAGGTGAACGGGAGTGCTGCGAAGAATCTGGCGCCAGGGGACGTAGTGTGCCTGCAAATATAGCGAAGAACGTGCAGTGAGTGCTTCGCAGAAGCAAGGTGACCTGATCGTGTATACACTTTGGTACCCTCCGAAAGTTTGGCACGCTTTCCTGATTCCTCACTACACATATACGGAGGAGAAGGCGCCCTGTTTGCCAGGAGATAGTGGAAGAAGAAAGAGGGAGGGGAGGGAGTTTTTAGCCGAACTTACTGTGCCCTAGACAATAGTCCCTTCAACTATGCAATGAGATTAGAATGAGGTACACCGAGTAAACCTGTCGTTGTTGGGTGTTGAGAACGAACTTTGTTTCATGCAAGGTTCATTCTAGCATTGTACACAAGTATTGACACATAGTTCTGTCACAAGTATTGGCAAACTACATAATGTCACGTAGTTCTTGCCATTAGAGCGGGACGGCTACAAAATATCGCTCGCTGTCGTGTAGACGCGTTCTAACGTTAGGTAACGCTCCTTATACCTTTTCGTTCCCTCACTGTAACGTATGAGTAGTTATAGTTGAATACATCTCAAGCCTGCAGCGAAGGCCCTCCCACGCCCGCATAACCGCCAGCTCTGTTCCTCCGTGAGGTTGCAAACAGTGCTTACTTCAAACATTGCATGCCACGAAAATAAAGCAATAACTGAACAGATAAAATTATAAGCGAATATATTGATACCATTTCACCCATTCGTTAAAGTAGAACGTGGCAAACCGAACTATCTATTGAACGGGTGCCCAAATTACGCATGACGCCATTTTGAATAGGTTGCATGGCGTCGATTTTGTTTGCTTCTGTGATTGACTAGCGGAGTAGCCCGGGCAGTGCGTCTTTTCTTTTTAGGGGCGAAGCTCCTCTTAGGCTAACCTTGTCCTGCGTCAGGCGTAACCGGCAGTATCTCCCGGGAGGCACGCGCCGAGGGCGAGCGCGTGCCTCCCGGCGCGCGAGCTCTCTCACTCTTCCATCAGCTGTCTTGTGAGTGAGAGAGAGAGCGAAAGGCGCGCGCTGACTATGGAAACGCTCTTTCTTAGATGAACGCTCTACCAGCTCGCAAAGGAGAACGCGCCCTCACCCGCGAGAGACAACGTTGGCGCAGGCAGCGTCTCCTAGCGAGTTTCTTGATTGAGAAATACCGACTGCTCGCGTTAGAGAACCGTTCACCGGCCACCTATATATATATATATATATATATATATATATATATATATATATATATATATATATATATATATATATATATATATATATATATATATATATATATATATATATATGCACTGGGCCCCGCCACGGTGGTCTAGTGGCTACGGTACTCGGCTGCTGATCCGAGGGTCGCGGGATCGAATCCCGGCCGCGGCGGCTGCATTTCGATGGAGGCGAAATGTTGAGGCCCGTGTGCTGTGCGATGTCAGTGCACGTTAAAGAACCCCAGGTGGTCGAAATTTCCGGAGACCTCCACTACGGCGTCTCTCATAATCAGAGCTGGTTTTGGGACGTTAAACCCCACAAATCAATCATACATGCACTGGATCTTCACTTGCAATGAAGTGCCGGTGGGGAGATTTCACTTGTGCATAGTTGAACCATAAGGATTCGTAGCGTGCGCGTTGACTAAATTAATCCGGAACTCGGCACGATCTACGATGAACCTCCCGAGCTTTGCCCACTGATCATCATTCACTCCGTGGATATGCTATAATTTTTTTTTGCAAATGCTGCTTTTTAAAGCCGTATCCTACTACACAGGGGTTTCAGCCGTTGCCGTAGTGATATGGAATGGCCACAGGAACCCCGCTCTATAATGTAACTCTGATTAGACAGCCATCAACTGTTGTGGCGACAGTTCCCTCTACAGTCCAGTGCGACAACCGGACGTGTCGGATTCCTTTTCTCCTGTAGCTTCACCTCATCGAAAGGAATCGTATTCAAAATAAGACAATCTGTCTCAAACGCGAAACCGCTGCATGTAGAACTTACGAGCTGACCCTAAATCTCTTTAAAGAAAGCTAAAGTGGCGTCCCCATACTTGCGCGGGATACTAGGAGCCGTAACACATGAGTTAAAGGTGAGCCCCTACGGTTACAGAATGTATAGTCCAGTCTGTGAGCTTGAAAGAAAATGTTTGCATGGGATGTAAAGAACCCTGGGGGAGAAACGGTAGCAAGAAAGAAAAAAAGGTGTAAGTGATTTCATTTTATGAGGCGCTTTCTTCTCCGCGTAAATGTGCACATCTCGACGCCACCGTGATTCTTCAGATGAGAGTGGCACTTATTCCATACAAGATGATGTAAACGGACGTGTCATTGCTTTCCTTGCCTGTGAGTCCGAGAAGGTCCGGCCATTTCCCTCGGTGATGCGAAGGCGCTCCTCTTCAGTGACGGACTCGTTCTGATAGGGGTCGTCGAAAAACAGCAGGTACCAGAGCCCGAACCAGGCTAGACCCAAGGTGACTGCCAGCAAGAGGTGGATGCGGTGGGCGAACGTTAGTCAGTGTGTAAGCGTCAGCTACCTGTTGTTAGTGTACGTTGGCGCCGTCAGCTATTAGTCCATGCAAACGTCAGTATGCAAACGTCAGCTAGGTATGCGATAAAGTCACAAACGCTAGTGTTGTTGCGCTATATATAGCCGGCCGTTTACGGGGAACATAGTGCGTTCTCAAGAAGTGAAACAAGTACGGTCTAACAAAGTGACATTTCTGAGTCATATCATCAAGTAATCAGTCAGCAGAAACAGCGTGGTAAGAAAGAGATTCGTGCCATTGGTAATCGTGATTATTCGTGAACTGTTTAAGACGCGTAACACCTTGAGAGCAACACATCGCCGTTAAGTAGACACTTTAATTGAACAAGATAATCTGGCGGGGGGGGGGGGGGGATGTTCTCGTCATTTCGAGGCATTACGAAGTAAGTTCATCCTTTATAGATCGACTCTTCGCCCAGGTTAGTTCAGTACGGCACCATGGCATGCTTCATACGTTAAATAGCTTGCTTTCAACAATTGTAGAATTTGTGCCGTGAAATAATTGGTTGATTTGCATGTTACGAACTTCTGGCCGACAGACGTGTGAATGAGATGTCGCTTACAATGTATTATGGGCGGTCATTAGACAATATCTTGATAGTTTGTCATTGTATCGAATGACATATTGAGGCAATTTGTTTTCCGCTTTAATTGACGCATCAACCTCGGCAACATCGATTTACTGCCTGGATTAGACGACCAGTTGTGGCAACAAACCGCGCCTTTATGACATCGTTTAAATGTGTAAATGAAGCATCCAAACTTCCACCGAATACCTGTCTGCAGAGCTCTTTTTCCTAGTTTTGATGCCAGAGTCCTAGAAGCTGGACCAGGGTCCCATTCTGCTTTCTCACGTGAGCTGGACACAGCTTCAGTGTTTAGAGTGGCAGCGTGGTCAGCCTGAAGGACATCATCTAGCCCATAGGTTTTCAAGAAGATTGCTCCCAAAGGACACTTCTATGCCCCAAGGGGTTCGCAAGGAACCCAGCCAATGCCACGGGGAATGGTAATAAGCATTTAACTTCGAAGGTAATTTTATATAACAGTATGATTTGAATAATAGGTGAATGCGAGTTACAACCAGTACAAGTACGCTACAATTAAAAATGTACCATATTTAGCCCGTATTACCACCTATGAGACCTCAAAACAAGTTCAGTCGGGAGGCATGTAATATCCACATGTTACGATGAAGTGTGGCGTCAAGGCAATGCTAATGCTAATTTCTGGTTAACGGGGTGGTTTCTAGGTATAGCTACTGTATGCTGCAGTGAAAACACCTTGTCAAGTATGTTGAATGTGCAAACAAATGTCTCGCGAATATGGAAGCAGGGAAAATATACCGGTGTCTCACGGACCCTCCAGGCAGAGCCCGAGGGACTTACTTTGAAAACCCACACCGATACACGGCGCTCGAGGTAAGAGGGAAAGAAAAAAGAAACAGAAGGAATATCAACATGGCTGATGATTCTGCCAAAGAGAAGTGTCAGCCAACGAGGCGCAGTCCTCTTTTGAGGGCCTTAGCACTATAAGAAATTTTGCAATGTCCTAGTAACAAGCCCGTTATGTGCCTGTCAGTTTCCTTCGTCCACTTTATTTTCCTTTTATCGCCTTATTTCTGCGTCTCAAAACATCGATATTCACTGGTTCAAAAGTTTTCCTTATGACTCATTTAGTTTCATTGCGCATTCACGCGCGTTTTCTTTGTACCTTTACGCCACGCCAATCATACTAGCTTCTGCTTTTCTATATTTTAAATAGTGGGCGTCCCTAAATCATGTGTGAAGTATCAACATTCTACATTACTTGACTCTTATTCTTGACATTGCATGCAATTTTTAGCATGTTGTTTAGCGTTACTATTTTTCTAGCAATTTTGTTCTAATAATATTTCGTTAAGTATATGCCTCCCCTTGTTGGCTATGTTTCTCCCTCTTGGTGCTGACTCGTCAAGCTCGTCGAGCTATTCAACTAAAGGTGGTTATAGATGACGTACAAACATTCACTTACCGTTTGCATATATCAAGGGCGACGTTACGAACTCGAATTCAACCGCTTCGAACATGCACCGGCCTCCAAGCAGGGTAGCTTGCATGTAAAAAAAAGAGAAGCAGATGCCTTGATACAAGCGTATCCTGCAACCAAAGGCGTTTTCGCGTATTATTTGCAGCTGCAGTGCTTGATAAACATATAGCTGCTGTGTTCGCAACTTTCGTCACATGATATCGGCGAGTTCAACCGATCGTCGTCTCTCGAAAACTCTGGGCTTGCAGTTTTTCCTGGCGTCGATGCTACGCCGTGTTGTAAGTGGGCATCGCCACTCGCAGCTTGGAAGCAGTAATTGGCGTGCCATGTTAAGAATATATGCGGACGTTATTGCTATGTGAGAAAGGCAGCTTACGCCCCAAAGCGTGGTAAAGTGCTTCTAGGGCATGCGATAACTTTCCTTCGTGACGGAATCATCCATATACAACGCGGGCACTGCGTTCACTATCGTAAATGAATTGTCCGCACTACATTACTTTCGTGTCCGCCATTATGGTGTAGTTGTTATGGAGCTCGGCTGCTCACACGAAAGACGTCGATTCGATCCTGTCTGCGGCGGTCGCATTTTCCATGGAGGCGAATGTGATAGAGGCCCGTGTACTGCGCGTTATCACTGCAATTTAGAAAACCCCGCGTGGTCGAAATTTCCCGAGCCCTCCACTACGGAATGCCTCATAATCATAACTTGGCTTTGGCACGTAATACCCAAGGAATTATCATTAAAGATGCAACTGCCTCCATAGTCGCTTGAACGACAAAGCAACCTGGAAGTTGAGGAACGCGGGCTTATCTCGCACCTGCGAGAAATTGGCTTAGTGACACAGTGCAGCTCAAGAACACACAGACACTAGAGGAAACACACTGAAGGGGCAGGCGCCGACTCACAACTCGTATGCGCGCGCGCGCGCGCGTATGTATATGTGTGTGTGTGTGTGTGTGTGTGTGTGTGTGTGTGTGTGTGTGTGTGTGTGTGTGTGTGTGTGTGTGTGTGTGTGTGTGTGTGTGTGTGTGTGTGTGTGTGTGTGTGTGTGTGTGTGTGTGTGTGTGTGCTCTGCAATATGTCGGTTAGCAAGCATCAACTTGCCCGCAACACGTCCTTCCGCAGAAATTGGCTCCTTCTTCGCTTTCATCTTCGATTTCCTCCTCATTTCAACATTGAAATTAAAAGCAACTGTTCGTTTCTTCTACGATTTCATTGGTTTCATGACGTTGCAAGGAGATGGGGAGAACCCTCCGCTTGCCTTATTCTTCCCTTCAGGTATATCGTTGCCTTCTGATGCATTTTGTTTGTATCGCGTCCTGTTCTCCTCCTGAGCCCTGCTTTCATCTTGCATAGTTATTTTTTTTTCCTTCTAGAGCATTTCGGGACGCTCTCACCGACCCGCCCTTTTCTTTTGCGTAATGACGTGCATGCAGATAAAGTGAACGGGCAAAAGCGTGCTGATCTGCTCCTACACGCGGGAAGTTTAGGGGAACTATTCAATCCATCGAGGGTCCGCCGCCTCATTTAGTGAGTTAGTGACGTTCGAAACAGATGTTCGTTTCCCGTAGGAAAATTCTGAACATCATCTTTTCCTTTCCAGTGAAAGGAGGCGCGAAAGAGGGAGAAGAGCATGTGCAAGAACGCTGCCAGATGTATTTGCGCCTTGGTGCTTTCACGTGTTAACACAGCTCCGTGTTTCTCGTAAGCTCTACCTGGTGTTGCCGGAACAAAGGACAGCAACTCGACGAGGCTTAAACAGCCATGGGTTTCAGTCGCTGCAGAAGGCATAGCACTCAGACCATAAGTGTTCGTGGTTCTCTGACTTTTAAAGAAAGATCCCTGAAAGAAATTAACACATTTTAATTTTTTTCATTATTACGCATCTTCTTTTGCAAAGTGGTTATGCCCAAGGGTAAAAGGGGCCAGTGATATAAGAGGATTTCAGATCGTAAGACATGAGCAATATTAGAGGAAACACTGAATTCGTGCCTAGATAGCCATTATATTCGCAACTGGCGCACTCGAATCCTGCACCTTGCTACCACATTTGACAAGTAACTAATTTGTTGCTTACTTAGCCTAACTGGACGTTTGTATGTGGTACATGTGCATTTAGCAATTATACAAAGGTCTCTCGTGAGGGATTAAACTGCTTCAGAACCCATTTATAGCGCTCGATGGGGTACACGTGACCATCGGTACATAGTGAGCAACGGCACACTAGCTCTGCAACGCTGCGTCGATGGAAAATGTTTTCAGTGACGTGCAGGCCTTTTCACGGGATGGAGGATGCACCTCCATTCTGTCCTTTGGTACGGTAGTACAAAGGCTGACGTCACAGCCTCGGCAGAGTTTCTTTAGGGGCTCGCGCGTATACGTAGCACAGCTCAGTGGGGCTTATGGCGGCGCCCAGGGGAGTCTTCTGTGAAGAGAAGTAACCGCCCATGCTTTCAGAGCATATATTACAGCTCGGGGAACTGTGCGACCACTACTGTTACGTGGTAACGACGTGCATCTGCATAGCCACCTTATTAACATACTGGATGTGAGGATGGCGAGCATCGTCGTTCGTTCGTCGACAGGGAGTCCAGTCAGCCAGAACGCCATATAGGGATGTCACCAGGAAACCCTGCAAGAAAGAAAGACAGAAAACAACGGTCAGCCCGCGGACACATATGTACAGATGAAATGGGATTTCCGAGTTCGAGCAACATTGCGTATAAATAAGGAAGAAATTGCCAATTTCTCGTCTTACACGCAGATTCTTCTTCGTGCCCTTCTCCCTATGGCGCTTCCAAGAAACAACAGCCTTGTCCAGCAGTCCTGGTTTTTTTTTTCCTCATAAAACCAGTAGAAAGAGAGAGAAAAACAAAGCCCAAACCGCTCTTTTCTTGGAAAACCAGGAGAGGAGTGGTATATACGACACGGCGCCCGACACGACTTGCCAGCGCGTTGAGATGACAGCAGACACGACGACTGCGATAATTTGAAACTTGTCCGAGGCGCGTTAGACGCAGTTTTCGATATACGATTCTTTGTAATCCGATAAAGAATCACGCCCCCCGTCCAACGTAGAGTTATACATAGTTTAAATTTCTTTCTTTTTTTTCTTTTTTTCCTTTTTAGAATACGACAAGCCTAACGTACGTGGCGTTTCAGAAACGCCACTTATGGGCAAAAGATCCATACTTGAAATTTTTGTCGTGAAGGACGTCGCTTTCAAAGAGCCATTTAACAGATGTTTGTTCATTTTTTATTGGAACCGTCAGGGCTGTTGTTTGTACTACAACAAAGTTGCAACAAAGCGCCTGCTTAGACCAAGTCAGTGATCGATTCAAGTAATCGCTAGAATTTTAGGTGACATGATAGACACAGGCGCAGCACGACACCGTACAGCTGCTGTCACACATCGACGCCTGTAAGAAACGCCGCGGATTTTCTTTTTCTCTCTTTTTATTGCGACGTAGTTGTGACGACGAAGGACGCAGAACCTAAACCGTTAAAGATCGAACTCTTTACTGGACGAACTTGCACCCTGAAAAGAAAACTGAATCTCGCTGTGTAGAATGAAAGTGCCGAGCACAGTCGTCGATCGTCGATAAATTGATCAGCAGCAGAAGGCGTCGACTTTTGTACACGCGTCAGCGTACATCATTGACGCACACGTAAAACCTGCAATGTACACTGAAATGTACGCGTCGCGCATGCAGTAGTAGATTGCTAGGGAACATTCGAGACGCTGTGCTTATGTTCCGGCCCGGACACGCGTAATGACGAGTAAGATTGACTAGCCATGAAACAAAATGAAAACAATTAAGGGTGTTAAGAGTGTCCTCGTTGTGGCCTCCAGAGTTTCTCGCTAACCCACATGCTCTGGCAGTGCCCCGCGAATGTAGGGGAGGATTTATGTGACGAGGACTCGTGGCGGCGGAGTTTACACAGCCCGGACCTGGGTCTGCAACTACTGGCTGTCCGGAGGGCCATCGCGGAGGATATTCATCTTCCGGTGCCGACCTGGGTGGAGACACCGACTGGATGAGGGGGTCTTAGGACCTCCTTAAACTGGTCCCTCTGGTCTCACAATAAAGTTCTTTGTATGTGTATGTATTAAGGGCGTCATTATTTACTGGGTATGCGCGCGTATAGGAGAGCTCGGCAACGGCATACCGGGCGCCGACGTCTACGTGGAAATTGTCTACGTGGAAATCAGACGGAAGGTCGTTTCCTCCAGCAAAAGTTAGGACCCGTGACCAGCCGCATCATTGCAAGAATGCGCTTTTGTTGCGTTCACGATTCTTCTTTTGAAAAATAACGGCACTGTTGGCCAGTATTACCATTCTTCATGTCGCTTGTATTCTATTGTCCCGGTATATCGTCTGCCATGTTATATTGACTGTTATATTACGCCTGTATAGTGACAACGCATGTAAATGTTGCATGTACCATCACTGCTATGGCCTGCATTTCGATGGAGGCGGAATGTTGAGGCCCGTGTGCTGTACGATGTCAATGCACGTTAAAGAACCCCAGGTGGTCGAAATTTCCGGAGCCCTCCACTACGGCGTCTCTCATAATCAGAACTGGTTTTGGGACGTAAAACCCCACAAAACAACAACAACAACTGCTATGGCGTATTAATGTTGTGTGACTATACTAATGGTACCTTTCCTTTAGTTTTGTTTACAGTGGCCTGTGGTTAGAGCGTCATGTGACTGGAAATATGTAATGCTGTGTGCATAAAACATGCGCGACTACAAACACTCTGTGTGTACCACAAATATTTCTAGACTCCCAGGTGTTACATAAATAATGTCATTTTACACGTAATTTCGAACTCACTGTGTTGTATATACTACACTCTCTATATATTCGTCTCTCTGTATATTCGTCTTGCTCAAGAGCCAGAAAGTAGCCAGCACCTCACTTGTGCAACGACAATTTTTATATAATATAAACACAAACAACAACGATCAATCAAGGCAGAATCACGCTGACGCTGCTCAATGATTTCATTTCCAACAAACGGATGTTTCCTGGAAACGTAATAGGGTTATTACGGATGCCACAGCTAAGGCAGGTTGGTACCGCCCTTACTTTCATAGCCTTAACACGAAGTCCATAACATCTCGCTGTGGAGTGCCTCAAGCAGCCAAACTCGGAACAGTCGACAACACCACCTGCTGTCTTTGCGGCATTTTCGATTGCCACCAAAACTCAGCCGAGCAGAAGCCACCCTGCTTTATCGTTTGTGGTTAGGAGTGGCTTTTACTAACTCTTATTCCTTTATGATCGGAATGGCCGACAGCCCTCTTTGTGACACCTGTCTTCGTGAAGAGACGCTACAACACATCATATGCGACTGTCCTCGCTATGACTTACAGAGGCAATCACTGGCGTCCGCTCTCGCTCACCTTGACCTGCGACGGATGTCGGTTGATGCCATTTTGGAATGTCGACCGCACAAGACATCACAATTGAAGGTGACAAAGGCGCTGCTGCAGTTCTTAAAGACGACAGACTTGCACAAGCGACTGTAACAGCGATGTGTGATGTCGTGTGCCATGCAGCTGCCACTGACTGTGAGAATGTGCTATATGTTCGCCCACTTTCTCTCTCTCTTCCTCTTTCCTTTCACCTTTCAATCTCCCCTGTCCCCTTCCCCTCGTGCAGGGTAGCATACCGGTTGTCATACACTGGTTAACCTCCCTGCCTTTCCTTCTCTACTATTTCCTTCCTTTCCATAACATCTACCGCATAGCGCATACAGGACGTGCAGAGCAAGAGACACAAACCACACACACAGCGCTTTGGTTTGTGCCTCTTGCTGTGTCCCGTCCTGGATGCGCTATACGGTTGATGCTATGGATCACCGACAAGCCCGCCGTGCAACCCTAGTTAACAGGAGACTAGAGGGCCCGTGCAACACCTTTTGTACCTAGTCGGAAAACAATGCCGGTGAGTCGTGGAAGTTCCTGTGAACATATGAGTCAATCATTATCATACGGCACGCACCACGGAATTTGCAGCTTGGTTTCAAACACAGCTGTTAATCGCCCGCTCTTCTTTCAGCAAATGATGTCACTCATGTAACCGACTAACACGCTTGATGCAGGAATTGCATTGGTTGATCTCGCGCTAGTGGGAAGATCATCTGCAATGCGTTATTTGTTCGTTTGCAACAAGTAGAGACAATGTGTGCATCCATCTTTAAGAAAAGCGAGAAAAGTCAAGCAGCCTATATAGTCGGTGCTGCCAGTGAGGCGATTTGTTGCCACGAAGGGTAGGCGATTTCTAGCTTCGTATGAAACCCCAATACATATCCCCTGGTGCATGTAGCCCAATAACATTCGGCTCACATGTACACGGGAGCCTCAACGACTGAATGGCACCGTTTTGGGGCTATGTTCGAAAAGTATATTGCAGGGCCCTTAAGGCTATATCTCGAAGCATCCAGGAAAAGCTTATATCGAATCTAGCTGTGACTTTGCACTCATATACTTGGATTCGTATGCTAGACAGGCAAGACATATCACAATATCACCTTCGATCGCATTTAATGATACGAAAAGGCAAGTCTGAGAGCCTCAGGAAAAGCGCGAACATCTTGAAACTATATATACGTTCTTTTCCTTGAGGAGCATGACGGAGAGCTTTCGTGCTGAAGCCGCTTGTGGCCATTCATCGCGCTTGTCTTGGGGGAAATATGGATTTGAAACACAGCCAAGATAGCGTGAACGTGAAAGTGGGACGTTCATTTTCTATTTATTTTTATTTTTCTGCTGTAATATCTTAGTTTAACCGCAGGATATACCCTCAGCGCTGACGGTCGAGTCTGGCGCCACTCCTCTTCCTTTTTTTTTTTTTTTGGATACCGCACGCACATCACTCCTTTAAAAGGTTTCTCTTCGCTGACTTGGAAAGGTATAAAATGACAACAACCGATTGCAGCAGTAACAGTTTCAGTGAAACACACACGCACACTCTCCCCACACTTCCGTAAAATGTTTACGCTGAAATGCGGCCAAGGGGCACGAAGACCGACCTCGGCTGCTCCGTTGAGAAATTGTGCTCCCGCCAGGCCATGTATGCCGAGGTGGATGGCCAGCGGTGCCACTTCGAGCAGTATGGACAGCGCCAGCAGGGATGCACCGAACACCCTGCACATAAGACATCATAGACAAGAACGTACTCAACAGCAATGAGCGGATTAGTTCAGTACGTTGGTTGCATAGGCTTGGACGAGTAAACACATCTTTGGAAAGAGACACGAGAGACTACAGCGCTACTGCCTATCGTCTTTTCTTCTCTGACGTGTGAACACTTCAAACAGTTATTTGTGGACTTCTGAATACACACCTGACAACACTCAGTGGCGTCCGTAGGGCTTAGGTCCACAGGGCTTAGGTCCGTAGGTCCGTAGGTCCACCGATCGCAGCACAAAAGTGCTGCGATCAGTGAACCAATTGTCACTGAAACGGCTATCCAATGACATGTGTCGCATTTAGATATAAGGATCGCCGCCAGGGGGAGGCAGAGGAGAGTGGACGACTACGTGGGCGCGTACTGTTCCTGTCTAAAGCTGGAGCGCCAGTCCAAGGTCCAGAGCTTGGCCGGACGCTGCAGGGCGCGATAGGCGGTGTGACATTGGACTGGCCGGCTGGTGTGACCTGGGGAATGCGCACCGCTACTACGGAGTCGAGGCCATCTCCCACAATATAGGCGCTAGTAGGAATTACGCTACATCCCTTTCTACACCCTGAAGTCGAAGCTTCGACTTCAGGGTGTAGAAAGGGATGTAGCGTCTACACGCTTCGGTGGACAAGACACTTCATTAAATCACGCCCACGCATCACCGCCAGGGAAATGTATAATCATCGAGTAAAGAAATCATTGTGCGGCTTCGCCTTAGAATTTTAAAAAGTACAGGCTTGTACGACCAAGAAGTATTTGACCATCCTGGCATGCATGCGGTAAGGGTTCTGTATAAGTAAGACGCACCTGTTGGCACCGTATCCAACGCTGACTAGCGAGGCCGGTAGCAAGGAGAGCAGCAGTCCCAGTAGATGGGAGTACACGAAAGGTTCCTTTTGCTGGTAAGAGAAGTAGTCTTTCCACTGCAACAAGTACATATGCATGCTCATCACTAATTCCAGTTGGTTACCCAGGAAGGGCGAATGTTATTATTAACAGCAAACTCGCCCCGCCTCAAACCCGTCTTCGTCAAGTTGTTCACTGGGCCCATAATGGCGTTTATTATACCGAATTCTTGCACGCGAAGTTTGTATTGTCTTGCCTGTGTCGGCGTAGTCACGCCAAAACCAATTGCTCCCAGAAAAATGGAACCCCTTGCACCCTCTGTGAAGTGGCAGAAGAAACTTATGCACTGTAGTAGAAAATCTCATGCATTGGAGAGTACCCGAGTCACCACCTTCCGAAAGCACGAACTTAATCACTAGAATGCACGCCAACACTTGCGAAGTGCACATATCTGAACCATACGAATGCCTTCAAGGCACTACCGCCGTGCTTAGGACTTTCGAATGAAAGAACCCGAGGCGGTCGAAATTTCCGAAGCCCTCCGCGACGACGTCTCTCATAATTGGTTTTGGAACGTTAAGCCCCAAAATAAATCACATCAATCAATTATAACTATGGAAGAGCAACAAATAAACAACACGGGAAAGATAGATAGATAGATAGATAGATAGATAGATAGATAGATAGATAGATAGATAGATAGATAGATAGATAGATAGATAGAGACGTAGCAGATCAGGCACATGCACGCCAAGCTTCGCTTTCCCTCATTTTCTCGACAGGGTAAGGGCTGTTGATTTTTAAGGTAGAAGATCTGCATTTTCACGGCCACATGATATCTATCTATCTATCTATCTATCTATCTATCTATCTATCTATCTATCTATCTATCTATCTATCTATCTATCTGTCTGTCTGTCTGTCTGTCTGTCTAGAAATTACCCTCAGACTGCTACAAACAGGGGTCTACCCCTGTCCTAGTGTGTCAGTATATATATGCACATATCTCCTGACTGCCCGGACTGTGGCTGTAAGTGTACATTTGAGCACATGATGTGGGACTGCCCCCCCGTACCCAGGGCACTCAAGGCGAAGTTCATCTCGAAACAAGACTTATTCTGCCATCAGAAGTACGGGCCGTAACTGCCAACTTCGGGCAATCCAAGGGGCCCATGATGCGGCGAGCAGGTACTCCCTGCCTGTCCCAACGTGGGAGCGGCCTGCAGGGGTACCAGGGTAGCACCCGACTCTCTTCCCTCGGTCTCCAATGGAATGGAATGTGACCTTTACTGAGAGAAAAAAAGGGAAATAAAGGGGAAAAAAGGAAAAAAAGGGGGGGACGGCTCTTGGCCACTGTTGGGGATGAGGTGGGAAAGGGATTAGGAGATTGCGGCTTGATGATCAGCTTCATTTTACGCCTTCGCACGGGTCAGTCGACCCCTCCTACACTACTCTAAACAGGCCACTTTGACTTCCGTATATTGCCATAGCTTTTTGTGCTTCGTTGTCGGTGTGTAATAAATTCCGTAAAGCTCTTATGTGGGAAAGGAAAGGAAATAGTAGAGAAGGAAAGGCAGGGAGGTTAACCAGTGTATGACAACCGGTATGCTACCCTGCACGAGGGGAAGGGGAGTGCAGGAGATGTTCAATGCGCTGTCTGCCTTTTGAGAAAGCTGCGCATCTCCAGATGAGATGCTCTAAATCTGCCCGGCAAATCTCTTGACAGTCAAATGAGTTCTGCGGAAACAGTGTGTGCATCGCGTAGGAGCGTTGCCACTGGTAGGTCGAGTAGCTTGTTGCCATTTGTCTAGTATGTGTGGTGTGTATGCAGCGTTGGCCATAACTTTGTTTAAGAAAATTTCTTGTTGACGAGTAAATCCGCCCCTTTCATTTAGGATGCGCGTTGGTGTAGCTTCGAATAGTCTATTTTTGCTGTCTGATTTCATTTTGGAGCGAATGTAATGCATCAGTGCTCTGCTAGGATGGCCTTCTGCGCAGATCTTAAGATATGGATTCTGGTCTACCGGGAGTGGTGTGGAAGTGGGGTGTGGGGAGTTGTATATGTGGTCAAACCCACCCGCCTGAGCGGCGACCGCGTGAGCGGCTGCGTTGCCCCCTTCCGTGCCAGTATGACCCGGTGTCCAGAGAATTTCAACCATAGTCCCGGTGTCTTGGATTCTTTTTAGCTTTTTTCTGGTGTCTTTGGCCACAGCATCTTCAGTCGTTGGCGCGGTTAGTTCAATTACTGCTTCGTACGAATCTGTAAGAATGCGGTAGTGAATTCTTGTACTGCTGATGTCTCCCAAATCGAAAGGAATAGTACTGACCGCCCCCCATATTGCCAATAACTCTGCGTGTACAGTTGCACCGCCGGGAAGATGACATGTGTGATATCCATTGTGTTGTGGTGCAGATGGGCTAACCCATGCCATGCTGGCTCTTTCATCTCTGATTGTGGCGTCAGTGTGGATGTCAACGGTGTTCTGAGGTCTCTTCTGTTCTAGACGCTTTTCAAGTAGTTCCCTGGCTTTCACATTTCGTCTGACGATAGGGCGTTGTTTCCTCCGTGTACCTAGCGGCACTTCCCATGGTGGCATCGTCAGCAGTTCCTGATCCACCGGCATCGCGCGGGCTCGGCTATCCCATGCCATGACCTGTTTTCCCTGTGGCGTGTTTTCCAATCGGCATTGCATTCGAAACTGTGCTTCCCTTATGATGTCTCGTATTGGTGGTATCGGGACTAGTCTGAGCAGGTCCTCGTTCCTTGTGTGCTTTGGCAGTCCAGTGATCGTACGGAGGGTTGCCCGGTGTAACTTTTCGATGTCGTGGAGATCTCGATTGGAGAAGTCATAAACGGGTGCCCCGTACAGAATCCTCCCGACAGCCACTGCTTTCGCAAGTGTTTGGCATGCATTCTGCCGCGCTCCGCCATGCTTATTCGATATCCGTCGGACCATGTGCAACATCGGGCTCCATTGGCGTTTTAAAGTGCAGATCCATTGTTGAGAACTGTTGCAGCTAGCAATTTGTGCCCCGAGAATTCTAATATGTCCATTGGAAGAAGTGATATCTGTGTCACCGATGTGTAGTGTAATCTGCTTGCTTGGATTCGTCGATCTTTTTCCGTCTACACTAAGCAATTCCGTCTTTTCTGGCGATAATTGTAGTCCAAGATTGTCTAAAGTATCGGAGAGGCTGCGAATCGCTGCTTGGAGTTCTGTTTGCATACTGCACTCGTCAGGATAATCCGCTGCTTCCGTCCATATTGTTATGTCATCAGCGTAAATAGTAATACGAGCCGTAGTTTCTCTCTCTAGCTTTTCTGCTACTCGTGTCATGGCTAGATTAAAGAGCATAGGGCCGAGGATGGAGCCCTGAGGTACACCCCTATCCAAGTAGTAGGTTCTTGGACTCCATCCCGGTGCCTTGCCATGGAGCTTGATAGGCCTGCTGTGGAGGAAGCTGCGGATCCAATTATATGCCTTTTGGCTAGGGTACCTTGCTGCTAATTCCTCTAGTATCTCCAATAAAGTTTATCTAGTGTGCCCGGCACTACAACACGGTACCGAATTGTGTGAAGAGCCAGCGCACGCTGCGGCGTATTTTGCCCTAGCGCTGAATTCAAATCGTCATCTGTCGGCATTCGCAAGCAGTGAAATATTTTCACGCGTATACAAGTGTCACGTGCACAGACGCCGCGTTGGCGCCTTCTCTATAAAGGGCTGGAGTTGTTTGAGTTTCGTCGTAACATAATTAAATGTCCTCGTAACAGAAGTAGGAGCTTCTTCGCCACAGAATGAAAGTCCGAGCGGTCACGTGTATTACGTATTAGTGAAATAGAGTTTACGATTTTTCTGACAGATTTTACTCGGAGAAATTCAGTTTCGTTCGCTGAAATACCTGCGCCGTGGAGGGGGGATTGCGTGGTGTGCCCCGGAGTGCTACGTCGGTTCCTCGGGATGATTATATTCGCTGGTATCCCACGCCGAGACCACATCTTTCTGCGGTGTGAGCTCATTTTTCTGCGGTGTGAGCACTAAACAGGCTCCTACTTTTAAAGACGATAGTCTTTCATGGGATACTTCAACGCAGAAATTTTGGTCTGTCTGTCTGTCTGTGTGTGTGTGGGTTTGTGTGTCTGTCCTGCTGCGAAAGGTGAACCCCTTCCTCAACGACCACCCAGCTTGAACTGGTGGCTACCTTCATACTTCTGAACACAGTCGGCCAAAAAGCAAATATTACGCATATCTGAGGCGCAACATCAATACGTATGTATTGTACGGTGTGTTCCTTTAGTAGAAAATACATAGATGCGTAATTCTTAAGACCCTAGTGCTTGTTAGGATGCGCAAAAGCGGACGTTTCCTGTACTAGGCAAGCTTCTTGCGTTTCCCGTAAACATGGCCAGATGGCGCTCTTATCTCGCGCTCGTGCGGGAAGGAAGGCGAGGATCTAGGACTAGGATTTAGTGTAACAAAATGCGGATTGATGGTATTCAATGATCCCAACGACCAGGCGGTATCCATACAGGGCCAAGAAATACCGAGAGTAAGCGAATACAAGTACCTTGGCGTATGGGTAAATGAGGGCGATAGATACATGAAGGTACAGGAAAAAGCCTTGGCAGCAAAGGGAAAGAGGAACGCAGGAATAATGAAGCACAGAGCGTTATGGGGACACAATAGGTACGAGGTGCTTAGGGGTCTGTAGAAAGGGGTAATGGTACCGGGGCTTACATTTGGGAACTCAGTGGTGTGCATGAGGCCAGAGATACAATCGGGAATGGATGTGAATCAAAGAACTGTGGGACGCCTCGCGTTGGGTGCTCACGGGAAAACTACAAACGAGGCTGTAAAGGGCGATATGGGATGGGCGAGTTTTGAGGCAAGGGAAGCGCAGAGCAAAATAAGGTTTGAAGAAAGGCTAAGGAATATGAAAGAGGTTAGGTGGGCAGTGAAGGTGTTCCGCTATTTATATAGAAAGAGCGTTGACACGCAGTGGAGAAAGAGAACTAGGAGGCTCACCAGTAAATATACGGCTCTAAGAGAACTGACAACAAAGAGCGTAAAGGGAAAAGTCAGAGAGGCGGAGAAGATTTACTGGAGGACAGCGATGGAAAAAAAACCGACTCTGAATAACTACCGAGAGGGCAAAAACGAAATAAAGAGGGAGGCATTTTATGATAATTCAAGAGGAAGCGCTTTATTGTTTGAAGCGAGATCGGGCTGCCTTAGAACGCGTGTTTATAAAGCGAAATTCAGTAAAGAAGAAGAAAAATGCACATGCTGTGAGGAAAATAGGGAAACGACAGAGCATGTTCTGATTGAATGCGGAAATATCCACCCAGGTGTACGTTTGGGCACCACCCTACATGAAGCCTTGGGTTTTAGGGCGAACAACGGGAGGCTGAACATAGCCGCGATTGAAATAAGTAAGAGACGGTTAGAATACTGGTGGCAGAAAACTAGAGAGAACGGACAAAAATAATTATAGGGAAAAATATGGAATTTCTGCCATAAGGGGCAGGGAACTGGGATATGAAATTCCGTTTTTGATATGGCATGATCGATTTGATTGAAGTAAATTTAAAAGGCATGAGGAAAATTAAAAGAGAAAAAAAAAGTTCTTAAATCCTCTTACGAGCCTGGTGACGCACATGTCACCGCCCCGTTACAAAGGGGAAGCTCATAGCATCCATCCATCCATCCATCCATCGTGACAGGTGGCGCTGCGACAGGTGGCGCTGCGACAGGTGGCGCTAACAGCGGAAGGACGTGCGTAGCGAGCTCCCGGAAGACGCCAGTCGATGAGTGTTTGCATGATTTTTCTTTGCATTCTTACATTGAATAGTAGGGGAAAGTAGTCTTTCATGTGCTTTTCTTTGTGTCCAGTATTTTACCCGCGTAGGGATTTTTCTTTTTCTTTTCGATACTACGTGATAGGTATTTTCAGTTGCTACCGTTTGAGTGTCAGGCTTTATTGGATAAGTGTTTTTTTTTTTTGCTTGCTTGCGGTTTTTTTTTACCTTTTTAGACCGGGTAAGAGAGGAAAATAATATTTCTTGTTGCGCCTTTCTTTGTGTCCCGCATTTCCCCGAGCACGGGTCTGCCTTTTTTCTTTTTGTCAAGGCCACGTGGTCGGCCTTTAGTGGCGCTGTTGTCTGTGTGAGTTGGAGAAGATTGTATTGGGTGATAAGAGGATCGGTCGGGGGAAGTGAACTGAAGATATTTAATAGTACCAAATTTTGGGCCACTTTTATTTCTAATTTTATTTGTGCGCGCTGTCGTTGCACAAGGCGGGAGAACTGCCTTTGTGCATTGAGGATATATCGGGACATTTAGTTTGCGGTACGCTTGCAGCCTACTGATTTATCGTATACGTGCATTTTTCGTGCGGTGTACTGGATGAATTAGTAAAATATACGTTTGAAGCCCAGGACAGTGTAGCGGTGCACCACTAATAACCGCATGAGGTGTGCGTGGTAAATTTTTAGGAGGCTTAATTTTTGACGAGTGTGTGACCGTTCATTGCGCTAATCATGGCGAAAAAAACGGTGAAGAGTACAAAGTGTGGCGTGGGAGTCAAAGTAGATGTTTGCGGAGATGATGGGGCATGCGAAGTAGAAGTGTCATGTGGCCAGTGTGCGATTATGGCGAAATTCCAGCAAATGGAAGAAACGCAGACCGCCCTCTTAAAGCGAGTAGGCGAGCTGGAGGACGCTTTAGAGGCGGAACGCCAAATAAGAAAGGAGATGGGCGAAAGGCTCAGAGCAACCGAGGAGCAGCTGACAAAGGGCACCACACAGAATAAGAAAGAGTCAGGTGACTATCATGGAGAGGGAACGTCCTTGACCCCACAAGAAAAGTCGACAAAAGGAGCACAAAAGCGGGGCTTGACCTACAGCGAAGCTCTGGTGAAAGAGCGAGTGGACAAAAGACCACCCGAACCTCACCCTGAAAGTCAGTCCAGATGTCCAGAGCAGACAAAGGGAGCAAGGCAGCTGGAAAACGTAATAATAGCGGGGGACTCCAACCTGGCTCGGTGCTCGCAAACAATTCAGGAGAGGCTAAAAGGAGACAGAAGAGTAGCTGTAGGGACGTTCCCAGGAAAAATGTTGGGTGTGTGACGAGGTTTATTCACAAGGCGTCACTACCAAGGCAGGGCGATCGTATGAAGCGGCGAGGCAGCCAGGAGACACCAGCAACCAGAAGCACGCGCCGAGCGAGCCAAGCATTAGCAATGCGACTGGCGATAGCAGTGCTTCTTCTTCTTCACAGTGGCCCCCCGTGCGAAAAGAGCCATCCTGGCGACCTACGAGTCGGGCGGCAGAGGGTCGTGATAGGGCTTGAGGCGTGAGACGTGGACAATGTCACGTCCACGCCGGCGCATGTCATTAGGCGGTGACAGGGGTTCGATCAAAAAGTTCACCGGGGAGGTTTGCTCTAAGAGGCGATAGGGACCTTCGTACTTCGGCACGAGTTTGGAGGATAGTCCAGGCGTTTGAAGAGGCACAGACAACCACACAAGACAGCCTGGGATGTAGGAGGTGTTTGAAGAAATGCCAGTGTGGTTTTCTTTCTGTCGCTGCTGTTCTCGTGCCGTAAAGGTGCGCGCGAGCTGGCGGCATTCTTCAGCTTGCCGGGCGACTTCAGATAGAGGTGGGCACTCGGACGTGTCAGGACGGTACGGTAGGAGGGTGTCGATGGTATGCGAAGGATCTCGTCCGTACAGGAGGAAGAAAGGCGAAAATCCCGTAGTGGTTTGTGTCGCGGTGTTATACGCGAACGTGACGAAGGGAAGAATGCGGTCCCAGTTGCCATGATCTGATGCCACGTACATTGCGAGCATGTCGCCGAGAGTGCGGTTAAATCGCTCGGTGAGCCCGTTAGTCTGTGGGTGGTATGCCGTGCTTGTGCGATGAATGATGTGGCATTCCGAAAGCAAAGCTTCGACAACTTCGGAGAGGAATGCACGACCTCTGTCACTAAGTAGTTCTCGCGGTGCGCCATGGCGAAGGACGAAGTTATGTAGGACGAAAGAAGCCACGTCCCGCGCTGCAGCACTGGGTAAAGCAGCAGTTTCCGCGTAGCGTGTCAAATGGTCGACAGCAACTATTATCCACCGGTTTCCGTCTGGCGTCATGGGTTTTCGTCATGGCGTCTGGCGTCTTGAACAGTTCGAATGGGACGCAGCTCTTGCCTCTTGAACTGCGGCACTTAGTTTTCCTGGTCAGATGGAGCGGGTCGACGTCGCATTGGGGACAGCGAGCGTCGGCGAGGTGATGGCGAGCGGTTCGTCGGAAACTCTGGGACGTCAGTGCGCGTGTATGACTGAGAAGAGGGAGGGACGTACTGGCGAAGGGGCTGGCTGCCGGACTGGAAGGGACGAGAAGCGTCGGTGAATACTTGAGGGCGACGTCGGCAAAAGCGGGCGACGTGTCCGGGAGTGCAACAAGAATAGCAGATTGGACGATTGTCCGGCGTCCTCCAAGGATTAGGTCGCGGTGCGACCCAAGCTGGGGTATGAACTTCCTGTGGCGCAGTTTGGTACTGGGTCGAGAAACGTGGCGGCGAGGGCCTGCGCGCGGCCTGCGCATACGTGAGAGGCGCTGCTACAGGCAGCACCGGCTGTGCATAGGGGAGCGGGGCAGCGATAGGCTGCACTGCCTGTGGTTAGGCAAGATTCGCGGCTGCTTGCGGCTGGTGGTGCGCCGGGGGTACAACTTGAGCGACCTCTTCGGAAAGGAAATTGCGAAGCGTGTTTGGGAGACGGGAGGTGGGCTCCTGAGTGAATGGTACTAGGGAAAGCTGGCGCGCCACTTCCTCACGGATAAAGTCCTTGATCTGTTGAAGGAACGAAGAGTTACCCGTGGTGTCAAGAGTCGCCAAAGAGTCGCTGGTGAACACAGGTGGTCGAGTGGAGGCGCGTTGCTTTCTTAACTCGTCGTAGCTTTGGCATAGGCTGACAACTTCTGAGACGGTGCGTGGATTCCTGGCCAAGAGCATTTGGAACGCGCCGTCATCAATGCCTTTCAGGATGTTCCGAATCTTGTCAGCTTCGGGCATGGCGACGTTGACGCGTTTTCAGAGGTCTACAACATCTTCAATGTAGCTGGTAAAAGTTTCTGCCGTCTGCTGTGCTCGGGCGCGCAAGCGCTGTTCAGCGCGGAGTTTGCGGACGGCAGGTCGTCCAAACACCTCGGTGAAGGTCGTCTTAAAGATTGCCCATGTCGGTATGTCGCTTTCATGGTTGTGAAACCATAGTTGAGCAACGCCAGCCAGATAAAAGATGACGTGGGTTAACTTGTCTACATCATCCCACTTGTTATGTGCGCTTACCCGCTCATATGAGGTAAACCAATCTTCCACGTCTTCGTCATCTGCTCCGCTGAAGATCTTCGGGTCCCGTTGTCGAGGAACGCCGGTGCAGGTAACGGACTGCGGCGACGGCGCTGTTTGGGACGCGGTGTCGGTCATGACGGGTGGAAGCGTCCTTGTTCTTAACTCCAGGGTGTTAAAGGACGGGGAACTCCAGCACCTTCCACCAAATGTGACGAGGTTTATTCACAAGGCGTCACTACCAAGGCAGGGCGATCGTATGAAGCGGCGAGGCAGCCAGGAGACACCAGCAACCAGAAGCACGCGCCGAGCGAGCCAAGCATTAGCAATGCGACTGGCGATAGCGGTGCTTCTTCTTCTTCACAGGTGCAGTAATGCAACAAGCAAGGGAAGAGCTGACTCGTAGAGATCAGGGGCGCAGTTTGGTTGTGATAGCTGGCGGGCTGAACAACGTGTTGAACGGAAGGACACCAGAAATAGAGAAGAGGTTAACAAAAGGAGTAGATGAGTTGCGGGAAGTGTCGCCCCAGGTGCAAATTGTGGTGTGCACAATCCCCGAGGTACCCTTGAAAGACCTAAACCTACAAAGAGCAGTTGTCACGGCCAACGAAACGATTTGGCGGGTTAGTCGAGCTAAAGGCTTCGAGGTTGTCGACATAAACAGAGAAGTGCACAGATGGGGTGGTTTCCAGAGAGATGGAATCCACTTTGACCGTAAACTTGGGCATGAGATGGGCTGGCGCCTAGCAGGACGCGCAGTAGCTTTTTTAGGGGGCACACGAGCCCTCCGGTGTCCACGGTAGAAAGGGAAGAAACATCTATGGGGGACCCTTTGGAACACAGAATTGGTAACAAAGGGAAAAGGGCAAAGGGGAAAGAGAGAAAGAAAGTGCAGCGCGGTTTAATAAGCTACATAAATATGCAAGGTAGCAG
The DNA here is from genome assembly GCA_013339685.2 of Hyalomma asiaticum. Classification (NCBI taxonomy): domain Eukaryota; kingdom Metazoa; phylum Arthropoda; class Arachnida; order Ixodida; family Ixodidae; genus Hyalomma; species Hyalomma asiaticum. Next base: position 30,796,754 of record CM023483.1, on the reverse strand, counting down.
AAAACCGACAAAATGGTTAGAAATAGAGGAACAGTTGAACAGAGAACAGATAGCGGTGTACGCCGTTACAGAAACGCACCTTCGGGACTCGGAAGAGCCACCAATTATTGCAAATTATGTGTGGGAAGGGTGCAACAGGACAAAATCAGAAAGAAAGGGTGGGGGAATCGGTATGCTAATTCATCGGGAAGCAAACTGGTGTAGGATTACTTCGACATGTGAAGAACACCTCTGGGTATCTGGAACGGTAAGCGGGAAGAAAACTATGTTGGGTGTAGTTTACATGTGGACTGGAAATAACTGCAAAGAGAAAAATCAGGAGTTAGTGAATTGCATAAGCAAGGATATTCAGAAATTTGGTAACGGGGCCGAAATAATCCTCTTAGGCGATATGAATGCTCATGTGCATGACCTCGACGGATATACAGATTATAACGGGAAGTTGATGCTAGAGCTCTGCGAACAGCATAGTCTCGATATAGTTAACATGAGTCCTAAGTGCGATGGGCAGGTAACATGGGAGGTCGGAAGCAGGCAGTCAACAATCGATTACTGCCTCATGACAGAAGGAATTCACGAAAAGTTGAGACAAATGAGCATAGATGAGGAAGGGAGTAGCAGCTTGGGGAGTGACCATAAACGCATAACTTTGCGAATGGGATATGTAGATCATAAAGAGAGCATCTAATTAAAGTCGGGCAGCTCCTTTCTAAGTGAAAAACAAATTAGGAACGTAGTCGCAACAATCGAGGACATAGTGAGCAGAACAAAAGGCAAAGTGTGGGATTATAATGAGCTTATTAATTTAATAAGGACTGAAGTTACGAAAGAGAAACAGAAGAGTTGCTGGAGGGGAAAGCGAAAGCCAAAACGATGGTGGAACAGGGAAATTCAGGACGCAATTGAGAATCGACGGGAAGCATCTCGAATACATAGGCAGGCAAAAAAGGAGCAGAGGCCACAAGACGAGGTCAAGCAAAAATGGGAAACATATCTCGAGAAAAAAGCCCTGGTACAGAGTTTAGTTGAAGCCAAGATTAAAGGCCAAAGTGAACGTTGGATATCGGACATTCGCGAAAAGAAGGACGCATCTAGGCTTTTCTGGAACCACCTGCAATCGCTGGGGAAGAAAACTGCAACTATGCAACGGCATATTGAGGATGAAGAAGGAAATAAATTGGAGGGGTACGACGCATTGACTTATATTCGAAACGCAACAGCCGATTCCTTTAAGAAGCATGACGAGGCTCCCTTTACGACGTGTAACAGTATAGCAAGGGAGACCAAGTGGAAGAACTAGTTCTGTAAAATTTCCATTGCAAGAAGGCGGAGGAAATGATTCCCAAACGGACAGCCACAGGATTAGATGGGGTTAGCATTACTGTAATAAATGAGCTCGGAAGAAACAGCAAAGAAGCCCTATTAAAAGCAATTGAAAAAAAGTTAAAGGACAGGCGAATACCGGACAGTTGGCGTCAAAGTAGGATGAAGTTCATTTATAAGGGCAAGGGAGAGAAAAATAACATTCGCTCCTATAGACCACTGACCATTACATCAGTACTCTACAGGTTGGCGATGCAGGCAATTAAATTTAAAATGCAGATATGGACAGAGCTTAATGGCACTTTTGGCGAACTCCAAAATGGATTTCGAGTCGACAGGAGATTAGATGATAACCTTTTTGCGCTTACGCAGTGTATAGAAATAGCCGGAAAAGAGAACAGACCTCTACATTTGGCATTTTTGGATATTAAGGGTGCGTACGACAATGTGAATCAGAATATTTTATGGGACATAATGAAAGAGGCTGGTATAGGGGATGAGTGTATAGAGCTCTTAAAGGAAATATACAGTGGAAATACAGTATGTGTGGAATGGGAAGGTATGGCGAGTAATGGTAGAATGGAGGCCGTCGATATAGGTAAAGGGTTGAGGCAGGGATGCCCGTTGTCCCCACTATTATTCATGCTTTACATGAGGAGAATGGAGAAACCATTGGAGATGAGCAATATTGGTTTTACGATGTCGTACAGACAGGCAGGTATAGTTATAGAACAAAAGCTCCCCGGGTTGTTTTATGCAGACGATATTGTGCTATTCGCAGACAGTCGAACAGATTTGCAGGGTCTGGTTAGTATATGTGGTCGGGAAAGTGAAGATTTAGGGCTAAAATTTAGTGTGACAAAATGCGGCTGGATGATATTCAATGACAGCAACGATCAGACCATATCAATACAGGGCGAGGAGATACCCAGAGTACGAGAGTACAAATACCTCGGGATATGGATAAATGATGGGAATAGATACATGGAAGTACAAGAAAAAGCTATGATAATTAAAGGAAAGAGGAACTCCGCAATAATGAAGCATAGAGCGCTGTGGGGTTACAACAGGTACGAGGTAATTCGAGGTTTGTGGAAAGGTGTAATGGTGCCAGAACTTACATTCGGAAACTCAGTGGTGTGCATGAGGTCAGAGGTACAATCAGGGCTGGACGTGAATCAGAGGACGGTCGGACGTCTCGCACTGGGCGCCCATGGGAAGACCACAAATGAGGCTGTTAAGGGGGATATGGGATGGTCTGACTTTGAGGGAAGGGAAGCTCAGAGTAAAATTAGGTACGAACAGAGATTAAGGAATATGAAAGAAAGTAGATGGGCAGCGAAAGTATTCAGGTATTTGTATAGGAAGAACGTTGAATCACAATGGAGGAAGATAACTAGGAAGCTTACCAGTAAGTATACATCCAGTAACGAAATGGATGGGACGAAAAAGAGCGTTAAGAGCATGGTCAGAGCGGCGGAGAACTCGGATTGGATAGCTAGAATGGAGAAGAAACTGACATTGAACAACTACCGAAAAGGGAAAGACGAAATCAAGAGAGAAAAATTTTACGATAATTCAAAGGGAAGCGCTTTACTGTTTGAGGCAAGGTCCGGTTGCCTGAGAACCCGAAGTTACAGAGCAAAATTCAATAAAGAAGGGGATACATGTACGTGCTGTGGAAAAGCTAGGGAAACGACAGACCATATTTTGATTGAATGTACAGATGTCCACCCAGGTGTAGCCGTGGACACTACCCTACAGGAGGCCATGGGTTTCAGGAGTAACAGGGGAAAGCTGAACATGCCGGCGATATATATAAGTAAAAGGCGCTTAGAGCATTGGTGGCGCAAAAGTATGGAGCAAACAAAAGCGAAAGGTAGTTGGGGTAAGATGGTGTCATCACAGAGGAACGATAATAGATAAAATAAATAGACGAAGTAAAAAATTCGTTGTGAAAATATGTGTGATTCGGGAAAAGAAATGGTTGTAAACGAAAAAGAAATAAAGCTAGAGCTTGGTGGCCCGGCCACCGCCCCGTTATAAAGGGGACGCTCCTAATATCCATCCATCCATCGTGCCAAACGGAAGGCACGGAACGGCCGCCCGCCACTCCGGCCGGTCCCTTTCTCTCCTCGCGTCTCTTCGTTTTCCCTCTCGCTTGCGCAACTCCTCGGGGGGAATAGAAACACGCGAAACGGGACTCATGTAGTACGGCCGGTAGAAGGCTATCGTCTTTCAACGGCATTTACAGCGAAGCACGGAGATACGCGGCCAATTTTTTTTAAACCCAAACCACGGTTGGTCTGGACAACTTATTCTTACACCGTGGTCTGGACGCGCGCGTTCGCTCAAAGAGGGAGCGAACGCGCGCGTCCAGACCGGCCGTGCCCAAACAAGCTAACTCAATCATAGAGACGCTTGCGGCGACCACATTCTGCGCATATGACAGCGTTGCGCGCTACACAGACGCCATATTTCAAACAAAAAAAAAAATTCCCGCGTCTCTTTCCTGCGATTGACCAGCCGTCCTTACATCCTAGGTGTCGTCATGTTCTACCGTGAACTAGAGTTACTGTATATTTATGCTAGCATAAAGAGTTGCGCGTTTGCTTTCCAAACGCCGCCAGCTGCGAAGCAACCGAGCATTGCAGAGAAGGTGACGTTCAGGCCAATTTTTGTGCTTCTCAGCGCCGCCGCAGCGGAACGTTTGTCTGCGTTGGAGCGCGTTCCGAGCATTGATTTCAAGACGCGCATGTTGCGGGACAACTCGAAGCGCTGAGAAAGTGGTATTTTTATATTACGTTTTCCCAGTGGCCAGAGATTAGCCCCGCAGCATTTCTGTCGGAACTGTTTTGCCGTGTAGCCGTGAAAATTGGCATTGCGTTATAGTTTTATTTCGGTGTTAGATAGCCTTGACAGTTGTTTGCAAGCGCGCTTCTGTGGCTACCGGCAGGACATCTCTTACGTACAACATGAACCGGCTTGTTACGGCTGGATTTCGCTTGTATGACAAGCGATCATTTCTAGATTTCCAATAACCGAGTGACCGACCATGTGACCCATCGCGCGACGGCCCATTTCGTATCGCGTCGCATTCGTGCGGATAATCCTATACATGCGGTTTCGGCTTGAAAACTGCTCAGTGCGATAAAAACCACTAAGGAAAATGAATGCTGCATTTGGCCGGTGCGCCTGGAATAACCAATGTGTACACACGCTGTCAAGTCAAAAGTTGCGAGGAGTGAAGCACACACACACACACACACACACACACACACACACACACACACACACACACACCTGACAACATTTTATCGTTCTGCATCTCGTGGCGCGTATTAAAAAGAGCAACGCCTTTAATCTGTCTCGTCACTAAGCTGTCGCTGCGTTTTTATTTGCTATTAGGCCTCAAAGCGTTCTACGAGCGTTGGAAAACTTCCCATGCTCGATTGCGGATGCCGCCTGCAAAAACTGAGCGTGGCTTCGCCGCATAGCTTTGGTTGCTTGCTGGCCAAGATGGCGGACCTACGCGCAACTCTGCTACCTACGGTAGCATATAGAGTAACTCTACCGTGAACAACTTTGCGCAGTTGTAGCTCGTTGATTGGTCGACATCGTCTGTTGTCAGATCCTGTGGCCATCCCACCGGCGTGAGCCAACACCACCTCGAAAAAAAGGCCTCCGCATCACCTCCTCTACTTGTCAGTTACGTCACGCAAGTCGGATCTGCGTTCCTGAAACGCGGCGCGCGTTCTGTAAAGTGAGCGGAGTCTCGACAGCGCGCCGCGCCTACCCTCTCCTCGGCAGAGAAGGGTGGGGAAGCCAACCGATTAGAAAATGTAGGAGAATGTTTAGTGGCCCTTTAATGATATCGCGTTAAAGTTTCGCGATTCGGTGCTACAAATTAAACCACACAACTACTATTTCGTCGGTGCAGTCCACCCTAGGGTGGGAAAAGTCGTCGATAGTCATGATAAACCTTGATGTGACCAACAATCCAAAGCAAAGGCATGGTTGTGTGTGCATCTTCGTCATTTCACAGTGCCCGGCGCAAAAAAGCACATCAAACTAGCTGCGCACACCGAAATGCTTCCTTTTGACCTCCAGCACTCTTAGTTGGATTTTGTCAATCCCAAGAGCACTTTCCTTTTTTTTTTTTTTTTCGTGCGTGCAGTTAGGAAGTGGTACGATATATGCTCCATTTATGCGACACAGCTTCATATAGTTTAACTACCCGTTGTCAGCACGGACCCGACCACAACGTCTCAATTTTCGTCGTTATCCATCCTGAACACACTGCCTTGGAACAAATTTACGATAGCAAGGCAACTAGTTGGTCGATGCGAAACGGTCAGGAGCTTGATATGTTGGTTGTTTTGGTGATGATATGTTCAGAAAGCACATTCATTGGCTAAGTGGATCTCGCTCAATTTGATTCAGATAGGTGCAACATTTGATTCAATATTTTTATAACGAGCTAATTTTATATAGGGAACGTTACAGTTGGTAAATGATAAATCTTGATATTTAAGGGTATTTATTTATTTATTTATTTATTTATTTATTTATTCATTTATTGGACCTAGATGTGCTTCGCATTACCGCCAAACTTAACCTCGTTTGGGTCTATGGATCTAGCTTATTTTGAAAAAGAAATTGCGTGCTATGTACGATCGTAAGCACATCACAAAGAACAAACGTTTCCGCACATCGACCCTCTGCAAGATGTTACATTTCATCTGAATGTGCATTTCATGAAACCCACAGATGTATTGCGTACGTCAGTGCCACACATCAAATACGTATGCCGATTAACACTCTCAGGCCTTAATTGCGGCCTTAATTGCGGCCTTAATTGTTTCATCAATAATGCAATTTATCCACGGCCATTCTGACTTCACTGTCCCATTGGTCAAAACGCATCCTCTTGTTTGATGTTGGGTGCAGTTACAGTTTCCTCTGGGAAGCAAGGTACGTCCGCTCTGTTACATTCCTAAAACAGGATAATGATGTTCCGGGGCGCCGCTTACATACGTATAGTTTACGGCACAGAGCGCAACTTACTCACACTTCAAGTTTTGCCTAGAGACTGATCATATAGTCTACCCCCTATCTGCACCAATTAAAAATCATGAAGAACGTCGTCTTATTCACCGACGACATCGTGAAAACCAACTACACGCTTGAAAAACGGCGCGATATTTTAGTAATCACATTGGATGATCGCGACTAAACCGGTGATATTTGTTGTTTTGCCAGGCAATAGGATTTTAATAGGCACCCCCCTCCTTAATAAATCCGAGAATGTATGCAGGGTCCGTCGAGGGCATTGGCGCACGTTGTTGCAACCTTGCCATCGATTTTTCGAAGGCCAGTAATGTGGCTGACCTCCTCGAAACTTCGCCCACGTATCTTTCGTGTAATGTGGGCCGATTTCCTCAAAATTTTCAGCTTTGTGGTGCGTTCGCGGCTTATCGGGAATACATTTAGCGAGCACAGCGCAAGATTCGTAAATGAACCTTTTATGCAAGAGATCTTTTTTTTTTCTAATTTACTATGAAGGCTGCAATTGAGCCCTGTACGCGCTTCAAGATATTAATCCCCGCAACGCCCAAAATGGTAGCACTTGATGGCACATACAGATACTTCATTTTAATTTCCACGACACACAGCTGGAAGCATTGACAGTTTCTAATATAACGCCTTTAAGCAGACGAGGGCGACGGTAAAGAAATTCTGTATCTAGAGCCTGTTGACCTACGCACCTCGAATGGTTTCTGCATAACGCACTTTCTGAGAATAGTCAGAAAACCGCTGGTTCTGGTTTATGCATTCTCTTCCTGCGCAAAGGTCATCCTCAATTTTATTATTCCTAAACATATTTTCTGTGTGTGTTTTTTTCTATAATTTCTAATTGCCCTTGCACACCGTGAGGCGCTTTCTTTGCATGCCAATGACCACATTTTGTCTAGCCTGAAAGACTCTCCCATTTCATTTCATTGATAGGTACCTCTTTGTTTTCTTCCTGTTTTTTTGTTCTAGCCGCTTTCCTCCATTTTAATTACATCGTGTCCTTTAAAGGCACACTAAAGCGAAACAACGAATCTGTATAGACTTGCAAAATTGTTCTTTGCAACCTCTACTAGCATAGATTTGATCATCATAGGTTCAGTTATAGACGAGGAAAGGGATGTTGGAGAACCATGGTTAATTTCGCTCCAAAATCTCTGCAAATGGATGCAAGTGTCATGTCATTGACCTCAAAGTGTTTCCTTCTTCTTACATTTTGGCTGTACTGCGTCAACAAACTTCCAGAAACGTTGTGTTTTGAGACTCTGGCTCCTTTGCACGCCGAAGTACTTCGTTATTACCGATATATACACATACAGGCTCCAACAGGCGCCAATTTGACACAGGTGCCGATGCCACGTGTACTTCCTTTTTGCGTGTTCTCGCCTGTCGAATTTCGTCTCGCGGCAAGAGTTGTACTTTTGGTATCGTGAAAGGATAATTTTACTAACACGAAGTCCACAGCTGTGGTGTCGCGGTTAATGCGCTTGGCTGCTGACCAGAAAGGCGCGCGTTCGATCCCGGCCGCAGCGGTCGCATTTTCGATGGAGGCGAAACGCTAGAGGCATGTGTGCTGTGCTATGTCAGTGCACGTTAAAGCACCCCAGGTGGTCGAAATTTCGGGAGCCCTCCACTACGGCGTTTCTCATAATCATATCGTTGTTTTGGGACGTGAAAACCAATAAATAATAATTATTTACAATTTATATGACATTTCGTTGTGTGACCAACGCAATTGCAATAAACGGCTAGCTTGTTACGTACGTAGAGGATTGTGAAATCCTTGGCGTCTCTGTAGCGAATGGTTCCCCATCGTTTTTCTCGATTACAATGGGAACAGGCTAGGATTATTTGTTTGTTTATTTCTTCGCGTTACTCTCTCCCCTTATATGAATGCTCGTTCCGGCTTATCTGTTACTAAGTGTAAGCACCTTATGGCAGCACTGACGTCATATCCTCACCGTTATAGCGTATACCGCACCACAGGCACATCTCAGCTCTTTCGATGGCAGCAACCCTGTGCGGCCGAAAGGAAAGAGAGTGTCACAAACCTTGATACAGTACGCCGTGTAGCTGACAGTCTGCCAGAGGACCACTTGAACGCCGATAATCACGAGGACCATCATCAAATATCGCTTTGGCACGGCGATGCAGCTGCACTTCTCCTTCATTGCTTTTGATTTCTCAAGGCGCGCGTGTGACACACAGTGCCGAAGACGCGTCTTGTCAACACCGCCCACAAGCACCAGCGGGACACGTCGGCACTCGGACTCCCATCTACGTACCACCAGCGCATACGCAGAACACGCGGAGAGCCCCACACTCGGGCAGCGACGTAATTCATTCTTGGCAGCATTGTTACACCCTATTTGGGTGTACCCCTTCCCCGACGCATCTAGTTTCTCACGACAGGAGCGCGCTTCTGGCCTGCAGTTCGTCATCATGGTCGCGGGTCCTTTTGTTCGTCGGGGCTGATGCGCCACTGAGATGCAGCGCCAGCACCTCGACGCTGGCTTCTTTCCTCGCATACATTCGTTACGCAATGTTGGCCTCTCTCTATTCCGGTGCGCGGGCTTGTGCGCCCGCGTCTGCACGCGTAGTGGAAGTATGGCTGTCTCTGTACCTTAAATGAATGGGAAGCATGACGTCTCCGTTCAAGCCCACGCATCGGCGCCTGCACGCGCCGACTTTGACGAAAACCGGAGCTCTTTCAGACTGAGCTCGTCTCGTTCCCCGCACGCGTCGCCTCCTGGCTGTCTTAGGCGCAGCGTCTGCAGTCTGTCACGCTTCGCGAAGTCGGGAGGAAATGTTCCGCTGAGACAATAATGCGATCGGTATAATATCTGGGTGACACGCTTGTCGGGCCGTATACGAGCTGAGACGACGTTTCCGCGTGATATTGCAGTTGGCATTCGGCCTATCGATCGATGCCGAGTAAGTAATGTTCTTTGACGAGGAAATCTGTTATGACGGCTGATAATTCCTATAGGTCTGACTCCCTCCCGAAGCCCCACAGGGTTTAGTGATATATAAAGTGTGACAAGCGTAAGTTTGATATCAGTTATTGTAATATTGATCGATCAGTAACATGTCACAACACCCTTTTTCGTGATCTAACTAGATTCGTACTACAGCTACGAATCTTTTATAGACAAGCTCAAGGTTGAAGCACCCCCCCCCCTATCCCCCTCATTAAAAGTACGCAGCTTCCACTAGGCCGCGCAAGGTCAGGCCGCAGCGAGGCAGGCCGATAGTTTAATGAAACAGGTCACGTGATAGTCATGCGATATTTTGGCGGGAACGTGTCACGTGACACTCCGTTACTTTGTGTGAGCTAAGGCAAAGCATTGTTCCCTCGAGTCGAGAGTACCGCTGTAGAAGAAAGTCGAAGCAATTGGTTCAGTCGGTGTGTGCCATTAAGGACCTACTGCTACGCTTGCAAGCACACGAATTTTCGGTGCCGTATCCATTCTTCAGTACTGGATGGATTCTTGGACATCCTCTGAAGAGCTCAATCGGCATGATAATTTCTCATAAGAATACTTTCCAAACAGGATCAAACTCACTCCCAAGAGACTGTTTCCCGGGGCAGCTTCGGTTTTCCACTTCCGGCTGCCCTCTGGATGCCAAGGCCAGTCATTAGCCGCAAACGCAATGTTTTGTGTACTTCTAGCCCAAATTTCATATTGAAGGCCAGGATGCCATCACTGCCATTTCTAGGACACAATCTTTTCGTTATAGTAGCTATATGTATTTTTCCTGCAGGCTTTTTCTTTTTGTAGCGTTAGCTACACTGGCCTAGCCAAGCCCGTTTCGCGCGGCACATCAAGAGCCGTGCTGCGCATGCGCAAGGATCAGTGATGTCACACAGCTTGCGCACCGGAGCCACCGGAGCCGGCACCTCTCGCGCACTCCGCCGCCTCCGCGCGCGACTCACCGCCGCCGGTCTGCGCATTCCAGAGGAGTGACGTCGTAGCCGTGGTAGACGCACTGGCGCCGGCGCGCGCTCGCTGTGCAGTCGCCGTCTGACACTGCGCTGGAGCTGCTGCGCTTCTGACTGGCGTTTGCCAGTGTGGTATAGCCATGGAGAAGGAGAGCGCAAATGCTGCTCAACAGCGCAGAAGAGCGGAGAAGCTTGACTCATCGGATCCCGAAGTAGTTGCCTGGCAATTAGCGGTTGAGCGTAGGAGGAATGAACAGAAGAAGGCTAAACGTGCTGCGGAGACACTGGAGCAAAGGGACGAACGTCTAGCAAAGCGGCGTCGCCAGGAGGCTGAGCGACGTGCCCGACCACCCCTGCAGCAACAACAAAACGCCGTCGATGACGTCAAGGCTCGCCGATCGACTGAATATACTGTGAAACTCAGCGAAAGCGCCAGGAAAGCTAATAGTGAATTCCACTGGCGGATCTGGAGCAAGTTTTTTTGCTCTGGGGCCGAGAATTTGAATTCCACTGGCGGATCCCGAGCAAGTTCGCATGTTCCACTGGGCGATCTGGGGCAACTTGCTCCGCGACGGAGCGCTCCGCGTTGATCCGTCTCGTAGAGCCGGATTCTGCCGGAACTCCAGCTATACGGTGTCGTCATTTCCGGATCAACCGAGCACGGCGATTTTTTTTCAGCGTTCTTTTTTTTTTTCTCTCTCTGAGGCGCTGTCTGATAACCATGGGCGTTTGTTTACATATTTTGGAATGGCGTCGTTCGACCCTACAGGGGACTGCTCCTCGGTCTGAGCGACAGCAAGAGTTCTACGTCGGAAAGCAGCAGCAGCAGCAGCAGCGAAGAGTCGTACGTGCTGTACGAAACGTTATTTAAGGAGCTGTTTCCAGAGTCCCCGCGCAAACGCCCCAAAATGTTCGGCTACGTCGAAGTAGTAGTACACGCGTACTCGGAGAAAGAGGTATGCATACTTTTGTGCGAGGTCTAACGTAGTCCAACGTAAGGTTGCAAACATGGGCAACCGGATGCGTTCGACAACTTCCGCTGTAATCCCTGCCGGAGCGAGTTTATTTTTCGCTGGCCGATTGGGATCGGATCGCTCCGCGACGGATTTTGTTGCTCCGTCGTGGATTCGGCACACCGCTCCAGATCCGCCAGTGGAATTCACTATAAGAATAATCAGCTGTACCTTTGCTAACGCTACGTATATCCTGGCATAGCCGAGCTAAGCCACTGCAACATTTTTTTACAATACTTTAGTGAAGACCTACACTATCACAATTAGTTTGAGCATACATCCCCACCATCACACTCAGCCTGTTTGTTCTGTGTCCTACATAGGACGGAGGCCTCCCAAAGCGTCGTAATGACGCTGATGCAAAACCTGTCTTACAGTACTTCCACGAGGCTATAATTTCAATGTTTAGAAGTGCGCGATGCATGGTGCATCAAGCATCCAAACTAATCGAACCAATGGGCAATACCACCTGTTCTCGTTTCATGCATCTCTGTATGTCAACGGGGCTTCGCCAAAGAGAGGCCACTCTGCTTTATTGCCTATGGCTAGCAGTGGCATTCACGAAGTCTTTTTTCATTTCGCGTTGGAATGGCCGAAAATGCTCTTTGTGGTGGCTGTCGCAGCTAGGAGACGCTACAACACATCGTTGGCGACTGTCCTCGATATATTGTTCAAAGACGATGACTAGCGTCCGCCCTAGCTCACCTTGTCAATCTCCTGAAAACATTCTTGAATATCGACAGCACAAACCATCCCAGCTGAAGCTGACGAAGGCATTGCTTAGGGTCTTAAAGGGACTGTCTACCGCTCGGAAAATTTTTTTAGATTGTGGTAAAAACCGTCAGATCGTGCGTCACATTTAAGGGAACGAGCGCGCTTCTTTTTACCTCACAAAAGAGGAATTATGTCTTTGATTTTGCTCTGAAAGTGGTGCAAAGAGCGCCGCTAGCGTCATCCAACAGCGTGTTTGTCAATTTCAAGGTGTGCAAAGACAAACCCACGCGGGTATGCACATTCTGCTGGAAAAAAAAAGGCAGATCTCACATGCAGTGAGAATCAAGGAAATGCGAAGCACGCATCAGGAACGTAAAATGAATCTGCATTATTGTCTTGCTATACCGATTTTGGTGCATATGAAGTTCACGAAACGGCCGCAAGACCATCAAGACTATGGCATGTAAACCATTACGCTCATGACACGCATGTCATGATTCTAATGTCATGCCCTGTCATTTACGTTCGTCATGCAGTCGTGTTGTGCCATAGCAATTTTGGTATACATATCCCACTAACGAAAAGCGTGGCATGTAAATATGCCGCTCATGACATACATGTCACGATTTTCATGTTTTTAGAACGTGTCACCAATGGTCGTCCTACACTGGTGTCTGACCATAGCAATTTTGGTATATATCAAGTTAACGAAACAGCCGCAAGAGGACCAAGACCGTGGCACGTCAATCATGCCGCTCATGACATGCATGTCATGATTTTTGTGTTATGGCGCCTTAGTTATGTTCTTCATGCAGTCATGTTGTGCCATACCAATTTTAGCATACATCCCACTAACGAAAAGGTCAGGAGGGCACCAAGACCATGTCACGTAAATCATGCCGCTCATGACATGCATGTCATGATTTTCATGTTATGACCTGTCATTTGTGTTCGTCATGCAGTCGTGTCGTTGCATGCCAATTTTCATATACATCCCATTAACTAAACGGCCAGGAGAGTACAACGTCATAGGCGGCTAGATAGATAGATAGATAGATAGATAGATAGATAGATAGATAGATAGATAGATAGATAGATAGATAGATAGATAGATAGATAGATAGATAGATAGATAGATAGATAGACTACGCTCAAACTCGCCGAAGTTCGCTAAGAAATGCTTCGCATTTAAAACAGTTATGTATGCTTACAAGTGTAGTTCACCCTATGACACTTTTTTATAGCGTGCAAGAACAATTCGTTCTTCTTTTCGCTCTTTATAGTCTTGCGCTTGTCCAAGGAGTCGTTGGCTTGTCACGCGTGCTAGAACTGCATAGAACACGTGTGTTCTATGTGGCGGCCGTGGAAGTGCATGCACACCGATCTTAAAGCTAAGTTGCGTGATCAAACGTTACTATATATTAAGTTCTATTGTAGCGTTGTTAGCCTAACGGAAAGTAGCGTACATCATTCCCTCGAGGGGCTCAAGTCTTCAGCGAATTCTAGATGAAACCAGGGTCAGCTGGAACGAATCTGCCATTGGAATTCCAAAAGAATTACACCATCTCCCGCTCATGGGGACCATGAGGCGATGCGAAGCAGCACGGGGGGTGCACACCACGTTTGCATGGGCTTGACTAGGCTTGACGTCGGAACCTTCCCCGACGTCAGGGACTCCTTGCACGTGGCGCACACCGCGAACTTCGACGCGTTGACGTCCGCGCAGAACTCGCGTCGGATCACTTCCGTCGCCGCTTCCAGCTGCTTGCGGTTGCGGACGGAACAGACGTTGGACAGGTTGTTGTCGAACCACAGACGGTCGCACGCGCGGCAACTGTGACCGAAGCTACGTCCGAGGAACTCGCGTCGGAAGCGGGCGTCGGCCCCGGCGTTGCTGGCGGCGTCGCGGACGGCTCTCGCCGCGCGCCACGCGCGGACGCGATCGGCGTTGCGACGGCGAGACGCCTCCGGATCGGCCGGCGGAGCCCGGCGCTTGCGGACGGGCGCCTCGGCGGAGGGCGCGCTGCGCTTTCGAGACGTTGCCGACGACGACGTCGAGGAATCGCCGGCGTTGGCCTTCCGCTGTCGGCGCTTGCGCTCGGCTTCCTTGGCTCGCGTCTCGTCGATGTTGCCGACGCGTTGAAGACGCTTGCGCTCGGCTTCCTTGACTCGCGTCTCGTCGATGTTGCCGACGCGTTGAAGACGCTTGCGCTCGGCTTCCTCGGCTCGCGTCTCGTCGGTGTCGTTGGTCTTCCGCTGCCGACGCTTGCGTTCGGCTTCCCTGGCTCGCGCCTCGTCGGTGTTGCAGGCGCGACGTCGCCATTCGCGAACGCGATCGGCTTCGCTAACCCTCGCAACGCCGGCGACGGCCGGGTTAGGCCTAATCGCTTCGGCGGATGTTTCGGCGGGCGAAGGAGCGTCGTCTTCCGGCGTCCTCTCCATCGCAGATAAACGAGCCGAAGAGTGTTACCACTCGATGTGCGCTCGAGCGTTGCGAGCGGTGGAGAGGGTGAAGCGAGAGAGAGGTGACACGTACTACGTTAGGCGCGCGTCAGGTTTCCGTCAGGCGGCAGAGAGAGATTCTTTATTTGAAAAGAAGAGAAAAGCACAGGATAGTAACTGTCTCTCGTCGAGGAGGACACCTCAACCGTCCTGTGCGGGGGATGGGGACTAAAACAGAGAAAGAAAGATAAAGTAGAACTTAGAAGAGGGAGACACGGGCGTAGGCACCATACTGTACACAGGTAAACATCAAGCTCGACACTTAAAAACTTAAAAGACACTTAAACACTTAAAACACACCCTAGTTTGTCATAGCTGCCCGGCCAGCCCCGTGTCCTCGATGAAGTTGAGGTGCGAACGCTGCGGCGAGCGCGCGGCAGGCGAGGGAGAGAGTGACGTCAGCGCGCACTGCGAGGAGAGCGTGACGTCAACGCGCAGCTGCGGCGTGACCTACTTGGCACCGCTCCAACACCTGCGGCGAGGGGAGCGCGTTGCGGCGCGTTCGTACGGACGGAGGGACAGCGTTACACAGGCTAGTCAAAGAGCTGCTTCGCATCTAATAAGCAAGCAGTTGAGGAACAAGTCGTAATTCATGGCGTGAATTATTAGAAAGCTATTGAGCCTGTAATGAAACCGCACAACGTTGTAAAAGCCATCGAGATTGTTATTATTCAGTCCCTTTGGCAGCAATTCCAAATAATCACAGCCGCAGACATTATCCGATAAGCGCAGTCCCCATTTCTCTTTCTTTCGATTGAAATGCAGGGGCTGGCGCGAACGCCTAGCCCCACTACCAAAAATTACATGCCCCATCTATCCCAGTTTGGGAAAGTGGCGTGCTTCAGCCTACCGCAGTGCAATGGCAGGCCTCGGCACGGGACCCCAGCCAGCTTGATCACCGGGAGTCCGACACCAGGTAAGTATGCTTTCGCTAGCTCTACTTAGGCATCCCATTCTTAAAGCACCCACTTCTGGCACGGGGTTGGAAAGGCTGTTCTACACATTATACCAGGCACCTCCAAGAAATCTAGACCATAAAATTGCTAATTTCGCTACTTCAATACAGCGTGCGCAATACTGTTAATCCAAATCATCCATTCGACTTTCCCAAATTAATCTACTGGCTGAAAATTGTGCAAATAGCATGCAAGTGGTTTCTGCTACAACGCACTTTTTGCCACAGGCGTCGCGCACGGGTGACCCTAGACCTAAAGTCCCTAGGACTTTAGGTCTAGGGATTTTCCCCCTTTTAAAAAGAAAAATCTAGGGTCTTTAGGCACGGACATCGCTTTCTTTTAGGGGCGAAGCTCGTAAGGCGCGTAAGGGTTGAGACTTGGTCTCACGTTGTGTGTCGCGCCCGCGCTCGCTCTCGGCGCGATCTCTCTCCGACAGCGGCGGCATCCTCCTTGGTGTGCACAACTGTTCACCGGCCACCCCATTTATATAGGCACTGGACCTTGACCTGCACTGCTGTGCCGGTGGGAGATTTGAGGGTAGTTGAACCACAAATATTAGCAGCGTGCGCGTTAACTATATAAATTAATCCGAAACTCGGCACGATCTACGACGTGGGAGCGTAGGTAGGTAGGTAAGCAACTTTATTGATTCCCGAGAGAATCATGCGAGGGGGGGAACTGGAAAAGGGGAGCAGGACGGCGATGAGCCCTCTGGCCACTCTAGATGGCCGGGCACTTTTGTGCATCTGCGACCCTTCTTGCCCAGCCCACTGCCCGAAGCTGTAGCTCCGGTTGCGAGCTGTGCAGAGCAGCCTCCCATCGCTCCTGATGTTGTGACCCTTGCCACGGGGGCTTGGGCTTGTTAGGGCAATTTAGAAAGATGTGATTGAAGTCGGCTCTGGTTCTAAGGCACAAGTTGCAGGCACAGTTGGACTGCGGTTAAAAAGCTCGTAGTTGGATCTCAGTTCCAGACGAGTAGTGCATCTACCCGACGCGATGGCTCGGACTGAACATCATGCCGGTTCTTTCTTGGTGCACTTCATTGTGTGCCTCGAGATGGCCGGTGCTTTTACTTTGAAAAAATTAGAGTGCTCAACGCAGGCGAGTCGCCTGAATAAACTTGCATGGAATAATAGAACAAGACCTCGTTTCTGTTCTGTTGAGCGTAGGAATCTCATGATGACCAGGAGCATAGATGACAACGCATGTGTAGCTATGCACACGCGTTGTCACTCATTTGCATGCATGAGTGGGCAATGAGTGCCTCCCGGCGCGCGAGCTCTCTCGCTCTTCCATCTGCTGTCTTGGGAGAGAGAGAGAGAGAGCGAAAGGCGCGCGTTGACTATGGAAACGTTCTTTCTTTGATGAATGCGCTACCAGCTCGCAAAGAAGGAGAATGCGCCCTCACCCGCGAGAGACAACGTTGACGCAGGCAGCGTCTTCTAGCGAGTTTCTTGATTGAAAAATGCGACTGCTCGCGCTGGAGAACCATTCACCGGCCACCCATATATATATATCTATATAGGCACTGGGTCTTGACTTGCAATGAAGTGCCGGTGGGAGATTTCACTTGTGCGTAGTTGAACCATAAGGATCCGTAGAGTGCGCGTTAACTAAATTAATCCGGAACTCGGCACGATCTACGATGAAGCTCCGGAGCTTCGCCCACTCATCATCATTCACTCCGTGGATATGCGTGGATTTTTTTTATCACCAGGCTGTCCCAATGGTTTTTATAAATAAATTTCCGACAATCAATAAAGAAGTCGTTACAGCAAAGTGAGGCGTGTACGCAATGACTGGTGGTGTTGGGCTTTTTATTGAGCCCCTTTCCGTTCTATTTATCTGGCGTTCTACCACGGGAAATCACAGAACACCTATATTATGACCAACGTAGAGAAGGGAAACTGTACCTTTGACAGTGCAACGAAAATAAGGGTAGCGGTGGCGTAGTGAACTAAAGTATACGACCGAGAGATGGCGCCGCGCAAGCTATCATCATCACCACGCAATACAATATGGCGTTTGCGTTGCTGCTGCGTGCGGCTGGCCGCGCTGCTCGCTCGCTGGTCCTAGGCGTGCGGTTACTGCTGTCCCGAGGCGTTATTCTCGAGTACAGTACTCTAATACGAGTACAAATATTTCTGCTATGTCGCCAGGTGACCTAGAGGCCTCAACTGGCATTAAACGCTCCAAGCAAGTAAGCTTACGTCCTTTATTGGCAATCGTGATGGATGCAGCATACATATAAGCGAGCAATGCTGTCGCTGACAGATTTGAATGTACAGGCAACATAAATAGCCGTCTGCTTAATAAAATTACAAGATGAAATTTATCTCATTCTGTTCGTAAGCAGAGCGATGTTTCAGACAACCATGTTTACGCTGGGCTGCCCTTGAAACGCAGTACTCGAAGCGCGCGGCTGACGATGCTTTCTGCGTCGTCGCTTTGCTCTGAGGCCATCGAGCTGATTCGTTCGTGTACTCAATGAAAACAGTAGGCTTTCTGAAGCATTGTGATTCACTTCGTTTCCTATGTGATTATCAAACGCGCTCCAATAGCACGGAATGCGCCGGCCATCGCGCGATTCGAGTATCACGTTTCAATCGCATAGCACTGTATACATACTGTATTTGTGCACGCTGTCGCCCGTCTCTCTACACGTCTGTGTTTATCGACTTTGGCGTTATTAAACAGGCAGCATCAAAATTTAGCCAAAGGTGTAGTGTCAGCAGATTATCCTGATACACTATTTTGACAACACTTGGCGAGGGGCACATGGCTTTGAAAAAAAAATAAAGTGATAATAAACCACTATTTTTGTGTTCATACTCTGTGATCTTGATATTGCGTTCAGTTTCCCTGCTCCTGCGTCCCTGTCTGAACTGTTTTGTTACAACAAACTGCTACTAACTAGCTCATCTTCCAGTGGTTCTCAACTCGTATATTATATAGCACTTGTAAAGCAAAATCTACGTTATCCCGTTGAAAGATTAATTTGGTTTATGTATTCGAAAGAGGTGAAGGGTTTGCTGTGGTATAAACACTTCAATCAAGTGACAGTTGGCTAGCAACAAAAGCCTCAGTCCGAAGCAAACATTTCAACAGGCACACATATTTCTCAAGGCCGTTAGAGAAGACAGTTTCCAAAGATCAAGCTATACCCTTGCTTGTCCATTGCTGATCAACTGATAAGTAAATGAGTCAATCTCTCCTGGTTCTGTGAGTGCATAATCGTCATAGTGGCTGCTAGATTTACAGTTTTATTCTTCACTACCCTTTAGCTGTGCCTCACTCTTAGCATGGGTGTCACACAAAACCAGAAGTTTCCCCAGGAACTGAAATTAGGAGGTGGGTCTAGACATCAGTGGGAGGTGTGGAGCACCAGATATTTTGAACTTGTTACAAACATTTAGAAATTAAGGGGGTTTGGTTAGAAAGACGAGGTGTGAACACCTTCTCTAGGGGGTCTATAGGGAAATCTCTGCTCAAAACGGGCCTTTTTGAGCTGCATAGTAGTTCAAAGAAATAGCACTCAGTACACATTCAAATATAAACTACAAGCAAATGCTAGCCAAACAGCTCTAACGAGATCTGAGTTACCTCTTCTGTGTACTGTATAAACTTACTTTTTAGAACTTGATGTTTAGGTCTCTTGTCTGGACCTGATTTTATTATTTGCCGTATTCCTGTGACTGAACCTTACACAAAAAACAAGTTGCTTGCAACAGTGCTATGTGGATGGAATGTCTCTCCTCACATAAGCCCTTTAACAGACCAGAAGAATTCACTCACTGCAACTAGGAATGACCTTTGTAAATGCATGACAAATTACACAGCCTGTATAACAAAATACTACTTAAAATTTTATGTGCAGCTTTCTTTCTGCCCTAATAATCAAACTGTACTTGGGAGTAAAGTCATGGCTGTTATTCTCCAGGTGACCACTACACGGCATGTCTCTTTTAACAAAGGGTCAAGTGCCTGTACACATTTTTCACTTTCAAAAACTTTCACAATGTAGCTCACGAGAATACAGCATTATGCCTTACTGTATCATTCCTTGGAATTGCTGTGCAAAATAATGTTCACATTTACAACAATCTACACTCAGTGCAATGAAGAAATGCTGCGCTCAGACACACTACTGCTGGCTTGTTTTGCACCATGTTATATGCAATACTCTATACAAATGTGGACACACACTTACAGAAGGAAACCATGCGACAGTCACTATCCAAGGAATCCTAAGCCGGCACATTTCCCTTGCGCTGGTTACTTCTTGCATCAAAAATCACTTGTGCAGCCAATCTTGCACTGGTTCAACATACCACATACTACTACTGCATTTTGGTGTACAGTTCCCATTCCTTTCACGTGTTGAGCTTGTAAACTGTTTTTGGTGATGGATGGAGTTCAGGAAGACCTCTCTTCACTATGGCGACTTTTGAGCTTCTTGCGCCTTGGTAAGGGTAGCTTGAAGACTAACAATCCTTTTGTTGTCCATTGTCCTGAATAGAAAAAATGGTGGGAATAGAAAAATGGTGAATAGAAGAAATGGTGAGCGAAAACTCGGTCTAATAAATTAGCGAAGCATAGCCATAAATTAAATGTCCACAAACATACCGTGTGAGGATTTTCGGTCCCTGAGGTTACTTCCTTTGGCAACACAATCTCTGCTGACTTGAGGTAGGTTCAGAGATTACAGCAGCTAAGTGTGTGCAGATATGCGCAGTTTCTTGAAGGCTGTGGTTGATAAACAAAAAAGAGAGCCACTGTTACTATGGTAGAAACATGCATAACTTGTAATTCATGTCTAACAGTGCATACAACACTGCTGCAAACATGAATAGCATGCATGTAAGATTTATTTGAGCATCTATTTCAGTGATGTGCTTAGCCAAGCCTCACTCAAGGGACATTTGTTTCTTTAGTAAGCAATTAAATTGTCCCACTGCATAAACATGCACTATTAACGCTTATGAACTTATTTTGTATATTGAAATATAGAATTCCTTCTCCGCCCCGCCACGGTGGTCTAGTGGCTACGGTACTCGGCTGCTCATCCGAGGGTCGCGGGATCGAATCCCGGCCGCGGCGGCTGCATTTCGATGGAGGCGAAATGTTGAGGCCCGTGTGCTGTGCGATGTCAGTGCACGTTAATGAACCCCAGGTGGTCTAAATTTCCGGAGACCTCCACTACGGCGTCTCTCATAATCAGAGCTGGTTTTGGGACGTTAAACCCTACAGAACAACAACAGAACAGAACAAGAATTCCTTCTCCATACTCTTATGTACATTTGCCTCTAACATACCATGGATGTATGTGCATTTCCTGCAATAACTCACTTGGCAGAGGGAGGCAAAGCTTATGCTGCGGTCTGTAACAGATGTTTCACGGTAAAGATATTTATACATTTGTGAGATATTTAAATAAACATTTTTATACAACATCATTGGTACGCAGAAACCGTGCTCCTGATTAGCTGCACAAATAATAACACTTCATGAAATGTGTTCTTTAGTCGTTTTGCAAGCAATAGCGGTGTTACACGGGCACTTTTGATCGCGATCAGGACTGATCTGGATCGAGTTTGGCGCTGACATTAGCCAAATAGTGATATGGTTTCCAGATCGCGATCATCACACGATTCCTATCGGGCCTGATCACGCTCAAGAATAACCATATAGCAGCAGCTGAGCATCATCGAGCCTAATCGAAATCCGCCCTGATCGTGATCAAACGTGCGCGTGTAACGCAAGTTTAACAATAATCAGTGTTGAAGATGCACAGCAGCGCATTTTTACTCACCGGTGCTTATGGCCACATGGTGCAAGGTCAATCCGTTTTCCTAGGTTGTCTTCCGGCACTGTGCTCAGTTCTGACAATCAATTTTTCACGCGAAAGCTATGCAACCGTTATGCCAGTGAACTGTCGCAGCTGGTAAAATTCACCGTTGTTAGACACGTTCGCTGTGTGGCAGCGGCTATCTAAACAAGGTAACGTAAAGCGAACGTGCGTGGTCGAAGGTAATGACCGCGATACAATTTGAATCAAACAAGCGGCCGAAACTCAATCGATACCAATGGGCTGCTGCTCATCGCGCGTCAGTGTAATGTGAAAACTTAGACTCAAGCACATACGTTATGCATGAAGTTCAAGAAAAACACATCTTTACTTACTTCATAAAAAATGACACTGTAACCAAGCTTGTCAAATACTTTCAATACGTTTTTATATCAATTTTTTGTCCCGTCGAGCGCCCCTAGCAGAGAAAACGCAAACTAAAGTATACGACCGCTAAAAGAGGAGTTAGTAGCTCCACTCTGCGCGTAACTTGATGGAACGCGCCGCGGTTGATTTTTACGCCATCTGCGGCGATCGCTGAAACGTAGAGCCTTCCCGGGCCTGGGGAAATTTCGACTAACCGCATATGCCTTCATACGTTTGTGTTAAAAAAAAACTTATAATCTGGTTTGCGATGTATCACTTATTCCTGTAAGGTAACGGTGTTATCCTTTAGCAGTAACTGTAACCGTAAAAAGTTACCTTTGGAAATTCAGTAACTGTAACTGTAACATAGTTACTTTCCTGGCTTAGGTAACTGCAACTGTAACACTTTATTTTTACTGGTATCGTGCCCATTACTGGCTCCGTTGTAAAGAAATAGAAAGATGCCGTTTAGGGTTGGCGTTCATGTAGACCCCACAGTAATAACCGGTTGGATTTGGACACTTGACTTTCCCCAAATCTATGGGCGTCCCCTCCGCGCTAGTGGAGGTCGAACAGAGTCGGCATCTAGCGGCGAACGGAGTAAGCTCCGAAGTTTCTATGGCTTCTTGCGTCGTCGTAGACAGTGCGTCTTTACATGTGCAAACGCTTCGGCGGCGACACAGCCGCACTGCTCGCGGCGAACCACGGCGGCAGCCCCGAGAAATCCTGCCTCCTCCAGGCGAACGAGCGCGAGAGGCAGCGAGCTACCGCACGGGTACGAAACGAGCCTCCGGGCGGGTCCGCATGACTCCGCGAGGGAACGCGTACGTCACGGCCGGGGACGCAGCTGATTGGTCTCCTACGCGGCGACACGCGGCACGCCGCGAGAAATCGCGCACAGAGCGATAGCTCTCGCGGCACGAAAATCCTGACGCGCGGCAGCCTCGGAGGCTCGCGTTTTTCCGCCGGCGGCGCGCCGCGTGCGTTTTTCCGCTAGTGTGCACGCGCCTTTAAACTCCTGATGATCACATCATCTTAAATGATTATTCATCCGCGTCAGTTGAACCATGGCATCGGCAAGTGGCGAGGGTCACGCCAGCCGCTACAATAGCGGCTGGCGTGACCCTCGCGCAGTGACTCTCGCCTCCTGAAATCATGGTTTCGTGCCTCTTCAAGCACTTTTATATCTGCTAATTATTGACCAATCTGAAAAATTCTTGCGGTAGAACACTCTTTATTGGGGACTTAGGAACCCCGTGTACGTGCTGAGGGCCATTTTCGCGCTCACCAATCTGAGATCACTAAATTTTGCTTATCTTTCTATGACCACCGTTTATTTCTATGTTTCGGATCAAGGTGTTCTTATATTTATAAGCTGGTTTCTTTCTACGAATTCCACTAACACATCTCTCATGCTCATTGTTGTTTCGCCTAGGCCACTTCAAACGACTACTTCGTGCCCACGGCCCGTCGGAGTCTTCCCAGCACTTCACCACAAAGCTGCACGAAATGCCGATCATTGTTTCGTCTGCAACACAATTTGAAAAATCTGATTCAAATCGCGAGAACGTAGAGATGGTCCACAGGGACATTTTTTTCATCATTCGTGTAGTTCGCCGGTTATTCGCTGAGCCGATAGTGGCGCTACAATCTTCAGTGATTCGTCGCCGCTCGTCGGGAAGGCAGACAAAATGGCGGACGGCGTGGATATTGATCTTTACGCCGACGATCTAGAGCAAGACTTTAACCAAGTAAGCCACTTTTTATGCATCGATAAGTCAACGGAATGTCATAAAAAACCTGCCGACCTTCCAAGTACGATATGAATAGAAGCTCTTGCGGTAATATTCACTGCTACGAAGTAGTTGCCCGCTTTCCGTTTTGAAGTGGTTCCATTGTTTTCGCCGGATTATGAAGCGAAGGAAAATCATATGTATATACATATTTCTGAGCTCGTGCCCGTTGCTTGAGCCTTAGAGTTCTTAGTTTAGTCGTCAAAGCGCAGCCATTTGCGCCTAAATTGCTGCAGGTATCGTTTGTTGCAGAGAAACTTCCGTGTGCTTTAACTGTGCCGGCATGTCTCCTAAACATGGTGCCCGCGTTTCGCCAGGCGTTTTTAGTGACAGCCGCGAACTATACCGCGTCTGCACTGATTAACTGATGTTTCCTGCGTGTTATTTGTGGTTCGCAAGCCGCTTGGAATTCGGGTTTATTATTTTTTTTTTCCCCCGGTGGTAAGCGTCTTTCTCCCGCGGCGACCATTTTCCGCGGACATTGCTAACGGTGCGTTCTGCATTGCTTCTTTTCTTTCTAATTTTTCTAGGAGGGTTACAATGAGCACGATGCCAACGTGGATCTTTACGACGATGTCATTGCTGCGCCGTCCAGCGATGGAAATACAGAAGAGGTATATCCGCTAGCGATACCTCGTAGTATCCCGCCTGCATTTGCCACGCACCTGCGCCGGCGTGCGAGGGCGACGCATCCCGGGTCTCGGCGGGAAAGAAAAAAAAAATTTTTTTTTACTTTTTACTATCAGCCGGTCGGAGACGTGTACGGTGAGGACTTTCAAACATGGCGCCGTGATGCGCGCGATTTACCCATTGCAGATATTTCTGTGGGAAGTGCGCCGGTGTTTTGACGATACGCTAGCGTATGACGTGCGCTTTAACGCTACGGATCAAAGTAATCGGAAGGCTGCACGGCGCGGCGCCAAACGTTGAAGCTAGCTTTACTGCACGACGTTTTACTGTTAATTTTGCATTGTAAAACGAATACGCTGCGTCCGTGAATTAAGCCGAACGCCACGCAGTTGCATTTCCACGCATATGTTCGTACGATACGATACGATACGAGTGTTAACAATGGGGAAGGTGTACCATTTATGATAGCGCATTATGCAGAGGATGGATAACCAGTGGTCATTTAAAGTAACCAAATTGGCACCAAGGGATACTGGCAAAGTTTACGGCAGCAGAAATCACCTGGGGTGACCCAGCTGAATTAAGGAATTAGCAGGAATAAAATGAAATTGGCTCATGGAGGACGGCAAATTTCCGTAGCCGGGCACTACAGCACACCTCATATTTGTGTCGTGGTTATTTTGCATGTAAAACCTCTTCAGTTATTATTAGAGGCCTTTATCCTCCACTAGGCATAACGTAGATTGATGATAGTTTTGAAGACGTACAGTGTGCGAGATGGGGACCTCTTTCTTGTAACATTTACTGTTGCACAAGTGCAGGCTTGTGTGCACATTTGCTGAAACATGACTGATACACTTTTCCTGCCCATGTTTACGCTTATCTGGAACTGTAGCTAGCAGCTTGCAATTTTTTAAGTGGTGATTACCTGTGCTGTATTGAGGTGACTTAGTGCTAGCAGCTTGCAGTTATATACGTTATGGTTATTTGTGTTTATTGTGGTGATAAGTCATAAGGTGTAGATTGGGGTGCCTTTTGTGGTAGTCAGATTATGCAGTGACAGGTTTTTCTGGTGCTGGGAAGTACTAATCTTAGAGAAACATTTGTGTTGTGGAAAAGCTTTTCACAAATTGATTGTTGTGTAGGATTTTACAGTAGTGGAAGTAACTCGGGAACTGACATTGTCATTTATATATTTGGTGGTGTCAGAGCCTTCTATTACTTCTGTTGTCAAAAGTTCCCTGTTGGTCTGTGAACACACATCAAGTTTTAAATAATTGGCCGGTTGGTGTACCACATGCCATTTATGCTTAAATGACCCTCTGAAGAAGCCTAGTGGCCACGTAAATGCGTTGCTTATGATAAGGCATGTTTGAGGTCACATATTTGCTTTTTGACCACCACAGCCATGTCTTGGTGTAGTCAAAATTAATAATCATTCTTTTATTTATGTTCTTTAGAAGAAAAATGTTACAGTAATCGGATTTGACTTTGGCACACAAATCCAAATCAATTTTCACAATTTCAGGTTCCCAGGTGCACTTTATTCTTGATAGTACGGTAGCCCTTCCTTGCTAAACCAGAAATCTGTGCATGTGAAAAGATAAACCTGAATGTGGACAGTGTGAAACTCACTGTATTCATTCTCAATTTATTGAAGTAGTCCTTGTAGTGGATGCTCGAATGGTGATTTCACGTTGTCATACTACCAAATGATATATGTTCAGGAATGCTGTCAAATAACTCATTTCATTTTTAAGAACTTTGTTTTTTCTCAAGACTTGCAAACTTTTTTCCCTTGTTACCGAGCTAGCAACAAAAGCACGGCAATGTTGAAGCCACTGACGTACAGTAGAAAGCAAAACTAGATCGTTAAAACTTGCTTGGAGAAACTTTTGCCTCATGGACATATCTATAGACTGGAAAGGTTCTGTTAACAAGCTCATAACTGCAGCATGCTGCAAAGAAATCTACGATTAGGCTGATATTTTAGGCTGAAAATCTTGTTCAGCATTGTCTTTCGAGATTTCGAAAACTTGGCCAGTGGTATTTTTTGTGACAGCTGCTTTCATTTACTCTTTCCGCCATTTGTCAGTCTTGTTGATGTGCTAATATCAGCATGCTAAGTAATAGGGAATGATGGGGGTACACTCAAAAATATCCCTGGAAATTTTACCATCACTTTAACGTGTCTGTGTTGCTCTGATAAATACGAAGGGAAAGCACATGCAGTGTTTGCATATACCGTATTTTCCGGTGTATAAGACGCACCCCCAGTTTTCGCAAGTTTTCATGCAAAAATTAATAAGACGCACCTGCATTCACTCACTTTTCGCAAAGAAGCTTCGTAATGTGAGGTAGAGCGAGCATTGTAAAATGCCGTACTTAGGTTTCTGAGCGCTAGTCCGTAAGAAAACTTATACTACACCAAACTTGTGAGAAAAAACATAATGCACACCCACTGAAACGTTCCGCATGACTGCAGCAAAAACATTTTATTCGTCGAAGCCCTCAAAGTCCTCGTCCTCCGATGTGCTTTAAAATAGTTCAGCGAGCTTTGGCAGGCAGCGACGCTGGGACTTCCTCTGCTTCCTCTTCGGAATCGCTGCTGCTGCTGCTGTCGTCATCATCATCGAGGCCAGGGGCTGAGGATGCTAGCAGGCCTGCCTTGCGGAAACCAGCAGTTACGGTGGCCTGTGACACCACACACCAGGCTTCGCGCACCCACTTTGCGACTTCTCAAAATGAAGCACGCCTCATGCATCCGGTGGCAGTATAGCTATGCTCGCCGTCGGACATCCACGACTCCCACAGGTGCCGCAGAATAGCCTTGAAACTGCGGTTCACTGAGATGTCCAACGGCTGAAACATTTTTGTCATCCCGCCTGGAATTACCGCAGCGTTGCAGTTTTTTGCCTTGATGCGCTTCAAAGTGAGCTCCGTTATATGCGCCCACATGCTATCTAAGACCAGGAGGCCCTTCTTCACATGAAAGAAATCGTCCGATCGCTTAGAAAAGCATTTTTCGAGCCATTTGCCCATCATCTCTTCGTCCATTCACGTTCGTTTCTATGACGACGCCAGGCGGGACGGGCTCTTTTGGCATCATCTTCCGCTTGAATATTATCATTGGCGGAAGTTTTTGCCCGTCAGCGCAACATGCGAGCACAACCGTGAAGTGCGCTTTTTCGTGGCCAGTAGTTTTGATGGTGACGGACTTGTCACCTTTCGGTGCCACACTCCTTTCCATCGGAAGGTAAAACGTAAATGGCACCTCGTCCATATTTATTATATGGCTGCTGCCGATGCCATCGTCTTCAATGGCTTTCTTAACGAAAGCCTGGAACCTTTCAAGCTTGTCCTTGAAGTCTGCTGGCAGGTTCTGGCACATGCTTGTGCGGGCCCTCATCGCCAGCGCTTTGCAGCACATAAATCTGGAGCACCAGGGCAGCCCGCCAACAAAATCAATGGCACCCATCTCCTTATCTAGCGCCTGCGCTTTGAGACGGAGCTGCACCGTTGACATCGCCCTACCTTGGGCACATTGCTCCAGTATCCATGAGTGCAGACGTCCCTCAAGGAGTGGCCATCGTGATGTCTTGCCAGGGTCAGCTTTCTTGTCACTCTTCATGGCCTGAAGCTCAGCAGTTGACTGTCGCCATGTGCGGATCATCTTTTCGGTGACGTCGAAATGACGGCCCGCTGCCTAGTTCCCGTGGTCCTCTGCATACTTCACAGCAGTAAGCTTAAACTTCGCCGTGTAACTTTTCCATTCAGCCGGCATACTGCAGGTGAAGATAACAAAGGCGTGGACTTCTACTGTAGCACGGACCAACCGAACAAATAAAGTTGCAAATGGCGACTAGCCCAACTCACTGAACGACAGCGTGGCAGCCGAAGCCGAGCCGAACCCGTCACGCACCTATCGCCATCTCACGCCGATTTCACTAACTGAGCACAGCTCTCTATGGTACAGCCTCCGAAACCCGTGCAGCTTCAGTGAGCTGAGAACTCGCACGACGACATACTTTTTTTTTTTCCGTTTTATGTACTTTGGCTTTGTTGTGGAACTGTAGTACCGGCACGTTGAGTCTTCGTTATTATAATTATGACGCATCATTCGCATCGGACTGCTCTAGTCGTTTAAAAAAAGAAGACTCATCAGAATCAAACACGAGTTTCTCCCAAAAGAACTACAAAAGAAAGTACGCATAAGACGCACCGTTGTATAAGACGCACCTCCGAAAATTTCGGAAAAAAACCGCATCTTATACACTGGAAAATACGGTATACGTGATGATTGTATGTGCCATAGTTACTGCATGACACGTGGAGTAGCTAGGCAGGTGACAAACCAACTAACATGTCCAGTATTATAATTAAAAACTTGTGTCTTTCACTGTAGGTGTGTGCTCGCCCTGCTTTTCCAGGTGCTTTAATGTTAGAGGGAGATTTACTGTCAGTGGTTGTCAGCTTGAGCCAACACATGTTCTTGGACTATGCATAGACATTGCATTTGCACTTCATGCAATAAAGGCACTTCCAAGCCTTCTTGGAGATGCCAAGCTTGTTGAAGCATGTTAGTTTAGTGTGATCATGTGTTCTGTGTATGTACTTCATTTATAACGCACTGTATCACTTCATACCCATCTGGCTAAGCGTGCTAGGCATACCAACAGGTGAATTTTCTTCCAGACACACTCTTTACATCTAACTTGATTTACTACAAGTGCATCAGCTGTTTCGGATACTCCTTTTTTTGTCTGAGAATTATACTAGATTGGAATAGGCTAGCCAGTAAAATCTTATGGCTGGATTCATTATCACATTAGGAGATGCATCTTCAGTGAAAGCATTTTGCCCTCGCTCAGATTGTTTGTGACCTCGCTGTAGGATTTGAATACTGCTGAAGGAACATTGCTTGACTTTTGTTGTTTTGCTCTTTAAAGTGCATGTGTAAAGAAACATGTAAGGTTATACAGTAAAACCTCATTATAACGAAGTTGAAGGGGGAGTGGTAATTACTTTGTTATAACCAATATCAATTTCATTTATAGGAATTTCAAGGGTAATTGCAATTGCTTCGTTATATCCGATAGTTCGTTATATCTTGGTTTGTTATAACGAGGTTCTACTGTGTGTGCCCTGTCCTTATGTACTTGCACATGTGCCACACTGCTGAAATACACGCGTGAAAGAACCTGTCCTGTCCTCATCTAGATGCACATCGTATGCCACAGCATGTATAAGTTTCACTGTTGGTAAGTGGTACAAGATGTCTCAGTTGTAATAGTGTATGCGCAATTGTTCCAGGTGCCTGGGATTGGCAACCAGTCCCAGGGAAACAGCCATCCTTCAAAACGCGTGGCACTATACATTGGAAACTTGACTTGGGTGAGTTAACGGGAACAAGATCAGTCTCGTGAGGACATCGACAATGCTCTTTATGCATGGTTGTACTTCACTGCTGTTGCATTTCTCCGAACTTTGGACTTGCACTTTTGTTGTACAGCATTTGGCTATGTGGCAGATGGCTGAGATGGTGGCGGTTGACTGAAATTGCGTGTGTTTGTCAGAGTTTACAGCTTAAATAATTTTTTTTACAATTGACTGTTTTGGAGGAAGCAAGGAAACTAATAGGGAGCATGTTGTCACGCAGCTAACATTTACGAGCTGACTCTCCACAAAGTCATCGTGCTTGCTTTGTCGGCAACTCTTAGGCTTTCTCCACTATGTTTGATCCCTGGCAGTCTTTAATTACTAGTAATATGCGGGCATTTAAGTTGCTTTGCCTATTACGCTGCACTTTCTCCAGATATGCTTGTGCAGTTTCTTTTGCAAAGTATATGTACCCCTTATTCCAGTGTGTTACTAATGGCGAGCAGGCATTGCAGGAAAGGGTGGGCTTAGGAAACACATAACAAAGGTTTATTACACGCAATCTTTAAAAGGTGATCATAAGTTACTGTTGCCTTATCTAGTAAAACAGTTATTCAGTGATGTGTTTGAAGATGAGTGGGTTACATTGCATCACTGTGTTTGTGCTGGATATGCCCTGTTTTCTTGAGATCTGTGGGATGAAAAAAGTGTCCAAGTGTTGAACATAGCTTTCTTAACTCGTCATTAGTACAGTGTGTCTTGTGGAAAGTGCTCAAGTTCAGGGTCTGACAGATTGTTCTTTTCATTTGCTAGATGCTGACAAACAGGTAATGTCAGGCAAAATCAAGCCCATTGAGTGGCTTAAGATATATTATCAAGATATATTTAAGTAAAGGGATCAGTATGAAACATGTGAGTTTGCTGTTGCACATTAATGCAACAGCATTAATGCTCCTTAATTTTCATTTTATTCGAAAGAATGCAGTTTTGCTGGACACTAGAATCTACCACAACGTGATCAATATACCGGCAGGGTTCCTCTTAATTTCTTCCATTGCCACACACATTGCTCTCTATTGGTTTCCTTTCTTTCTCCATATTGTTTCCGAGTGCTTATGTGTATCAGTTTTGTCCACAAAGTTATTTGAATATTTATATGTGCTGCTTGCCAGCTTGTGTTGATTATGCTTACATGCTGAAGAAAAGAATTAAAATGCAGCACAGACTCTTTGTTGTATGTTATGATGTTAGCACCTTGGTTGAACTGGTGCAGATGTTCTAATGAAAGTTACTCTTGCTTTGCTTTGTTAATGGTCCATTAAAATATTTGGATTAAGCTGTGATTTGCTGCACTACTAACATTATGGGACTTCATTTAGCTTGTTTCCTTGGTACCTTAACCCTAAAACTGGCACCTGAACAAGATCACATAGCTGCATTTCTGCTAAGTGCATACTCCTGAATCTTACAAGGTATTTTCCCCCCGAGTTTTTGCCTCTTTGACATCTACGTGTCATAGTTATCCTGGTGCGCTGAGAACACACAGCATTTACGGACATCTGCATTTCAGACTTGTTACGATTCCATCTTGTGTTCTCTGATTAGTCATGTTTAGATCACTCTCTCAGCACATTTTGCGTGTTGTTTAAGTATCAGACATGCATTTTCTTTTTTCCAAGTAGCGCACTCTATAAATAAAATTTTGTATGTTTCCAAAATTGATGTGATGTTCATTTGATTTGATATAAGGGAAATGAGAAGGGAGTGGGCAGAAGCTATTTATGCATTCATTCATATGTTGCCAATTAAGGATCTAACAGGACAGCATTTTTATGTCGCAAGCAGCAAAGCAAATATGCATGCCCCTTTTGAGGCCTGCCCTTTGCAACAAACAAGCAACATTTTCTTCCCAAGGTTCAGTGTGATTTAGAGGTTACTGCAACTTTGTTGTGGAAGAGTTGTTCACCAAAGAAAGCTTGTTAGTAATCTCTGCGGAAAACTCACTTTCTGCTTAAATTTCGCTTAGTCATTGTGTACGAAGAGAAAGTATTATTGGAACACTCCTCTATAATAATGCTCATGGAGTACTGAAAGGTTGCTAGTCTCGGACGCAAGGAATGCACCCTATACTTTCCCGTGGAATGAAGCATGTAGGAGTCCAGGTTGGTATATTGAAAGTTCAGGTCTTTAGTAGTGAGTGACACACCGTAGGGATAACTTACACAGTATTGCATACCTTGATATGAAACAAGACGTGAAGCTGTCAAGAACTGTATCTATGTAATGCTCTTGTCTCCTGGATTAACATAGCTGCATACCACCATGGTGGAAGATGCACTTTTTGTTGTGTTACTGTCATGTGTCCAGATAGCAGATTTCTGTTCACTGCTAAACACATAGTTAACAGAACTGTTGATACGGTTGCAGAAGTTATAATGGATCGGAAGCAGGTGTCTTGTAGCTGCTGCACTGACAAATTTAATCTAAAGTGACACTATGTAGTCAGAGTATAACCATGTACAAGGAGACTAAATACCTAGCATGCGACCTCAGAGGGGAAGAAAGCTAGCAGTAAAGTCTGTTGTAATTTAACAGAGGTCATATTATAAGACCATATACAGAAGGTTTGTCTGCTCCAGAACTTTGCTTGGCTTAAGGCACATTCTTTGCAGTACAAATAAAAGTGTTTCCTTTGCAAATTAAGAAATATCTTTGTGCATGTATTTCATTATCTCAATTTTGGGGGGCTTTGCACATACCCTGAAGTGATTACTCTATTGCACTGCTGTACAGCACACTGCAGATGTACAAAGGCATGTGTTGCTTCTTTTGAGACCTTCATTTCTTAACTGCCTACTATATGGCTGTTCTCGGGAAGAACTGTTGGTCATTATTAGGTGAGACACTGTAAGAGTACCTATTTCATGGGGAAGGCTCAATAAAAAGTTCTGCAGCTTCCTGTGTGAAATCCATTTCAGCCAGATATAGTAGAAGTAGAAGTACACACTGGGGAAAAAGAGCAAAGTTGTAGATGGCTGTCATTTTTTTGTTAGGGCTAAATGCAGCATAAGGCCATGTTTGTATTCATGTTTGAGTACAGTCGAACCTCGTTAATATGTACCCATTTTAGATGTACTAATAGTTATAATGTAGGTGTGAAAAATCCTTGACCGACTCTCTTAAGAGTTTTATGTATCCGCTGCCCACTTCAGCTGTTGTGGCTTGCTCTATGCCTACCGGCTATTGCGTACCTGAACCAACTTTTGTAAAGTAGACGTTTTCAAGACAGCCCAAAACTGCCACAACATTTTATTCGAAAGGCATATTCATGAACATTGACAAAGGAAGATTATGATTTGATTTAACCAACAAAAAATAGTTGTGAAAAGTGAGGTAGGCTTGCATTCGGAAGTGACTAGATCGTTTTAGATATTAAGTAACCTACCGTTTGCCTATCGCCTGACCAAGGCCTATTTTCCATGATTGTTTCCTTTAGATTTTTGATGACTAGACTTCAAGATTGATGTGTGACACCTTCTCCTAGCTTTATTTCTCCAAGAGTTCAGCAAACAAAACTACTGATGTGGTGATGACTGTAGACTGATGACACTTTCGCTTCTGCGACACTGCAGTTATTAAGCAAAAAGGTCTGGATCTGGGGTCAGTATAGCCTCCATAGTCCCGTAAAAGGTTGGGCTACGTGTGCCTTGGTAGTTCAGTCATGAGAAAGTAACCTCTCGCAGTATTTGCCAACTAATAGGAAAATATTCGGTATTTTGAATATGCACTATTTGATTAGAGTACCAAATCGAATAGAACACTCTTCATTTCATTATTCGATATTTTTAAATATTCATGTACCATAGTAAAGACACTCGTCTGTCAGAGTCGTTTTACACTTGCTACTGCCTGCAGTCCTCTAAAAGCACAACCACACTACAGGTAAACCAAACAAGCCAGAGCGCATATGGCAGTAACACTTTACAGGTGCCATTGCTCCCGAGGCATGCACATAATAAGACTCACGGTTGGTGTTACTGGCATTGGCAGTAGTGTGAGAATATGATGGTTCCTTGTCCCATTAACCCATTTTATGAAACTGCAGCAAGTGGCACCAGGGTTCACTCACTTTGCTTCAAGAAAGTGTAACCGCTTCTTTGTTTTTGTTGCACCCTTTTTGTCGCTAGTGTGGCTGTGCCTTCAGGGCCTTAGCAACTCTGCAGCCTTTGACTAGACAACAGTGCCTTCTAGACTAGGATAAAGATTGCCTAATGTTGCATATGCAGGTTAGCTCTAATTTAAAGGACCAATCATTTGTTGGACAGAATGTCAATCATCCCATTTCTTTGCTCAGACTTCAGACCTGTAATGTGTGGGTTCCCAAGAAACTTCTTACACCACCCCACACTCCCCCTGATTAACGGCTCATCTGCGTGCATTTATGCAGCAGTGAGTCCAAGGCCGAGGGTGTAAAGGAATTTATTTTACATGTAATTCTGGTATGCAACTGAGCTTACTTTGTTCGCATCAATAATTCATTGATTTGCTCAGTCCCAATCGGGGCCATTCTCATGTGAGCTGCCTCTGAATGTGTGAATATTTTGCTGAATCGAGCGTCTGAGGATTGAAACTTAGCGGTACAAGCATAAACTAGCTGTTCTACTTGCAATAAGAGGAGGTTCCACCTTCTACACAGGTAACAAGCTTCGACACGGACGCTCAGCTTGTGTGTGCTGCAGCAGCTACACCACACACTAATAGCTCTACATTCAATATAATGGGCTTGTTTCTAGAGCTGGCTTGGGGTGCCACAGTCTCTTTTTGGTACGAAGCAGTGTTGAAGGGAATGGTAATATGTATTGAACAATTTTAAACTGAAATTGAGTATAATAGTAGGACTTGAATATCAAGAAAGCACAAATTATGACTAGTAAAATACCCTAAGTTTTAAAACATCATACTTAACACATACTACGTGCTGTAAGACTTATTAAACATTCAATTGGTAGGCAGGTGATATTCACATTTCACTACAAACCACGACTTCATGGCAGCACACATTTCCCTTTGAAAGGCGGTTTCACAGCATAGCAGCCTTGTTCTGTAGTGAAACCACCTTCTGAGGCAAATTGCATGCGAAAAAATGTTTGTGGAAATATGTGTAGTGAGCACCTTCCTGTTAACCCATGCATTTATGCAGCATATCTTTTGAAGGTAGAGCTGTCTATTGAAAGCACACGAAATCAATCTGCAAAGCTCTGCAGTAGTTTTGTATGTGGTAATAATTGTATACTGAAATCAAACAGTGTGCTTGTGTGCAATGCTATCTGTCTGCACATCTGCTTTTGTAGACATGTCTCATTGTGCTTTCACGGGCGCAGTTCTATGCGCACTTACTTGAAATGCGCCTTGCTTTAGCTCTGATGCTCTTTCATAGTAATAAGAATCCTAATGTACATATGCACTTAAATATGCTGTGAAAGTAAAAATGAAAAAAGCACTCGCTGGTAAGCCAACTCTCAGGAGTAATAGTCAAAGTACGTGGTGTGTTACATTATTCACTTTGTGGCAGTCATGAGGCCTGATAAAAGTTGAAATTGGGGTCTTGCAACTAACAAGGCAGTGCTGTTGTTTCTTTCCTATTACAGGTTATGTCAGTTGCGGCATTTTCTTTTGCCTGTGACATTGTTTTAGGATTATTTGAGCTAAAAAATGTGTACTTTTACAGTTTGAGTGATGGCTACACACTGCTGGCTGGGCAGCTTGTGTGTCTGAGTAATGGCAACTTGGTTATATTTAACATTAGTTTTGTGAGTGCAATTATCTGAAAGGCTTGCAGTAGGATGGTAGGTTGTGATGTCTTATGATACGTATTCCAGTTAAGGAAAACCTTTTTAAGCATGCATAAAGTTGAGGAAATTGATAAGTAAGGGGTATTGCAGAATATACCCATAATTTCTTCATCTTACATACTTGCCTTTCTCTGAAAGCTGAAAGACCCATCACTTATGACTAAATGATCTGTAGTGAATACCTTTCAGGGGGAAATTTCAAAAGTAATTGCACTTACCACATTTTAAAAAGCAGAACGCGTTCAGGGTTATTTCTGTGCATAGTTCAAGTATTTGACGCTCTGTAACCGTAAGAATTTCATGACTACGCTCGCAATATGAAATAAGGTTTATAGATGTTCAAATAAGCACTTAATTGCTTTTGCTTGGCACACATTTGCCAATGCATAGTCCAACAGCTAGAGCTCTTACTGTTCCATTTAGCATTACTTCGCCATGTGTAACTTGTGATGGGTCATGCTTAGTGTTACAGTTTGGTGGCAGACATATAATTGAAATGTACCATGGTGAGATCAAGTTCAGGTTATAAAGTTTCATGCCATTGTTGTAATGCAGTTGCAAGTTTAAGCCGGATGTGCTGACAATACGCAGTTGTGCTACGCCGTGGTCATTTATTGGGAATTTCAGGATGTCGCACAAATTTCTTAGAGACAAAGTTTCTAGTAAACTAATTCCCATGTTTCATTGGATTTATATGCATATGTAGTGAAATGTTGCTTGACAACATGTCAAGCACTTTTTTGTGACCTCTTTAGTGGAGCATTGAAATAAATCGCTGCATTTTAATCCATAGAAGAGCCATTATGTGAGATGGTGCTGTGTGGGTATTACTCCAGGGACATACTAACATCTGGCAGGTTACAGGCATAGCAAGCAGCTCAGTGTACTTCTGCGGTTCCATTCATGATCTGGTCTGCCGGACTTGTTCATTTGCGTATTGCTTACTGGCCATACATGCCCCATGTCTTGTGAGCTAGTCGCCTTTGTGGCTGCCCTGAGCTCTATCTGTGCTGATAAATCCTGTAATATAATGAGTGTATTGAGAGCATGCAGCCTGGTGCATTCTTGGACCCATTGGATGTTTTCATCGTTACAGATAGTTACAGCTAAGGAGCTCTCCTGCCTGTCTTGATGCAGCAAGAGGCACTGCTGTAGGGCTCTTTTTTTTTTTTTTCATATTTCATTGAAGATTCTGATTAGTGTTTGGCTGGAACTTGTGTTAGCTGACGTTTCATGGCATTGATAAGCGTTTTACATTTATTGAGTTACACGTACTGTAGGGTCTCTGTCAACATGACTGTGACAAACCCTTTTGCAGCTTTTTCCATGCTATCACATTTCTTTTGGACAGCTGCAAGTGGACAAATTGTTTGAAAAACCTTTGTGAAGGCCACCTGCAGATGTATTGCATCAAGATAACCATCTTGAAAGCTAACGCAACTTGAGTGAAACTGGGAACATTAGGCTACCATTAACCTGTGCTAAAAGACCTGTTTCAAAGGTTAGGTGTAATGTGCGTTAAAGCATATGATCCATAAAGTGTAGGTTGTACTGGTAGCTGTTTGAAAAGCTAGCGGTCTCATGCACTAGAATAGTTACTTCTCTTCCTGCAGCAGATGCTGAAGTGGTCCAGTTTGATACTAGATGTTGCTTAGATTAGCTGCTGTGAAAATAGCTCTGGGGTCAACTTTGTGTTATCTTGTAATAGCTGTTCAGAAGGCATCGTCAGCATGGCTTACAACTCACTTGTACAGTTCTGCAGTCTTCGATGAAACCTTGTCATGCTTGCATGTTCACAATACTTTCCGCTTCAGTCGATATGTCTTTCACTCCAATTTCGGTCTCAAACTTGTGTTTCTTTTCGGAATAACAGTGCTAATTGGGCTTACTTCCAATCATGGCATGAAACTGCACTCAGTATTCTACATTGGTAGATGTTGTCGAGGTGGAAGTAGCGTGTCTTCCATATTTTCTGGCACTATGTCAATTTTAAAATTTTATCTTAGATTCCTGTCTGAAAAATGTGTGATAGGTTCATTGACGGGTGCTGATAAGGCTCGAAATTGTTAATAGCCACACTTGTCATTTCACAGCAGTGTGTGCTAAATCAAAAATACGTGCCGTTTTTCTTTGTTCAGTTTATCTTTTGTTTGAAACTGCCTTTCTTTAACGTCATAGTAAAGGACTATCTTGCTATATGCTTTAAGTCTCCTTTATTATCTGAAAAATAAATGTTAAAAGTAAACATTGCTGGAATATGCTCTCAGCAAATGAAGAGTTGTCTTATGTCTGCACTGCTTTTGCAGGTTCTTTTGTAAGTCTCCAGTTAGATAAAACTGCAGTCCTCAGAGCTGCAATACCTCCATCCAATGTATTTAACTGCATTGAAATCCAACGTTTTGCAGCTGGTCTATCACGAAACTGCGTCCATGCATAAGTGAGGTGGCAGTAGTTTGTCATTCTACTTGCTCCATTTTTGTGACAACCCTTGCGTGTTGCCGAAGTGTCACTCATGGTCCCATTTGGGGAGACTGTGTTTTGGTGCAATGATTGAGCAAGGAAATGACATATGTAATCTTGCTGGCAGAGCAGGTGAACTGAATTTCCATTAAGGGACTTCAATAGGGGTTGAGTCATTTATTCGATTTTTGCATGAAACGTTAGTTGCAGTAAAACGTTTTCTAGGTGTGATTGTGTGTGCGTACGTCTGCTGTAAACAGTGACCTTTGTTCTCTACCACCACAAAGGAAGTGTTATTCTCCGTTGCACTGACATTAGACACCAATGCCGAAAGGATTTTTGACTGCCGTGTGGGACCTGATCACTTGCACAGTTTTTAGTATTTGTAGTATTTGTATGCTTGTTACACTGTGTGCCATGCACCCTAGAATTTTGCTTTGCTGAGTGCTGCAGAGCCCTACCAGTAGCATTTTTGCCACAACATAACTGGAAAGCCTAAACACATTGGTTAACGTATTCTGCAAGACCTTATGAAGTAATAGGGTCATTACTTTTTTTGTCACGCTATTGTCTTCACTGTAATGCACTTCAACAGCCCGCATTGCTGTCTACACCACGCGGGCACATCATTCTTTGTGTGTGCAAATCCATACACATGCAAGTGTAGTGAGATGCTGTTCTGTACTAGGATGGGCTTGTTATTAGGTACATTGCAACGTGTGGTGTTTGGGTGCCCTCTGAGGTGCCAAGCACTGGCAATGCGTGGTTGTATGCCTTGCTGTGTTCTGCACTTGTTGCTGCCGCTTTGTGGGGACCCGGAAACTGTGCTCACTGTGTAATGCGTGATGCCTCGGTGAAGCTTTCACGCCCCCTCTCTCTGCTTTTGAGAAGGTCTTGTCACGGCGGTGCCTGGGGAGGCCGTTGGTGCATGCCCCCCGACTGGCGCAGCCTGCCCCTCACCCTCTTGCTGCAGTGCTTCTGACCTCCCTCCCTTACTGCTTGACCACCATTTCTAGTGGACTACGGACCAAGACGTCACCGACGCCATAAGTGCTGTTGGGGTCAACGATGTGTTAGACATCAAGTTTTTTGAGAACAGAGCCAATGGCCAGTCGAAGGGGTAAGAGCCTTTACCATGTGCCCAGAAAAAAAAAAATACTTGCGAGTCTTTTTGTGAACTTGTTTGCCATAGTGTGCATTGTGCTGCGAATTTCTTCTTTCTCGTGGACTGCATCCTGCCGACTCTTTGCATTCTTCTTGCGCAGAAATTTAGCCCGTGTTTTGGCACCACCTGCATCGATAGCCTCCTGTTGGGATTCCTGTTTGCACTCTCTTACTCTGTCTCGCGAGTACCAGTTCGCAAAGCAACGTTCAAAGTACCGTAGAATGTTTCCGCGCATTGGGTAACGCCGTACGCGAGATTGATTGCTCATGGTGTCGAGTGCGAACTAGTTGTAACGGGCTGTTTATTGTCGCCATGATGTGGCGCGGGGGCTTTTTGTCAGAGGGTGACCTACTTGTAGCATGCCATGTTTTATGAAGCTCTGGAAGATACCTTTTTTGTTGAGTAACTGCAGCTCTTGCATATGTTGTTACTTCCTTTCTTTTTTTATTTTGTGCATGCTTCATTTGGTGCCAAAAGACTTTTCTCCGAGGTGTGATAGCGAAGGACTGACATATTGGACTGTGTGATTTCTAGCGCTACCAGCGTTGTAATGCGGCACTGTGTAATGTAGCGCTTTGGCTGCTTTCCTTTTGCAAAAGAAGTGTTGCGCCTCTAACGCCACAGGAACTTTATTTTGTTTTTCTTTTTTCCTTCCTGATATTGCACTTTTTTTATATTTTGCACTTTTGCTGTGTGTCCAAGAGACATCATTGTTCGATAGAGCCACTGGTCATAGTGTGGAATGTTTGCAACATTGCTACATTTTTCTGCAAATTTGACGTGCTGTAATGCTTGCAATATTTGTGATCTGGACTTGCTATTCCTGTTCAATGCATCAGACCCAGATTATACCAAATTATGAGAGAAAGAAAAAAAGAACTTGCATGTCATAAGTACAAACACACGCTAACATTAAGAATAGGTGAGACCTCAGTGACTGTCAATGTGTTCTGGTGGTGGTAACATAGAAGCCAGCCAGATTGCAAACTTGACTTCTCTGTTGCAAAACAAAAAGAAGAAAAATGAACTTTGTATTGGAGAACCTTTAGCTCACAATTAAAACACGTTACATGTCAATGTAATATTATGCAGCGTGTCTTCAGTATTACACTTCTGTTGTCATGTTCTCCTAATGAACAGCTCGCTGAAAAAGCCACTTGTAACATCAAATGTTTACTCAGCCACTGCTCTGTACTACCATGGCATTATGCAGCTGCACGTTTTTCTGGACTGTAGTGGAAAATGCATGAGATCGCTCAGTGTCATCCAAAAGGAAGTGTTTCATACCTTCCATGGCAATGAATAGAACCGAGTGCTGACAGAAGCTCAGTGGAATCTGGTTTATCTAAGGGGATTTCTGCTGTAGGAGCAACGGTCAAGTTCATTTATGGAAGAATATGTGTGCCCGTGCTTAGGATTCATGACACCAGAACTGCAAACTGTTTTGTTGACAGTCCTGTGCATAAAAGCACTTCTGACTGAGCATTAGTGGCAAGCGGTGTGCTTAATATATCTTAGTATGATTTCAAAGTAAGCGGGAATGCTCATCTGAGCTGGCAGCACCTTGTGACATTGTCGCTTTTAGAGCGTGTTTAGTAGTTGCTTAGGCTCCCCCTGATGTTTCGCAGGTGGTCAACCCCTTTGGGTGTGAAGTATGGTGGGGGTGTCTAAAAATGCTTCAAATCAATGTGCATAAAACCTCCATGGCAGTTCATATTCTATTGCAAGAATGAAAATGCGGTTGTATGTTTGAATACTCATTATACATTAATTATTTATAATTAGCATCATTAAATAAATTGATCCTGAAGTAAGTCATCCTTTATTTCGTCATAAAAAGAATCTACTGTCAGGCTTGACATGTGGGTGCAGCTTTTCGTTGGCTGTGGTGGTTATGAGCCAATGAAAATTATTTTTGATGACGCTGTTGACCCACTTGTCAAATATTGTAATGCCTTCACAAATTTTATTGTCTGCTGGAATACAACACACCTTGTATCAAATTGACCGCACACTGAATATGGCGATGGTTCTGTTCATCCAAAGCTCAGTATTTCTTACACATTTGTGGCCACTTGTTCATGAGAACAAGTTGTGCACACAATTGTGCATGCCGCGTGAGCGTTGTCACTGGAGGGTTAAGTGAGTATTGTCCATGTCAGAAAAAGAAATACGCAAGGAGTATGATAGGCTTGTGATGGCTTCTTTTTCCCCTTCTATGATCTGTGTTGATTAAATAATTGCAGCTCTCTGTTGGATTGCTAGAATTAGAGCACTTTCATGAGGGGACATCAGTATATGCCTCGACAGTGCCTATAAAAGCAATGAGACGCAGTGCAACAGTTCAACAAGCTTGCTCTGCAATGTCATCGATTGTAGAGCTTACGTAATGCATGCACTTAGTTACGACTGCCGTGGTTGGTGCAGTACCACTTTCTTATGATTCTTGGCACACACACTTCAGAGCTGCATTAAAATGGAATGTAGTGAAGGATACTATGAATTATTAGACATGATGTTGGTGCAATTACGGTTTCATATCGGGATTATGAAACGTGGAGCTCTTCAGTACTGCATTAAAGCCACCAACAAAAATTGGGCTGTAATCAACGACAGGCCTGGCATCCCCAATGGCATCTCCTCTTTAGCGCAGCTTATCGTGCCCCCGCATTCCTTTAGCTGCACCACCAGTGGTTCAACACTGTCCTGTGGTCACAGCTGCCTAAGGGCAACTCCAGCTCCCACTTTTGCACATATGTCGTTTAGTGAATAATTTCAGGAGGAGACACTAGTCACATGCCCCAAACAACTGGGTTCAATACAACCTCTTTCTGAACAATTTGAGAATGTGGTAGAGGTACATCGACATTCAAAGGTGCACGCTCATTCAGACAACCGTGGTACATTCTCATATTCTGTGTTACCTGTGTGTGTGTGTGTGAGGCATGCTGGAGTTTATCAGAAACTCCTTATTAAATAAGATTGTCCTTTTTCTTTTTTCTTTTTTTGGCACTAACTACTACTGGTATGTGCTGTGCAAGTCTTCTTTTTCCAACTAAGCAAATTCCTATTGGAGCCTTGCTCAACTTTCACTGGTGTACATAAGCAAATTGGCTAGTACTTTCCAGCACAACCTCACAACTTAGGATCCATCAGTTGTCTGTACAGCTGTCGTTTTGCCTGGCTCAGTCAAATCTTGTTGGATCAAACTATGACAGTGATGTTCAGCTAGAGAATTGGTTATGGTAATGTAGCGGGACGTCCTTGTCATGGTGTTAATCTATATTATTGGTATTGCCCATTCTACTGAGCACAAGCTTCATCTGTGTGTTACAAGAAGCACACACAGCCTGTAGCTGACTGACAAAGCAGAGTGCTACTGTCTTGCCAAACATTGTTGCTGCCTCTGAAAGTTGCAGCTTACTTTGATGGTGCTCTACTGTAGATGGTTGTAAAGCCAGGATTGCATGTTGGCCATCTGTTTCTTGTCAATCTCAGTCTCTGCGTATCCAGATCTCTGTGTGTGCATAGTTTCCATAAGTTAAAAGAGTATGTCTAAATGAATTGTGCTGCTCGTGACATGAATTTAGCGCCTTTATTTTTGTTTGTTTTAGAAGTGAAATAACATATACTTTCTGTAGCTAACATTAACTGCGTGTAAACCATTGTCTGTTCTCTTTTGTGTTGTTTACCGTGTTCGGAACCCTTCCTCAGGGCAGAAATTTGCCACGTGTTACAACTGTACCGTGAGCCTACTCCAATTTTTGTAGCATGTTCACAGAGGACAGCCCCGTAGATAATCAAAACATGGAAATGTGAAAACTTGGAACCATTGTAATGACATTTGTGCCTGAGGAATGATGGCACTGCAGTCAGCCTGTAGTTGTTTTATGTGCCTCCTGGACAGTGTTCTTTACATGTTTGCTGTTTCTTTGTTCTATTTCACTTGGTTATGTGCTGTAAAAAATAAAGAAAACAATGCACCATCGTTTACTGCTGACTTGGAAATTGTGGTCATGGCCTCTTCCCTTTGCAACATTGTAATGCCGTGTTTTGTAAAAGGACATACTTGGTTTGACCAGATTCTGCATTGTGACTTTGGGATCGGATAGTGCAGTCCGAGCTGTCATGGAAAAGTTGCCGAAGAAGTAAGTGCAAAATATTCATACTGCGGTCAGTGTATGTGCTCAGAGCTTAGCATTCTTCGTTGTGCTACAGGGTTCGTCACGGTCATAAATTGTAAGACACATGTGCTGTATTTAGCTCCATTCATTATTAAGCTCTCCTCTTGGAAGCCTAGCCTCATTCCTAGTCCACATAACACTTGCCTTTAGTGTCTCTCTTGTGTTAGGGAAACATTAGTTTGTCTCTATGTAAGAAGAGCTGTTTGTCCTTCATACATTTATTAACGTTAATGCTGGATGTTCAGTTGATTGCTCAAGAGAGTCATTTGTGATTATGCTGTATGGCAAATTGTGTTAGAGATAGCTTTGATGCTATTTGCAGTTACAAGTAAAATATTGCACGTTTTGTCTTGGGCAATGCACAGTGTGTGGGCATTGCTGTTGGAGATAATAGTCCAGTGAAGCTCCTGAGTGAAATGATCTTTGCATTTACTCTGCTTGGCTTGAAGGAATGTTTGTGTCGTGCTGTGATGGACAAAGTTTGTATTCTTTCACAATAAAACTTACATGAATGTTTATGATAAAACCGTAACATGCAGTTTTCTTAATCAGTAATGTTGCACTTGGTGCAGTTTGTTAAAAGGTATGTCTTCAGTGAGTTACTCACTAGTGAGCAAAATATATTAAAGCAAGCGGGAAGTGAATTTGCACGCTGCTGTTAATGGTTCAGCAAGAATTGCTTTAAACTGTGCTTGTGTTTTAAAGAAAAAAAATGCCTATTGCTTCAGTGCAATGCCGTTTTTGATAGTTTGAAAGGGACACTAAAGAGTAAAACGATTCTTCGTGTATAAGTA
This sequence comes from Hyalomma asiaticum, assembly GCA_013339685.2. Classification (NCBI taxonomy): domain Eukaryota; kingdom Metazoa; phylum Arthropoda; class Arachnida; order Ixodida; family Ixodidae; genus Hyalomma; species Hyalomma asiaticum. Next base: position 30,752,759 of record CM023483.1, on the reverse strand, counting down.
AAGTTCCCTTTCACGATACCAACAGGCACCACTCTTGCCATGAGACAAAACTTAGGTGAAAAAATGCATAAAAACAAAATGCAGGGTGGCAAGACGCCCTGACATTTCTGCAACAACATGCAGTGACGTCACTAAATCTTTAAGGCTTCTTTTATGGCGCACATTATTTTCCACTGACAGTAGAATCATGTTGTGTTGTAAGTGGGTGACAGACTTAATTTCATTGAGCCAACATATCCAAAATATGAAGAAAAAAAAAAAAAGACTTCAAAATCCGTGATGTCATGCTTACGTTCAGGTGACGAAGGTCTGGCACCAAATTCAAAAATTACATTGACCTTCATTTCCTCTTCTAATGCTAAGCTTATCATAGTGAAATAAACGACAACAGAGTTGTCAAATGATGAATGTATTGGTCCAAGGTGATTTAGTGTTTCATTTTAGTGTCCGTTGCATAGAAGTAAGCAAGTGTCCAGAAGTGACAAACCCATGAAATGCATGTCCTGTCGTGAAAATAGTTCAGGAAGCTCAAAGGACATTAAGTAAAAGTCGAAGGTATTGTTCTCTGTGTTGCATCACTCATCAAAACTAGGCCAATGCCCATCTCTTTACTGGCTATACCAAAGTTCTGCCCATTGTGGTAATGCTTGGATGCAGCCAAGGGGTTTGGCAGCCTAAAGCCTGCTTCACATGAGAGCAATTTCGCTCCAGGAGCAGCACGGCAGTTGTGGCACGAGGCTCAAAACCTCTTTTTAGAGCGGTACTCATCGCTGCAGTGGAGTTCGCAAACCTTGGAGAAAATAGGCCCTGCAAACCCTCTATTGGTCAGGCACTTGATGTGTGGATGTGATGACAAGGGTAGAGTCTAGGCACTGATCCAGTCGGAGGAGCTCGCACTCTCGTCCAGGTGGAGCTTTCTGTAGCTGGCGATGTTTTTAGCAAAAGGCATCTTCTGCGAGCCAGCAATGCTCGCGCTGTCTTAGCGAGTCCTGCAGCTGTAGAAATGCCACTCTCTTCCTTTTGGTGACTACTGATTGAGCTTCTATCCAAAACAGACAAATTGCTAGCACATGCTATTTTCCATTTTTGTATAAAAGGGCGACACACATGGGCGGGGGGCGACACACATGAGGGTCCTGGCAGGGGGACCGTGCAGCGCTTCATGCTTCACATTCACAGCATATGTTGATGTTTTTTTCTTGTTTATAGCTCCAACTGCATTAAAATAAATTTACCTTTTGTCAAATGATTCCATACACCATTAAGAACAAGGGCCACAAGTGCCTTGCCACGGAGAACAAAAGTTTTCTGAAAGTCCTGCGGAAGCTTCAAACCACACAACCCAATTCATTTTCTTTTGCTGCTGTATTGCCAAATATATGAGCTCGCAACAGGACGTGCAAGTTAAAAGAAAGTTGTGACAAATAAACTTGTCTAAAAAAAAAAGATGAAGCCAGCAACTCTACTGCACCAAAAGAAAATTTAGAGCAAGGCACAGCTCTTGGAGGCCACTAAGACAAGCAGGGAACAGTTGCTCTTGGCAAGCCATACTGAAATGAAGCTGCGTCCGCATGCCGCCGACAGCCGTGCAGCTGCTTGCATGTGAAACTTGCTTAAAGCATACACCGGTGCTTTTCCATCGCAGATAGTGGATGGTGGTCTGTTTAGAGCCACTGACTTTGTACCTCGTGATGTGCTATGCTTGACTGGTTGTCCCTTGTGTGGCTGCCGCAGGGAACTTCATGGTCAGAATCCAGTGGTAACGACATGCAGTCGTCAACATCTGAACCATTTTGAGATGCAGAGTCGCAAGCCTAGCCAGGGTATGTTTCTTATTGCTGTGCTACTGTTTAACATGATTTGTATTGAGCTCTTTCCCTCGTTAGGCTGGAGTGTGCCTGCTTTAGTGGCACGTTATAAACTGGATTAGTGCAGAGCAGTGCCTCGTTTTTATTGCAACCCTGCAGGTTGCTGCGACAAAATATTGCTTTAGCTAAATTGGTTGGGAATGACAAGCCTATCTTGGCAATGACCATCTTTGCATAGCTGCAAAGCTGGTAACTGCTCGATATTGTTTTAGTAGTATTTCAGTTGCACTTGAGCGAACACTGCATTAAAAACATTGTTTAACCTCTTAAGTGCTTTATCTTTTTGAAAATTTCCCGACCAAAAGTGCCTATTTCTTTTATTTCTGATTTCGAATCTGATTGTACTAAAAAGCAGCTAGTCGATGTTGAAAAAATATTTGCACCACATACTTAGCCAAATCAACACAATGAAGTTTATTTCTGAACAATACATAGGAAGCCGGCTACCTGCTGCTATTAAGAATAAAAACCTTGTAAAGAAAACAGTTATTGATGCCACATCTTTCTTAACTTGTGTAGGCTTTGTATCCATTGGGGTATTTCACTCGGGAAGCTCCGGGACCGTGTGGAAAATCTGAAAACACGAAATAAAGCAAAGCGGCTTGTTACAGCTTCTGCACCAAAAGCGGGTTTCTTTTCTCAACTTTTTCCCGTTTTCTCCTCGCTTCCGACAGCAAATGAAGCATTTTGTTGTTGGTGCAGCTTTGGCTTTGGCTTTGGCGGGTTGTAAGAAGGAAAGTGCCTTTCCATGAGATGCACAGGATCAAGGACATCAGACAGCCGGCCGCGCTTTATCTTTCTTGAAGGATCAAGGTACCTATTCAGGATCGACTCAATCAGGGCGAGGCAGTAGTCAAGGTGGCTCATCTTCCCTCCGTCTTTTTGGTACAAGACAAAAGTGTTAAACATAGCTTCATCAATCAAGTGGCGAAAAACCTTCTTGTAATATATCTTCTGCCATTTTCTAGGGACAGGAGTAGTCGGACAGCATCTGATCAGACTTGTCCACACCGCCCATCGTGTGATTATAATCGCGCACGATGCTGGGCTTTGTGACGTCTCCCCCTTTCGAGTCTTTGAAAGTCTCCATGCTTGCGGTGTGCACTGTGCTCATGACAGACTACTTTTTTGTCTCTCCATTGGAGAGCAATACATTTACCACGTTGGTAGGCTTGCACCTCTCCTTTCTTCAGCTTCTTCGCTTGGAAACCTGGAGGCATGTCTTTTCTGTTTGGTCTCACGGTTCCATATACATCCGTGCGGTGCTGGATAAGGAGGTGGACGAGTTCTGGCAAAGTGTAGAAGTTGTCTATTGTCAGGCAGTACCCGTTGCCTAGCAAGGGCTCGATGAGCTTCATAACTTTTGTACCCATTGGTGAAGAAGGTTCAAAATTTGCTGGTGTGCTGAGGTTAGTGCCTTTACCTGTATAGATCAATACATCCCACACATATCCCGAAGATGCCTCACAAAGCAAGAAAAATTTCAAGCCAAATCTTGCTCTTTTGAGCAGGATGTATTGCACTCATTCTAGTCTTTTTTTGAAGAGCATTAGACTTTTGTTTATTGATATGTCTCTTTCTGGTATATATGCCGAGCGGTAGTTCTTCAACAGTCGCTCCAAAAATGGCCATATCTTGCACAGCTTCGGCTGTGGATGGCCACTAAGGTCGGTGATGCTGGCATTATCCACAAAGTGCAACATTCGCATAATCAGCAGAAGCCGGTGGCAGGACATCACCTCTCCAAAAACAGGTGTAAACAACAACTTGTTCTTGGACCAATACCACTCCTGTCGAGGCTTGTGAACTATTCCCTGCAATAGCAGAAGTGCAAGGAATACCCACATCTCCTCCTTTGTAACTGGCACCCATTTTCTGAGGCGGGAGTGTTCACTCGGAGGAGAGCACTTCAACTTTTCAGCCGCTTGGCGATTGGTTTCGTCTACCACTAGTGGTATGAGTTCATCATCCAGAAACTGCTGAATATATTCCATAAGGTCATCTGGCGATGACAAGTTGAAAGTCTTGCCTGGAATGGCCAAAAATGGAAAGCAAGGAGGCTTCGCAGGAGAGTTGTTCACATCAGGCAGGATCCACTGGCGAGCACTCACGATGTTCGCTTCAGAGCTGTCATCATCACCAGAGGAGCTGCTCAATTCACCGTCATCGCTCTCTTCACTTCCGGACACAAAATAATCATCTGTATCCGAATCATCATCACTCGAAGAAGATGATGATAATGAAAAGCTTCTTTTTCGTGTTGACGTGCCAGCTATGCATGGGTCGCCGCCACCGCACACCATCTTTTCACACAAAAACCGCGCTTCTGCCACAGGAGAATACTAACTCGTCAAGTAAATGCTGCCATCTGGCGGACAACACGCGATCGAAGCCATAGACGAGCGCTGCTCATCCTGAACAATAAAGGGGAGTACCGTATTTACACGATTGTAGGTCGACCCTTTTTTTCAAATTCGACAATCCAATGTTGGGGAGTCGACTTAGAATCGAAGTCGAACCGTGTGCCGCTAGTAACGGCAAGAGAAATGAGAAATTAGGGGTGCTGCTAGGTGGGGACAGCTTTGCGCCCTCGTTTCCATGGTCACGGCCGAAGCGTAGCGTATTAATTTACCATTGCCTACATTCTGGCGCAAGTAAAGGTGATGCCGACTTTGAAAGTTGGCGTTCCCGATCTGTGCCCTTTGGCCACCATACTTAGAGCAACTAACCTCCCACTGTCGTGTTCGGAAGTGCATTAACGTGAATGCACGGCGATACGTTAGCGCCGTGCATTGAATCAAAGGACTCGCTAGTACTCATTTTGTTTATTTGAGACGAACAAAACGCTTCTTGAATGCGAGTAACAGACTCACGAATAAATGGAAATCGCGAGCGGCCACTTCCATCTGCCGCCATGTTTGTTTTGGTATCGCGCGGCAGCCGCTGCCGGTGGCTTTGATGGAGTCATCTCGCAGCGAATGTGTTCTCTTAATTGCGAATAAAGTTTCCCGCTCAACCCACAGCGCATGATTATTGTGCGTTTTTACTCACGAATGACAGTGCAATCTGGGGTAAGGGGGTGTTAGCGGAGGCATCTCAGCAAAGCCCTTTGCCCATCACAGCTTGAGTGTTGACTGCATGGGAAGGGATTCCAAGCCAAAGAGGATCGTTCACCGTGGTCCCACGTATCCTTGTCACCAGATAGTGCCACCGCGGAAACCCTGGCACCATCTCTCGCACTGTGCCGCACCATCGATGTCACTGGCACGTGTCTCACAGAAAAAGCCAGCTTAAAGGGCATTCCAGTTCTGTGCTGTAGACTTTGGGGGATATGAACATCCCCACAGGTCGTAAATGTGGTGGGTTAAATGATGGGACTACAAAGGGCCCCGCAAGCCCCACGAGACGGTTGAGTTGTGATACGTATATTGGGACAGTCCTGAGCAGGCATCCCTTACCTATCTGGTTGTGCTGGCAGAAACTCTGTTCAAATCCTAAAAAGTGGTTGTTGGGACGACCTTTTCCTTTTATCTGCAGTGGCTGGCTGACACGAAAGGGAACATCCATTATGGTGAAAACTGTTTTGCCAAGACTTAAGTTCTTAGCAGGAAACTATGTTATTAAATGATAGCACATTAAAGTACACTTTGTCAGTGTATGTGGACTGCGTTTACTTTGTGGTGGTGGGAGGACATTATTTCTTGGTTAATTCAGAATTGTAATTTTCATTTTTTACCACTTCGCTGTCTGCAATATTTTGTAGACATAATTTTGCTGCTCAGCTCAATCTTTTATGCCTTTGTTTCCTTTTGTGTCTTCTTAAGAATGGTTTGCACACCTCAAGGTTATATATTTACCATGTAGATGTTGTTTTACGCAAGGTATTCTGCCACATCTTTTTGTTGCACTGCAATGAAGGTTGCACTGCAATTTGTCTGCAAGTGCAGCAGACAAATCTGTTACTGTTATCCTGCCTGCGAGACATTATTTGCTGCACTGTCTCAGTGGCATAATGGGCTGCACTGCTTGTTTATGGAACCTCCTGACTTTGTCCTTGCCATTTCTTCTAGGAGCTTCATCACAGTCGCGAGGAATTCGACGAGTTTTACCGTGGTGAGCGCCGCATGGACCGCTACATCGGAAAGTACGATCGGAACTCAGGTGTGCTCATCACTGTATTTTTATTTCTATTATATATCTTTTCCTTTCCTCTTCTCTCTCTACTGCCCACTCCTCCTTGGAATTGAGCACTGGCCTAATGCAATTCACTCGACACGCACCGTCTCATATAACAAGTTTACTTTTTCTCTTCCTATCCCATTTCCTTTTGCATTGTGGTTGGCTATGATGGCAAGGGATCAGGTGAATGTTGTCTTGATGGCTGTAGAGGCATACATGGGCTTAGCCAGGCTTCACCATTGCACAAACAAGCCACAGCTCTGGTCATGTTTTCTTAAACCATTATCTGACGACATCACTTTGACAACAGCATGGCTGTTGGAATCAGACAGAGCTGTCTTGTGGCTTGGGTTTGATGCAGTTGGTCTGTACATGAGTGATGGCTCGCTTTGAACACTCTTGTTGCATCTACAAGCTGAGATCTGCTATTTTTACTTATTACGTAAATATTTTATTTATTTGTTCATATTTTTAGTTAAATACCAACAGGGAAGGAAAATGTGGAAGACCAACATTCTTCAGCCTAGCCTTCATACTTAAAACCTTTACGTTTCATGTCTCTGTATCTGTCAGGCTGTGGTAACGTTTCTATCAGGTTTGCTATGTAAAAATGTGCGGTCACCCACGTCTGTCTGAATGTTCCTGTGCATGGGCCTTTGTAGGTGAGTGCACTGCAGTGAGCGTTGTGTTATCCTTTGCCAGGTGACCCATACCACTTGGGCGGCGGTAACGACAGGGGTCCGCCTTCCAGTCGACTGGGGCCCAGGGTGAAAGAGCTGAGCCTAAACCCCAGCTGGCAAAGTCGCAGCCGCATGAAAATGATCGGCGACGCATGGCAGCATCCACTAAGAAGCGACAAACAGCTGAAGACTTGCACCGGTTGCTGAAAAAGCGGCACACAGGTGCTAATAGCCAAAAGGACTATATGCCCGGCGCATACTAAGGTTCTTCAAGTGCAGTTATATAAATAAAATGGGTCTTTTTCGTATTTCCCAGTTTTCTCAAAACAAGTTTTTTTGTCACTTTACTAGTTTGTCGCAGTGATATCTCATGATCTTGGAACAGCTAGAGCAATAATTTTTTTTTTTTAACATAAAGCCCAATTTGTGTATTACAAAATGCTGAGAGCAGAATTTCCGTTTCATGCACGTATAAATTTCAAAGTTATCAAATTTCTTTGTGTGTGATAGCCACGCCATGGACACTGAACTTTTTATCATCTGTAGAATCACTAATTATGACGTAATTTGAAAACTGCCTGCAGCGTTGCACTTATTACTTATTACATTATCTAGCTATGCAATAATATTCACTTTTTGCTGAACAGTCTTTTTCCTATTGTCTCCGAAAACAATAGAGTGGAAGCTTCGTGTTTCTTCTGAACTAATTGACCTACAAAAAAGATTTCTTCATATTTAAAGGAATCTTTTTGTAGCAGGAAAAACTACATATGCCTGTATATTTTCATCAAGTTTGGTCAAAAGATGCAGAAAATATTTTCACACGCCATTTCCCCCCTTAAGACATTGGAATGACACTGTGAGAGTACACTAGTCACGCAACAAATTTTTTTGCCCATGTTTAGCAGCATATTTCTCCATAACTTGGCATGGTATCATTAAAAAAATATTCGAAAATTATTCGATTCACTTCGCACTCAAAATTTTGCTATTCACACAGCTCTAAAAAAACGAAACTTTGAAGAGAATCAGGTCAGGCTTCTGAAGGATTTTTGGGGAGCTAGCCAAAGCCATCCACGTTTACAGCCCTCTTGAGCTTAAAGGGCCCATGACAGCTATTTTTTTTGTTGGAGACTTTTATGTTCTAATGAGTAGAACAGTGTCTTGTAATCACGGCATGGAGTGGCAAATTCTCCAGCGCGAAGTCTAATTAGTCACAGCATCGTTAATTTTGTTCAGTTTTAATGAAGCTTCGAAACGCGCGCCAAAAACTGCAAGAAACTAGCGCCGCGGGGCTAGCGCGGCGGCTGTCGGAAGTGAGCGCATACTTGAGCTCAAGATTCGGTGACGTTGCGGAGAGCGCGAGCGCCAGACCAGCTCGCCACACTCGCTTTGCATCATAGCATGTGTACAATGTACGCTTGAGCGACCAACACGGAGAGGAAGCAGAAAAATACGGCTTTTGGCGTGGCCTCCGCGATCGGCTGCGAGAGCCGATCTTGGAGGCTACGCTCGGAGGCCATAGCGCGGCGCGCCCGTGTCTCTCTGTGACGTCACGATATCAACTTACAAAAGTGAAACGTCACAGATTGCCCACAAACTACGTCACACTAGTGGCGATGTCGCGAGGTGCTGCAAGCTCGGATGAGCATTCCCGCTCACTTTGAAACCATATTAAAATTACTTAGAGGCGACGTTCGCCGCTAATACTTGGTCAAGATTGCCTTCGTATGCAGGAAAACCAATTAACGCAAGCATCTCGCGTTTGAAATTTTGGTGTCATGGGACCTTTAAGACTCTGAAGAGCAAGAATTTGTTGGATGAGCTGAAACTCTAATATTAAGGGCTTCTGATTGCTGCATTGTTGAGGGCAGCCAAATTGGTCAAGCTCGTTCAGTTCGCACATGTATATTGGCATCGCAGGGACGAAAAACAGACTTATGTTGAATGATGCTCATGCTTGTGCTCTTGGTTGTCCTTCGTTTTTATTGTTTGAGCCTATATGTGATGGATGTCTAGTTGTCTGGGCATTTCTGGCAGACAGCTTTGTGATCCTCAATTTGCAGACTACCCGCCTCCACCGATGAGGCTTGGGGGACCCCCACCACCTCAGGTGCACCCACCGGGACCCCCACCTCCCCTGCGGCCACCGCCACCACAGAGTGGTCCCCCGCCACCATTGCCAGCCAATTTGCAGGGCCCACCGCCACCGACTGGGGCGGTGCCCCCACGAACAGGACCGCCACCTCCAAGCCTCTTGCGTATGGTGAGTAGCTAGTAGTGTTTGGCAGTCTAGTTGGCACGACAACTAACGCACCAAACAACATTAAAATGGGGCAAGAGATTAAAACCGTAGTATACAATTGTAAGCTGATCCACGTGGAAACTTGAAATATAAAGTTGGAGTCTGCGGTCAGCTTACAATCAAAACAGAAATGTTAATCACCGGTCGGTCATTTCTTTCGAGTTGCAATTGTGGGAGGTGAGGGTCAGCCTACATTCGAGTTGACTTACAGTTGTGTAAATGCGGTTCAACGAGAGCCCCATCGGGAGCACAAAAAATTAAGGAAGCACCTGTTTGTTCCCTTGATAAGTAATTGTCCCAGTTTTGCGTTGTTTGTTGTGTTGTCTCGCTGCACAGTTCTAGTTGATATTCATTTGCGCTTCATGCATACTTCGTGCACAATGTTCATCTTGCATATTTGATAAGCATGCATCCTTCTGTATAGAAACTGTTTAACTGCGGAATGATAAATGAGTGGGGCCACAGTCAAGCGCCGCTCGTTCAGTGCTCTACTTTTCACTACTCGCATGTTCTACTTTCCATTACTGGTGCGAGTTGTGTGCATCTGCATAGCATTTCTGCTGAACGGCTATGTGCAAATCATAAACACATATCACGATTGTGGGTTCCAGGTGTTGGAGCTTTCACAGAGGTAAAAGGCTGGTTCTATGCAATTTTTTGGGTAGAGCGTGTATTGCATCCTTAGGTTGCCACTTAGTACACTTAAGCCTCCATATAAAGAAGTTCAACATTGCTGAATTCTTGATGTAATGAAATGTCTTGCTTTTTGTTAGCTTATATCAATAGAGCTAGTGCATAGTGAAGCATGTTTATGCATGATTTTATAGCAAATTTTTGTCGGAGCCGCAAAGTAAGATCAAGGGGATGAAATTTCTGCAGGTGCCAGTGGTGAGATAGCCAGGTCGGACGTAGTTATCACAAATTAGCTTTTTAATTGCATCTTAAAAAACAGCATGGTTGTTGACTTGAAGCTGCTCCTCATCCAGTAGTGGCTGAGGAGAATGGGATGACCTGAATGCTTTCATCCTCACTGCCAGAACATGGGGAAACAGAGCACAGTCGCAAACCTAGTGCATCATATTGTACATTTCACAAACAGCGTAGTTCCGTATGTCACGCTGCCATTGTATGCATCAGCAGCCATTTTGTTTCATTTTGTGTTGAAAGACAGGCATATTGTATTAGAAAAGTCCTTTCTAACCTGCGTGGCCTGTTGCTTAACTTGCTACTGATCACTTCATTCAGAAGAAAGATGTCGGCAAGAAGGCTAGTGTCTTGCAAGTGATCCCAACCAGTGAGAAAGACTCATAGCTCAGTTTTCACAATTACGAACTCAAAATAAGTTATTCCATACATGCTAAAGTATGGCAAGGGTACACTCCTCACAAAAGCAATCAGGAGCAAGTTTCAAGTAGCTCTCCCCTTTTCGTTATGTGCTTGCAGTTACTTCCCGAGCAGCTACTCACAGTTGTGTGGGTGTTCCATGAAAAAGGCGACTTAGCTTCTATTGAATCGGTTGTCTACCAAGCTAAAAAACCAGGAATTCACAGGGACTTTGTGCTCCTATCAGGGAAAATTGGCTGTAATGTCATTGAGTGGGAATGAAAGTCGTGATAATGCTGGCTCGAGTTACAGAGGACATGGAGCGCATCCTCACCCTAGCCATTGCCGACTTCCCGCACTTAATTATCTAGGGGGAGTTTTAGCAAAGCAGCAAAAAGCATTACAGTGTATCTGGCGTTGTGACACTTCAAATTTCTAAGCAAACCATACGCAGCCACTTGGAGGCGCCGGCGGCGATGACGCTGCGAAACGCAGGGAGGCACATCTTGCGACTAGCACGTCGGAAGTTTGACGGCTGCTGTGCCTCGTCGCTCCTTGTGCCTTGTGATTTTCAAACTGTTCACAGCTCCAGCAAGGTGGCAGAAAAGCATGCAGAAAACATTGCAGCCTGGCACGACACGGGCGGCACTACCCGATGCCACCCATGTGAATTAACTCTTGCTGTATCCATTTCTATGTCAGCGCACACTTGCGCAACACAGCTAGGCTGGCTATGACTAGACGGCACCTAGGTTTGACATTAGAGTAACGGCTTGCCTGTTTCATGTTTTTGTAACACCAGTCTGAGCTGACTTAGTTTTAACTGTTTCAGTGGCACTGTGGGCAGAATTGATTTGATTTGGCAGGTATGACAGTGTTCAAGTAAACCTTCCTGGGTTAAGCCCATTTAAAATAATGCGAACATAGTGTACTCTGTGCTCGTATTTGAAAGTATTTGCTTTTCTACGCATATCGTTTTTTTATGTCTATCCAAGAATTTTCAATTCGATTTTCAACTGAAGCACTCGGGGAAGACCTGGAAATCTCTGGAAAATTAGAAATGTCAACTTAGTAGACACTCTTGTCGAAATAATGCATAGCAGCAATTGAAATTCAGGATGCCATGTTTGTAGTTAGGTCAGGAATCCGCACGTACGGTGTCGTAAAACAGAAAATGTGGCCGTCATGAACCGAGGTGCCATAATGAAAGTTGTCCCTTTTAATTTTGGGCTGTTTTTGACCAAAGCTCATTTCACTTTGTGCTTTAGTTGGACGAAGTGGGGAAGGGAGTAAGCAGTCTAGCGAACATAACGTCAGTGCTGCCACAGAGGAATGGGCACCTGTCGCATATGCGTTGCCGTATCACATATGGCAGTGCAAAGAGGGCATCGGCGGCACTGCTTAAAGTTGTCACCAATTCCATTTCAACAAAACTGAGCTCTACACTGTTAAGATAGCCTTCTTATATTGCGTTAGTATTCAAATGCTGCAGCAACTTCTGCGTAAAAAAAGAATCCTTTGGCAACTGCACTTTGCTTAAGGGGGGACACTGGTCTTGGAGGCAGAATACAGTGGAACCCCGTTCATATGTTTTTCAGCTGACAGGGGGGAAAGAACATAACAGCCGGGAAAACGCAAGAGTGAGGAAAGCTCCCAAAATGAATGAGAACAGGGCCGCTTTGATTTCAAACAATTTATTTCAGCAAGGTGGGCCATCTAGGTCGCCGACCGATAATCCAGACAGCCGCGCAGTACCGCTAGTGCCAACATAGGCATATTGTGATAAAACCGGCTGATATTTCGGACGGTTTCTAGCTCTAGATTCGATAATTCGGACTCCGTTCGCGGCTGTCGAGCGCAGTGAATGGGCCGCCATTATAGCCTTCGGCGCCCTGATGAGAGAAAGTATGGCCTCAGAGATCGCAATCAAAACTGTGATCATTGAGGTTTAGTTCCAGCGTGACGCGCCAATTTTGGAGGCAAGTCGCCCCGCCACTGTGATCACCGCATCCTGTTCCAGCACCCCGCGCGTGGTTTGTGATTGCGAGTACGGCTGGTCGCGTCGGGTCCGCGATCGCTCGATAGCGCTTTCACGTTCCGTCTTCAGTGCTTGTTAACCGTATTTACCCGCATAATTTGCGCACCCCTGACATTTAGCCAGCAATACAAAAAAAATTCTCGTATATTTTGCGCTCGCCGTCCGGCCCGAACCAGCTCGCCGGCGAGCGCACGGACAGACTTTGGACAGCTGCGCGGGCGAGCACAGTCATATGCAAAAGGGGCTGCGAGTGCGATGTTCCTTTTTCCCGATTCTTTTCTCCGGAAGGCCCCAGAGCCCAAAGTACGGTCGCTAGAAGAAAAGCACTCGAGTGGGGGCGACGAAAACGGCTGAAGCAGAGATCAAACGCGCCCGGCACATCTCCGTCGCTCGGAGGCGATAACATCACCCCTATCGGATCGCCTGCCGTCGAAGCGGGGAGGAAACGCCCCGCCCGTCTTTAACGAGCATGAAAAGACGCAAAAGGGCGAGGGGGGTGGGGAGTGTCGCTCGGCTGCGGAGCGATCGCATGGCTGCCAAGATAGCGCTGGCGCTATCTCGGCAGCCATCAGCGGACGGCGATTCCTGCAAGCGTGACCAAGACTGTCAAAAGGAAAACCAAAATAGCGATGCCCGGGCGGGTACAGCGTGCCAGGTTGCGACGCATCATGCGGGAACACGCCCACAGTTGCGACGTAACAGCGGGGTTTGCAATACATGGGACCCTATGGGAGCTATGCCGGGACCCATGAAAAACAACGTAACAGCCAGGAAAACGCAGCAGTGAGGAACGTAACAGCGGGGTTCCACTGTATCATGAAAAAAATCAGTTTTTGAAAAATGGTACTTCCATGGCATACGGGCAGTGCTGAAAGTGCTGAACAAGTTTCTCACATCTAGAGTTGATATTTCAGCCACAGTAACAGTTTCTATCGAAGACAAGCTATATATTTTGACGCCAAAAATGTACCAAAAATGGGTTGTTTTCATGCTGAACTACAAGTATTGCAGCAGTAAGCATCCAGATTATATCCCTGGTGGCCACAAACCACCTAACAAAGATACGGCAATTCTGTGTTTCACTTTACTCAAATTGGCCTTTTTCTGTTTTTCTCTGCTTTCTCATAACGAAAATATTGCTAGAGCAGCAAACTTGCAGAGCAATATCCCTGCCTTCAGAGCAGCTAGCACAGCCATTTTTGTTGTGGCACGCAGATTTATCTGTAGAGTACACAATGGTAGGAGTGAATTCTCAAATAACATCACTGAAAGTTTTTAATTCCTCATTGAATTGGAGCATAAGGAAGGTGCATCTGCAACACTGCTATTCAGATTGCTACAGCCTTGCCAAAAAATCATAAAAGAAAATACTCCTACCATTGTGTAGCTTATATGTTTTAGCATCTAAACATGTGTCAATGGTAGCTCCCTAATAAGGTTATTTTATGCCATTGTACTGGCAAACAAAGGGTAATTAATTTTAATTATCTCTAAAACTAATTGACATAGGAGAAACATATTCATATTTTTGAAATCAGCATCAGAACCTCAATCAATTGTGAATTTCTTTTAAAAATATGTGAAAGAGAAATGCCTAACATATTCAAGAACAGTGTCCCCCCTTAAAAGGTACAATTTTAGTATAAAGAATTTTCAATATAACAAAGTATATACGGTGAAGTCTTGTTGATATGATCTTCATGACAGCTGGAAAATAAAACTTGTAATCCAAAAACCGTATCAACAGTATCAAAGTACATTGCTCCTATGGGGCGTTGGTAGGGAACAAAGAACAAATTATCCAGAAAAATGTATTAAGCGGATTCGTATCAACGAGTTTTCACTGTAGCTGATTTTACTAACCTCATGATATTTAGGTTTAACTGTATGTTAGGTTGGCGTAATGAGTTTTCTTGGAAGCTTATGTGAAATGTGCTGCAGCCTCCTCCAAGAGGGCCACCGCCACCACTTGGGGCACCCAGGGGTCCTCCACTGATACCAGACCACAGGGGCCCTCCACCGGTGACCAATGAGTGGGAGAGGCCACCAGGTGAGATGCAGTTCTCAACGTAATCTTTTCAGCACGAACATCTGCTGCCTGAACAGGTCCTACATCTTGGGGCCTGTGGTAGCGTGGTGATTATGACGATGCACTGCTCATGTCGAGGCCGAAGTGATCCCAACCACCATGGCCCACTATGGCAGACACAAAATGCAAATGTGCTTGTGTTACTTAGGGGCACGTAATGGAAGACACGAGACGGTAAAATTAATCTCTAGTAGACTAAAATTGATCCATATTTCCCACACACTGGTGTGTCTCGTTATTGCTTATTGTCGTTTAGCATGTAAAGACCCATGATATAATTTACTTATACATTGATAATTTGGAGTATGTGTGGTCGCAAGCAAAGGCTTGTGCCATTGCACTACATGGTAGCTGAATCTCTTTTTATAGAGGAGTGTATAACAGTGTATTTAATATAACTTGCTAATCTCTAGTGAAATGCATCTGCGCCTATAACAGGGATCTGGGACGGCTTTGTTCTTTTTCTTCTTTGATGCATTGAGGTTAATTCGGTGGATGGGTCGTATGGCAGCAGACAAGCACTAGCAGTGGAGTGAATGGCAGCCTAACTAGCAGAGTATTAGCGCTGGTCCAAGGCATGTACAACTATCCATGCATATTTTTCTTTTACATTGCGTTTCAAGTGTTGCTTAGCCACCAAGCAAAGCTGTAGGTTATTTTCTATTTATTCCGTAAACATTTCCATTCCAAATGAGTTAGTACTTGGGGCATTGAAAGCCCTTTCATTAAGAGCCTAGCTGCATGCTAGCATTCCCTAGCCTCATCAAGCCTTGGTAAAATGCTCGAGGCTGCCTCACTCCTGCTTGCTTGGTGATGCGCTGCCCTGACACGTCACTGTGCCATGCTGTGCTTTCTGGGTGACGCCTGAAAATTGTGCTGTCTGTACACATGAGAACTGAAGCAGGTCATGTGACTTTGGTGAAATAGTTTTTTACTACACTGGCAGCACTAACATTCACCTCCAGCTGTGCATTCCCAGCTGCACGCAGTCATGTGACATAGCACTTATTCAGTTTCTAAGGAACGCTTTACTGCAACCTGTGCTTTTCACGAGGCTTACGTGGGTTACTTCAGGCACTGTCCTCCCTTAATTATTTCTGTGAACACCTTGCCTTTCAGTCAAGCTCTGCAATTTTTCTCGTTCTGTCATTGTCTTCCCCCTGTCAGCTGGACTGCACACCCTGCCCCCAGTGTCGCAGCCGCCACCCCATCCTGGTGGAGTGCCCCCTGGACCGGCCCCACCTGGTATGCCCCCCAATCGGCTGCCACCGCCTGGTGAGCTGCCGATCGACTGTCTTACTCATTGCCACTCATTGCTAGCGAACGGTTTAGCTAATGTCCTTAGCATCGTATGGACAGTCGTGACTCATAACTATTGATGGTGCTACAGCTCGACAGTGCTGTCAGTTCAGTAGTGCACTTACCGTATTTGCACGATTTCAATGTGCACTTTTTTTTCTGATAAAATGAGCCTAAAAATTGCCTGCATGTTAGAATCAAGTGCAAAACCAAAACGTTCATGGCATTCACAAAAACCTCCGATCAGGGAGGTCAGGTGCAGCATCGTTGCCATTGCAACGTGACAGCACCCATTTCAGCAGGGTGCATTATGTTACAAGTCCGCTTTGGTTGGTTTCGAGCTCGACAGTGACTGTTTTTTGCCGTATTTGTTCAGAAGTGAGCGAGAAGTCGCTTGATTAGCTAGAAAATTTACAAAAACCAAATACAACTGGTGACACCTGCTCAGAGGTTCTTGCATTAATATTAGTGTTGTCATACATCTTTTACAGCATCTACTTAGTTCAATAAAAATATAGGTGCAAAAGACATACCTTGCGTTCTAAGGAAGCCCGAGAATTAACATGGCATGTTTCAATTTGACTGAGCCAATGTGGCAAGAAAACGCAAAAAGATGAATAGTGTAAGTACGAAGACGGCCACACGTACGGCAAATGCACGCATGTGGTACAGCAAGCACCCCGGCTCTGACGGCATGGGCTAAGTAGGTGACGCGCTACGTGCAGCTAGCCAGCAACGATTGGCACCATGCCCGACCATGCAGCTGCAGGTGTCTCATTTTGTTGGAATAATGCATTTTTCACTCAATAGCAGATAGTGGCATGGTACAGATACACGCATATCAGCTGATACGTGTGGCCATCCACTCCGTCAGCCACCGTGTGTTCTAGAATCTGACTAGTTTCGAAGTGCTCCAAGTGCTATCGGCTGGTCATGCGAGAGTGACGGAACTTTTTCTGCGCTTTGGTAAAAAGGAAGAAAAAGGCACGTAAGCCTCGTATTGGGTACTTAAACAACCAATATTACTGCACCGTTCCACATACGTCATTGTTGGTACCAGCAGTGTGTGTCAGAAAATGCAGATTTGAAGTTGGTGGTTAGTGCATACACCGTTTAGCGTATAGTTTTGCGGCGTTCCCTGCAGGTGCTTATTCACGAGGTTTCACCGTATTTTTAGATATTTTGTCCCATGCCGCATTGATTAAGTTCGCTCACTGGCTGAGCGAAGCACGCTTGATGCACACAGTAGGAGTGAGCTGATGCCCCTCTGATGCAAGCCAGGTGGTCTGATGCTTGCGAAGCCCATCCTTGAAAGGCTAGGTAATGTAGATGTCAAGTGGTTGGAATTGGCTTGTCATGCAGCCCAGAATGATGGCAATATCTGTAGCACCTTGAGAAAGTGTGTTCTTCATGGCACGAATCATATGCCATCAAGATCATGCACCAGTAATGATTGCTTGTACATGCGATTAGCTTAGGCATTTTTGGCCGCTGTCTTGAATTTTTTTGCAGTTCCGAGCAAGATCCTCCTCCCCATTGTTCCCTGAACTATCCTCACGTCCAGGGGAGGGGTGTTTGCTTGACGTTTTATGGTTGTCTGTAGGCTGGTGATGCTGCAGTGTATGACAGTGTCCTGTTGAGTCACTAAGCAACCAGCTTGGTTTCCTTTCCTTCTCACCCTGTGGTGCCCCCAGTGGTGCCCGCTACCAATGTGCCCCCACCAGCTCCCCATGTGAACCCAGCATTCTTCCCACAACATGCGGGACTGCCACCACCACCGACCTCCACACAGCCCTCTGACCCCTACGGCAGGCCACCTCCTACGCAGTACACACATGACTATCGTGGGCCCACCAATGACAGGTGAGTGGTATAAGACACCATAGATGTTTGCAAAGCAATGGTTTCTTGAAAAGGAACAACCAAATGGTAACTTTTAGCAAATTTGGCAGTATTCATCAAAGGCCAACTGCAACAAAATTGCACTTTACCTAAATGTGTTTCAAAAGTGAGCAATAATATACAGTAGAATCTTGGCAATGTAATTTAGTTTCTTGTCTGCGCTGCACCCCTATTGGAGGTGAGCTTCACAACTGGAAAGGCTGGCACTGCAGTCAGAGCGATGTAGTTTTAGGTATCACGTGGGTACTTCATGTACTAAAAGTTAGGGAAGCGGGATGAAAACAAAAGTTTTATCAACACCAGGGTAGCCCCAGCAATGCTACAGTTTGTAGCTAATATGAAATATATAAAAAGGTATTATATAGAATTACGTAAAAAGAAGAGCTGGCATCTTTGCAAGCAGTTATTCATGTCCATTTGGGGGACGCCTCAGGCCGTAAACCGCTCTCAGGGCATAGTTTTAGAGCTGAAAAAGTGCCCACAGAACAGCAGTTGTCTTGCAGCATCAGGTGCTCATATGTGCTGGTTCAAAGCCCAAGGTGTGATAGCAGTAGTGATTCTGGCACAGGCACACCATGTATGTTACAATAAGTATCATCTGCAGAAAGCTGGGCAAGGGAACAGTGTCTTATCCTGTAAGTCGCTTATTGTGCCACCTTATTCTTTTATGGTACATGAACGTGTATACCAAGCTTCAAATTTGGGCGCATTTCCTGGGTAGAATAAAATCGTGGCTGAAGTGAATTTCGGTGTGATGCGAATTTGTAACATTATTCAGACAAAATACACTGATCACACTGCGGAAAACATTGGCCATTCCAAGCGCATTTCGGCGATCCTGCAGGTCACATGAGTGCGCATGCAACAGCAACTGGATGTGTGTTTATGGATGTTTTCCAGCTAATTGTCTGCAGACGTGTGTACTTGTACTTCTTGTCCGAGCCCTCCCACGTGGTGATCCTCAGCTCGATTGCTGTCGTAGTGGAAAAGTATGCGACTCTGTGACTGCTAATAATTATTGCCCAGCGCAGCACTTGGTATGCCCATAAGTAAGCTGTAAGGGGCAGTTTGTGTACAAAGCCTGGTGGAGGTTTGCCTGTCCAATTTTTTAACCCTTCGTCTGCATGCACGCATGTTAGGTTGGCCACCCAGCAGAATGAATGCCAGCATTGCTGAAAACTAGTCATTACATTGTAGTCGTGGGATCTCTGCATACTTTCATTGTACAAGGGGACTGGATCTTTGTTCTGTTTAGTAAATAGTAGCTTCGTCGCCTAAGACAGCTTGTCAGCATCTGGAAGTGATAATGGGTAATGAAACAAGGTTGCTTCACTGTTACCGGAAAGCTTAAATATAACCTCGGAAACAGGTACACAGATTTTGAGTACCTTCTTTGCTTCACAACTCTGATCCTTTCAAATGCTGTGTGCCTTGTTAAAAAACAAGAAAAAAGCCATTGTGATATGAGCAGAATTTGTCTACATGGTACCTTGCCTTCATTTTTTTTTTAACGACAGAGCCATAGGCAATGAAGAAATGCAGTTTAGCTGCACTGTCGTTATTTACCTTGTTTGCATGTAGCTCTTACTGTCTCTGCCTCACTGCTGCTTTTACACTGTGTTTGCACCGCATTGCTGCCTGGCCCATGGTTGATAGAGCCCATGGTTCCAAACAGCATTACACTTCACTGGAACGGACAGTTTACAGACTTCTGTGCATTTGCTTCCTCTTTAGTATTTCAAAAAACAACAGCTTTCAAATGTAGTAGTGGTAGTAGTAGTAGTGAGGCTTATATTTCAGCCCGAAGTTACAGGGGTGAGCATTTTGAGCGCATATTACTGGGGTCGCATGTCCAAGTGACAGCTGCATTCACAGCTTCAAGTTGCCGTAGGAGAGACTGAAAAATAGAAGAACGTAATGTCCAGCTGTGCTACAGATCTATATCCTCCACTTTGGGAGTGTTTTAAGGTGTACTTACATATAAGCCTAATGTTTTGTCACACATTGAAATGTTTTTTCTTTCTTTCTTTTTCAGGCTGAGTGCCCTTTTGATATTTTCTTAAAATTCTGTGATGCTATTATAAAATGAATGGCATTTCTTATATCACAGTGACACTGGTCAACTTTGGTAATGACGAAGCTCCAGCAAGATCACATTTTTCAATCACAGATGCCTTCTTTGCTAAAGTTGGACAATGAGCCAATTGCGGTTAAGACACTTGATCTTGTCTGCACACACAAGCGCACGCACGTACACACACATACCTCTTCCTCTATGTGACCGTGATGCCATCATTTTTATTCTTGCCTTCATTGCTGCGACATCTTGGTTCTCTGTTGCTTGCATATGGGCTGCTTTTATTTTATTTTTGTTTTGTTTGCATTTGGTATGCATCAGCTTTTCTTTGTCTGTTGTTCTCCTTACCACAATTTTCTTTGTTCTTTCTTTTTTTTTCTTCTGTTTCCTCTGTCCCCTAGCCGCCCTTATTCAGTAGATCCGAGGCAAGTAGCAAATTCTGCTTGGGGTTTGCTTTTCTTTTTTCTTGGCTGATTGTGTAATTATATGTGAGTCTATCTGAGCACACAGCGTAGATGTCCGTGCTGTCAATTTGTGCTCATCACTGCACATTTCTTTCGTTGCTTATGGTTTAGTGAAACAGGAATTTTTGACAGTTTTACATTCTGGAAGGGTCGCTAATTTAGGTGTTTTTGAGAAAGATACGTCCCACCCATCTTAAGGGGGGACGCGGCCTTTGAAAGTCGAAAAATCGCGGCAAATGCGATTTTTGGAAAACCGCATATTTGGGCTCAGTGTATAATAAACTACCTATTCTGTAAATATCAGCGCCTAATTCAACGTAAAATCACCCCAAATCACGTATATCGCGAGCCGCGGCACCCTCTGCGCCGGCCAAACGCGCGCCGAAACATCCAACTTCGAGCGAGCGCCGTTTTCGCGCCATTCAACCTACGGCCGCCATTTTGGTTTTGTTTTGTTCGTAAATTCCTGCGCTTTTTTCTTCCACCATCGGCGGGAGTGGTGGTGGCGTGGTCAAAGCCCGATTCGCTTATGATTGGGAGCTCGCGGGGGCTTTCGAGTTTCCCGCGGCTCACACGCGAAGCCGCGATTGGGCTAAGCGCGCGCTCCTCGAGGAAGCGGGGGAACGCGAGACTGCCATTGGCTGCTGCGCGCGATGACGCGCCGTTCTCCTCCGGCGGTCGCTCCCTGCGTCGTCTGCTGCGGCTAGGCCTAGCGCCTGTTCCGTTGCTGTCGCCGTGCGGCTGGCCATAGTTTTCCGCTTCGCTTTTCGTTATCGCGCGCGGTGCTTTCTGAAGTCGCCTCCCCCCTACTATGTTATCTCTCGTCGCGCTTTCGCGTGATAAGCGCTCCGCGCCTGCAAGATCGTATCGCGGTTGTAGGCGCCGGCAGTAGGGACGCTACACGCGTTCGGCCGTTCCGTGCGCTGACGCATTACGTAAAGGCTGATTCCACGGGGCAGCGTGCTACCCACGACCACGACTAGCCTTATCATGCCGAAGTTGCTTTTATTTATCAGCGCAAGGCGACTGCAGCGATGTTTCCAACTCCTAGCTATTCTGCGCCATTGATAGATGAGGCGTAGTTGCCGATGTTGAAGCGCGTCTAGCATATCGAATCGGCATCGGCGATCCATCGGCGATCGCAACCCGTTTATGGATAATGCCAGAAAACAAAACCAGGAGAATCGGAAAAGAATAGCAGTGCAGAAAAATGACGCTTTGTTACCATTCAGCGTTATTTTAGACACAGAAATGTGCTCGTAACTTTAAAAGCACGTTTTCTCAAAATGACCTTTTTGGCCAGTGAGGCTGTTTAGTCGGGTGATATCTCTGGAACCGTTCATCTGATTTCTATCAGTTTTATTTTATTCGTACCTTAATAAATTGCCCACACAAAGACAAAGCCGCTTTTTAAATTTATTGTGTCTGTAATTTGTAATAATTAATTCAAATTTCATTGATAAAAGCCAAATGGCAAACACTAAATCCAGTGCTCTGCTAAAAATTTTCAGCAAGGAAATTTAAAAAAGAGCTCTGTCTTAGTGTAGAGCACCCATCCAGGAATCATCATAGTAAATTTCACAGTGCTAGCACATTTACCAAATTCACCAGAGCCTGACTAACCAACCCATGTGGACTATCCTGATAAATGGCTGTAACTTGGAAACCAGTGGACATAAATGCATGAAATTTTGTGGTTATTCAAATGGCTTTGCTATCAGCCTACCCTGAAAATTTCATTAGGATATCTCAACAAACAAAAAAGTTGACCTTCCAAGGTAGCCTCCCCCCTTAAAAAGGCTGCTTAAGAATTCGAGGGCGTTTCTAGTAGCATAGCTAGAGCAGCTGCAGCAGTCTGTGCTGTATTTTTTAACAGAGGCACCAGGGCAGTTTATGCAAACAGCTGGCAAATGTGGGAGCCTGTTACGACTAAAGAAGCATCAGTGGCTGATATAAAAGAATATTAACTGTTAGATTAATCTATCTTGATACCATGCGAGAGAGTGCTGAGTTGCAGGGAACATGGCTATTGAAGATAAACACTGTATTCCTGCAAGCCATGACAATTGAGGCCCATGTAGTTGGAGTTAAAATGGCAATGTGAACGGGCCATAGCTTTGCCATAGGTGATAGTTAGTGTTGAGGTGATAGTTAAGAGCACTGGTCAGTCACTCACCTCGACTCACTATTTGAATTTGGCATGCAGTGTACATCTTTTCAATATGTTCATTCCCGGGCTGTAGCAGGCACACTAGAGTGATGATGTGTAACTGTTCATCGTGTTGCATTAATACATGCTTGAAAATGCAGTGTACTACAGTGTTCAATGTGTGTAAGGTGTTGGGAAGTGCATTAGATGCATGCAGAAGCCTTTCACACTGTTTTGAATGACTGTTGCTAGATCATTGTAAGCGATCTCTGTATAAGTTGGTCAGAACATTGACATTTTTCTTGAATGAAATTAGTAGTGTTTGCGAGTTCTTCTAGCACCCACAGAAGTGCAGCAGGCAATTGGAGCTCTTCTGGGATTATTGGAAGAAACGTTAGAGGCACAGTTTCTGGTGTGCCATGCTCATTAAGATATGAGTTAATTGTGCTGCAGAAAAAAAAGAATTGATGCAGTAAACTTGGTGTTGCCGTTTTGCTTCAACTTGGGTGTCTTGCATGGTATGACACTTTAGATTGCATGTCTCTTCTTTATATAGTACTACTTCTGTGTATTTTTGTGAGACTTCCTTTTCTTTCTGTGATAATTTACGTCCTCAAGTTCTTTTTGTTTCGGTTCTTTCATAACAGGAGTATGTTGCCTGCGTCATCATCTATACCCTCCAGGTACTCAAATTTATGGACTCATAAACATTCTGGAATGGGGTTGCTGCATTTGAATTGGCTATTTCAGTACATCTGCTGGAGATTACGTGTTGCATGTGTGATGAGTAAAGTGGCCCTGCAGTCTCATTCTTGTGGAAATCTGGTGGCTTTACTGTAATAAATGCCTGAGAGCTGGTGTTTGCGTTTTGTCAACCACCTGCTCCAAAAACGTGCAGCCATGATAGGTTCCCTACTACTGCGTTGCTCAGAAGAATCTACATTAACACTTAATTGGTCAGTCTTTTTTAGACGAAGTACTGCTGGTACTGTTGCATTATAAATGTTTAGAACATTTTGTGCCATTGTTCGGGCATCACACTGCCAGAATGTTTAATAACAGTCATTGTAAGCAGCTTTATTGGTTGCGGTTTGTTGTGTTGCGATTCTGAGCTGCTGCAGTAATTTATTTGCCATGATGTATAGCAGAAGGCTTGTTTTAGTGCATGAATATAGCTGTGTTGCTTACACTGCACTGTAACAGCACCCAGTGGCCCCTTTAGGACCCTTATCAAGCATTCTTCATTGTTTGTGTGTGTGTACACACTGGCTTTCCTGTAGCATGTTTGGACATGCATTGTCGTTTGCTATCCCTGTTTAGGCATTGAAAAATCTGATTCCTGTGAAAAACCACAGGAGTGACGTCTGACTCAAACTGATCAAAAGCTTGCTGTGCAAGCAAGATTTTTAAGCTGGGCAACTTTGACCTTAGCAATGCGTTACTCAGAACAGCTTGATTTTTGATTTAGGCATTAGTGGTTTAATGTGATATGGCACCCTTCATGCTCTCAAGGGATGTCTTTCGTTCCAGGCAAACAGTGACCAAACTGAAATTATGTTTATACAGTACAGGATTCTTTCACAGCACATTTTCCTTGTGCTTTGGCAAGAAGAAAGGGCTGACGGATAGTAGGAGAAAGTAAAGATAGGAGTTGCCTCTATTTCATTTCACTTTGTCTATTGCCAAAACTACCATGGCAGTAACATTAAAGGGCCCCCAAACCAACCCCGACATATTTTTGAACATTTCAAGTTAACACGGGCATCAAGTTGAAAATGCCGTCATGATGAACGATGTCAAATGCGGCAGCGCTACGCGCCGCGGCTGCGCCACAAGCTCGAAAAACATTCCCGTGCGCCTCGCCGCCCATTTCCGGCATGCCAAAGTTAGCCGTGACGACATTGTGGTTTTTGGTGACGTCAGAAGAGTCCGAGCTACGCTGATTGGTCGAAGGAGAACATCGACTTCCGGTTAGTCTGCTGGCAAATGCACGCGCTCCCCGCCTTTTTGTTTTCCTCGTCGTGTGTCGTTCGTGCGGTGTTCGCGTGTGAATTCGCAAATGCACTACGCTACGCAAGTGCAAGTGAGGTACAGCCGACTAGAAACTGCAGCAACTGTCAGCACACGACGGACAGCACTAACAGAGAGCGTTGGCACAGCACCAACAGAACACTTGCGCGAACGCGGGAGCCCGGCGGAGGCGCGTCAACCGGATGCGCGTCATCGGCGATGTATGTCATGTGACATTCGGAGGAGCACTCGACGAGGAGGTGGCACTTTGATAATCAAACGCGTGTAACTCGGCTATTTCGGCACCGTTTCAAAAAATTCTTGCGGCTACGTGTTTGTTGCAGACACCGGCATAAAAGCAACACCACAACTAAATTTCGACCTCTTGGTGATTTAGGGGCCCTTTAATGTAGCTCTAGAGTGACCATGATCTGAGAAGTTTTTAAGGGTTAAGTTTACAGTTAGCAGCCGTTGCAGCAAAGCTGGCGTTGACAACATCCCTGAAGCATGATTGCCAACCAAGCTTGACTTGACAGCAGCCTCACTGATGTGCCAGTATAATTGGCTGTGCCACTAAGGTCGTAACAGATTCATCCATACAGGTGAAAGAGAAAATTGGAGGTGCGAATGATGTTGCTTGTCACAGGCCTGTAATACGTCTGCTGCTGTTTGCCTGCTTCACTGCTTGTTATATACTTTGAAGTTGTATTGCTTTCTTATCTGTGCCAAGAGTTCTAGGAGCTGAGCATGAATTTCAGCGTGACCATAGGCGGTGTCCTAAGGTTAATTGTTTGTCTTTGAAAATTACAGCTGGAACGAGTAAGTCCAGTGCCCTGTGAAAGGGGGCCTTGAAATTTTAGGTTTCAATGCAAGTGACATAAAACCACCACTCATAAAATAAAGCATGGCAATATTTAACTGGTGCTTTTTCCTGTGTACAACATAGGCTTGCAAATTTTTTTTTTACATGCTCTGTTTAAACAGCTTCTCAGTTGTACCAACTATGCACCAGCTAAGTGTCAGTACACAACATCCAGTCTGACACTAGCCGGAAAGAAGTAATTCTGAGCAGTTAGACTTAATTGTGATCGCTGTATTAAGATGCGAGTTGCATTGCATTACACAGCCCAGTAACATTGACAGTGTTGGCAAGGTAAAGGCTGTGGCTATAGAGGCATTTTGTTATTAGCCTATTAAGGTTTTCAAAAGCCTTAGCTCTCTTCCAGTTTACCTATGTTAGCACCACGTACAGTAGAATCTCAATGACACTTGGTGACACTTGCTTTGAAATGTAAATTTATTCTTTCCAAGCCGAGAATTTGCACTTTTGAAACGAAAATTAACGTGTGTTTAGCATTTTGTGGCATCTTGTGAGGCATGCTGTCTTGTCCTGCACCATGCTCTTTCAGGCACACTAGAGAGCAACATGACAGGCGTGACATGAAGAAGCAAGTATTTTCGGGAAACAAGTATATATGCGTTCAACTGCTTCCTCCTGTGTGCTTACTAACCTGGCTTTTCGTTGTGTGGCCTTGCATTGCTACTAACTGCATGCTTGCAGAAGGTGCACAGGCTTGCACTCAGACAAACTGAAAATGTGGAGGAAATGGTTGCACACTTGTGGCAGCTTGATATATGCATTGAGATTCACTTTGGTACAGCTGAATTGCAATGAAAACAGTGACTTGTTCGAGGCTGTTGAGAGTTTGTTTGTGAGACCAAGTCCCGTGCACCAGAATATTGGGCGGGCAGTAATAGTTGTCTAGGTGATAGCTGCCAGCTCTCCCAAACTGCCCATCATGTTTCAGAACTTGAGCTCGTGCCAAACTTGTACAAGTTTTGCACCTCATTTTACTAAAATTTGATTCTTTTTGCAAAAGAGTTTCGCTCACTGGTGTTGTGCCATGTGTGCCATCTTGATTTCATTTTTAAACATGTTATAATGGCTTTGGTGTTAGGAGGTTGGCAAGTGTGCACTTGCATGTCAGTGGGTGACAAAACACTGCGGCATTGGCTTGAGGTTCTCACAATGAAGGTTATTGTTAAAGGAGGGTGTAGCAGTTTTAACTGAATTCCCCAGTTCAACTTGAAACTGAAAATCGATATGGAGATTTCGGTCATGTAGATTTGATCATGTCATGTAATTGGGTATTTATGTAGGAATGTCATTTGCATTGCATAGAGTCTTTTGTGTTGGATCTAGCGGCTGTGTATGCAGGCAGAATCAAGGAACAGTTTTTAACTTGAAACTAAAGGGCTCTGTGATGCAACCTGCTTGTAATATAGCAATAATGAATAAAGAAAGCAATGTGTTCGAGGACCGGAAATTTTCTACAAATTTGTATAAACTGTCATTCCGATTATCATCTGTGATACTGGAAGTACAACCTCTATTCTAAAAGCAGCACGGCAGTATCCAAGATGAAAAGAAAGGCAAAGGAAGAGTAAGACATGGCCTTCGATAACCTTAAAAGCAATGCAGCTACGAGGAATTTACATATGTTCTTATTCCTTGGCAAAGCCCCCACTTAAGGGGCCCCTCACCAGGTCACACAGTAAAATTTAGTTATACAGTGGAAGTTGTTTTGTTCACAGTAGAGGACGTTCTACCGAAAGAGTTTTTCAAATTGGTTTATTCAAGCGGAGAAAAATATTACTATTTTTTAGTGACGTGCACAGGAAAAAAGAAATTATGCCATGGGGCAAATTCCACACCCTTACCACTTGGCCTGTCCAGCCTTCCCGCGCCAAAATCGTCCACTGCCTTTTCCCACAATGGAGCAATAGGGTCACACCCCCCGTTAAACACATGTATGCGAGTCCCCTTCTTTTTCTGGACCTTACTCGGTGTGGCGACTTCCTGAGAGATCTGTGAGTGACATCACGGCACCGGCGCCGATGTGAGCCACGGCGCATGATGTAGATGCTTGCAGTCGCGACCGTCATCGTATCCACATTTGAGACAGACGTACACGAGAGGAGAGCAAGCGGCCGGGAACGGCTTTCCCTGTGAAATTTTAACTGGTTCCATGGCTTGTGGCTATGTGACTCTGGCAGACACAATCAGGAGCGTGGAATGTATGCATCGCGCTTGTCAGTGCCAGACCTGGTGAGGAGTGCAGCATATGCCATGTATTAGCACTGCCAAAGTAGGGCTCTATGTCAGGTCAAGCCTTCAGAGATGCTAACTTATGTATGTACAGTGGTTAGGGGTGGAAACACAATGCAGGGAATGTGCTATGGACGCCTGAGGGACAGGGTTGGGTCATAAAGGCTCTCAATTCCATCTTATGCCACAATCGGCTCAGTGTCCAAGCATTCAATGGTGGCATAAAAACATCAGCCATCTCATTCCGTAAATACTGCACTCACTTTCTTAGCACTGTGTGCACATGCATGCCTGATTTTTGTGTGTGTCCGTGTGCATGTGCACACTATGGCTGTACTTTGCGTAGGAGACTGGCTCAACCAAAGCACTACATAGGTTGCACATAGGTGTACACTGTTTGGAGCTCTAGGTACCATGCAGCCATTATCAAGCACCAGTGGAATAGTTTAACTGCTGAGTGCTTGCACCTTCACTGCATTCAGCAGTGTGACCTTCACATTGTCCACTAGTGCCATTGTTAGTTACAATTTGTTCAATATGTAAGTGCTAAACAAGAAGTCAAACAGGAGGAGATGACGCACAGGAATGTTCTTTTTTCTAAAAGCTACAGCACACTAGTGCATCCATATGAGGGCATTGTCTGTGAAGCTGTGAGGTACCTGGCTTGGATAGGTCAGTGGAAAGGACTGGTCAATTTATAATGTTGATGTGTGTGGGAATGGTCACTAGTCACATCAGTCTGTGAATTCGTAGCATTATGAGCTGGTGTGGATCAGCCCTGTCACAACTGGCAATTTGCTCTCTGCATCTGGCCTCCATATTGGTCCCACAAAATGAAGTATTTGGAACACTGCCTTGGCAGAACTCTCCTTCGCCGCATCATTAAGGTGCTGCCACAATGCAGGCTAAAACACCTAGGCAATGACAGCAGACGCATAACTAACTGGTGCCCCATGCAACCTGTGTACCAGCTACGTTGCAGCCATGTCATTTTAGTGCTTCTGCCCGTTAGGGCACGGTGTGCATTAACTGTGTGCTCACAGGATAGCCTGTCATTTGCTGTACTCGCTGCTGGTCCAATATGTGCAGGCAAGACCCTCTGAATCCTTCCATCAATGAAGCCGAGTTTGAAGAGATTATGTCCAGGAACAGGACTGTGTCGAGCAGTGCCATTGCTCGTGCTGTGGCCGACGCCAGTACAGGCAAGTGCTTCGAGCTTAGGTTATTGCTTTACATTAAGTTACAAGCATGTGTGTGTATAAGTGAAGCTACCAGAGCAGTGCTAAAGTGTATGTGCACATTAGCTGTAAAGCGTGTGGTGCTGTTACCCTTTGTTATATCTATGATTGTGCTTGCAGATCTTGGCATTTATCACACATTTATGCCTTTTGGCCTATATGGCTTCATTTAGCTATTTCCATCAATGCACTGCAAAGGCAAAAGCCGCACATTAAAAAACATGCTGTAGGTGAGGACCTACAGCATGTTGTACAGCAGTACAACACGCCATGTTATTGCGTTTTTCAGGGAATGTGTCAACTACTTAAGGGGGGCGCGGCCTTCGTATCGCGAAAAATGACCAAAAAATCGATTTTTTGAAACAAAATGCAGTAAAATGCAAACATTCAAGCATTAGCTTTAAAACACGAAATGGCCACTGACGTTGGGGTATGGGTTTAGTGCACTTCGTTTTACATTGCTTTTTGTGTGCTTTTGTTGCAGGTGAATTTGCCAGTGCCATTGAAACCCTGGTGACAGCTATTTCACTCATCAAGCAGTCCAAAGTGGCAAACGATGACCGCTGCAAGATTCTGATAAGCTCGCTGCAGGACACTTTGCATGGGATAGAGTCCAAATCCTACAGCACAAGGTAAGGAGAAGCTGCACTCAAGTTGACAGGTTAGGACTGTCAGAGTATTGATAATTTTGGCTCCCTTTTTTAAGCACGTTCAACATGTCTCTTTTTTTTCTTTTTTTCTGGTGACCACAGCCTGCATCATCATCGTCATATCTTTCTTTACCTTTATTGTTTTGTTTGTTCACAGTAAAACCTCATCCATATGTTGATTGAAGAATGCGACAAATGCTATTAAAGAAAATGACGATCCAAACTTGGTAAAAAATTTTGCGATTTCGTCTGCTGTTGTTGAGTGCGTAAGCTACACATGTGGCAACACACCTGAAGACACAACAGATTTCACTCAGTGACCACTTTCACTGTCCGTTACAAGGCTGGCAGCATCAAAGTGGAAAGCACATGCTGTTTCTTGCTTTAAAATTAAGAAAAGTATGTCGCATCTCATAGCAGATCATGTAACATGGAACACCAGGCACACATCAAAGCTGCCATTTTGTCAGCATGATCATTAATTCACAGCACAGTGAGCAGCTACTGCTCTCGATAGCACACACATTGTGGCTTCTATGTTGCACAAGGGATGTAGCAGCCAGAAGGCATATTATATAGTTGGAGCTTGGTGGTAAACTGAATGTTGACGCCATATTATTGCGTTTTTCAGGGAATGTGTCAACTACTTAAAGGGACCGACAACTAATTTTTGTGGTACCTGCTCTAATTAGTGCAACTGAAAACTTATCCGGTCAGAGTGCCTAATCACCCAGTAGTAACGCCGAAAACGCCGCGAAACATATAAAATCCGAATTTTTCATCTGCGGCGACTATGGAGTCTTTACAGGCCACAGAGTTGCAAACAGTGGGAGGTGAGGCCGATGGCGATTATAAGGCCGCAATGGGAAAAGGAAACTACTGAAGCCCTAAATATAAAGAAAGCAATGTTGCTATGACTTGTGATCTGACTCGCGAATTCGCGCTGTACACTCCGGTGCCGGTTTCGCAGACACGAGAGAAAAACTGCGCGCACATGCGTCGCAGCCTTCAGCGACCGTTCCACGGTTGCGCCGCTTCTCATGCACTGTCAACTTATTTGTTTCGTACCTCGTGGGCAGCACAGAAGAGAGCGGGAATGCTTAATAATATGCGTGCTCTAACCTTGAGCACTAATTATGGTGCGTATAAAAGCATCTGGCTATGCACACCAAACCGAAGACTGCATACAGCAGTACGAAGTCTCTACGGCTACGCTGCACGACATACCCGTATTTTGGGGTTTTCAAACTCAATTTAAAAATACAAATTCTACTCAAACCCCATTAGGTATGCTTGAATCTGTCACCATAATTCATGGTTTTTTCATTTCCGCCAGAATCTAACCGCAGGTTTTGGTCAGTTGTCGGTCCCTTTAAGGGGGGACGCAGCCTTCGTATCACGAAAAATGATCGAAAAATCGATTTTTCGAAAACCACATACTCAGTTTCTACAAGTCCTTTTTTATCCGATTCTCGATAGAAATCGCGAAAAAACGGCAGTTTTCGAGCCCCAATAGCGCCGCCATTTTGCCCTCGTTGGAAAGCGCGATTCTCCGTCTTCAAATCTGCCGCTTCAGCCAGCTCCTCCATATAGAAGCAAGCGCACAAAAAGCAAAATATTCAAAGCCGTGCCGAGGCCTCCGAATGGCCGCGCCCGTCACGTGGCGAATCGGAGCCTCGCCATTGGCCTCCTTGGCGGTCCGCGTCTTCTGCTGCCGCGCCTCTCTGCGCTGTATGTTTGTCTGTGCGTGCCTTCCTCGATAGTATTTGCAGTGTCGGCGATCGGGCGGTGCGTAGACAGAACGGAAACTGATTCCAAAGTTGATATCGTATCGCTCGTGGCGCCGCGCGTTTGACGATCGCGTCGCCATGTACGTCAGCGCATACGGAGCGTAGTTTCGGCAGCGGACTCCGCGAGTGCTTTGTGCGCCTCTTGACATCTTGGCACGCCATTATCGTCGGTATTTGTGGGACGTAGTTTCAGCGGCTGATTTTTGTTCTGATGGGCGTGTCTGGACTTTTCAGCTCGCTGTCGGTGCGCGCGGAACGTAGTTTCAGAAGTAACGCGTGCGAGTGCCGATGGTGCGCCCGCTCCCGATCACTCGCGCGCGGCCAGTATGCTTGCTTTTGTCAACTTTGACGGGTCGCTTTGTGGCATTTCATCTGCGGGCGAAGCATCGTGTGCGAGCGGCAGTGGCACCGTTACCCATGTCGCGCGGTGTCCGACGTTGCCGACTGCATGTAGCGATCGCACCACGGATGTGCCCGAATCTCGTCACGTTGCCACGCCGTCCGCAAGTATGGACGATAGCCTTCAGGCGCGCCTAGAGCCGCATTTTGTACCACCAAACGCATTCCGCGAGGTCGCCGCGTACGTGCCAGTAAGTTGTGTGTCTGCGACCGCGCTGAAAACGGAATGACAGGCGCCGGTGCGCAAAAAAGCGAACGAGTTTCCAATCGTTCAAAATCACGCCCTTGAACCCGTTTCTCGGCGTTGTAGGAGTTAGCAGCGCTCCTAATAACTTTTAATTGAGTAGGAACTAGATATGGGTCAGCATCGCAAATGATACTGACGTGTACGCACGTCTGGCAGCGCTGTCGCGAAGGGGTGATTAGAGTAACTGTATATGTAGGGGAACATATACAGTAACTCTAGCGGTAGTAATTGCCGTGAAAGGAATATTCTAAGATTTTCTGTGCAAATAAGGGAGCTGCACAGGCTGTCAAAAGTATTGAAAAGGGGCTGGGAGCTCTGACTAATTATACTGGTCAACAATCAACATCTCGCATAGAGGGTTGCACCATAAAACATTTCAGAAAAATCTGAAGGCTTAGTCCAGACCTTCCAGTATTTGTGTACCCTGGTACCAATGCCTTTCAGACATGCAGATCTGTCCATGAGGCGGTATTTCAAGTACAGTCATTGAGCCCACCATGCTTATGCTGGGTATTGTGCAACACTTTGACTGTAGCCTGGACAACATGCTTTTCCCAGAGCACCAGAGAAAGGTGTCTTTTAGGAAAAAAGAGGTCAGCAAGGCATACCAAACTAAAGAAAGGACATTCAAGAAGCCGTGCACTGAAAAGGACACAAAACACTGTGTATTCAATGCCCTTTTGTAATAAAAATCCATGGAAAAACTTTGAAAGCCGTTTTCTCAAAACGACTTTTCTTGCTCCTTGCCTTGCTTGTTCCGCTGATTTCTTCACGACTACTAGGTCTATTTCAGTTCCGTTTTTTTTTTTCCTGCATTCCTAAAAGAATTGTCCAGGGCGTGACATTCTTGCTTTTCCAGTTTTCCTTCACAACATTTAACAATACGACTAATTGCTCACAGCCTAAGCTCTTGTGGTGCAGTCACCTTGTAAAAAACGACTACTAAAAAAATTGTGTTGCAGATAAAATAATCTAAGAATGTCACGCCCTCGACCATTCATTTGAAAAAGCTTTCTATAAAATTTTTTAAGCAATTGAGGCTCGGAACAAGGTCAGAAGGAGGAAACTGTTGTAAATCAGAAAGGTTTAAAGATAAGCTCATGAAATTTATACAGTAGTATCACAGGATCATTGCGAATAAGTCTACCAAATTTCATCAAAATTGATAAAAAATACGAAAGTTGGTTTCCAACGTCACGTCCCCCCTTGAAAAGTATTGTAGCTCTATTACGTCATTTTCTTTTGTTTTTATATTTGTAAATGTTGGTGCTTAGAAGTAGCGAGGGTCAATTAATGAGTCTCTCCTGTGTATATCTTGTATGTCTAAAGTTGTGACGTGCCAGTTAGATTTATAGTTAAACGCTGCAAGTAATAACCAATAAAACTCGAACAATGATGCAATCATGTGTACTTAATTCAGAAGTATTTGGGTCACTAGATTTTAGAAAAACCTGAATTGTATATCTACAGCCTGTGTAAGTGCAGCCAGCTTTCCAGTCAATTCAATTTTCTCTTCATCGGATTCCTGTGAAGTACCAGCCAGCACCAGACTTACTGATTTGACGATATTGTAAAAGCGTTTGTAACAGTTACACACTCCTGTTTCACCTCTGCAGAAGCAAGGACCGTCCTCGTTCAAGAGAGAGGGACAGGTCACGAGAGCGGTCATCACGCAGAGAGAAGTCAAGCAGGCGCGACCGGTCACGCAGCCGTGAGCGGGACTACAGAGACCGGAGTCGCGAGAGAGACCGCTACCATGAGGATCGCTACCGAGACAAGGAAAGAGAGCACCGCAGTCGCCACTGAATTGGCCTCTGTCCTTCACACAGTGGTTAGCCTTTTCCATGATTTCTTTCTTACACTTGACACTTACTCATATTTGATGCACACTTTCCGAGAGGTTCACTAAATGTCAGATATGCGCAAAGACAAAATTTCCTGTCTCAGTAAGTGGGCTCATCTCAGTTGCAGGAGCACCATAAAACATTTCAGAAAAATCAGAAAAACCTGACATAACTTGTGATAGCAAGTATGCTATCACAAGTTATGTCAGGTCCACTGTAATACAGGTGCAATATTTTTTTTTTTTTTTTTGTAAGGCTAAAAATGAGCGTCCTTGTCTGTCTTTAAAGGTCTGGTGTTAGAATGTTATAGTCTGAAGCCTGCTCATCATGTGTGTAGTAATTGAGCACCCTGCAATTTTCATTTCTTGTCGTGAAAAATGGGGTACACTGTAGATCCCACACCATCATTTTTAGTCTTCACTGGGACAAAATTCTCTTCATGCTGCTTTATGGGGCATGTGGTGTAATACAGCAGTGGTGTAATACCTGGCTCCAAGCCAACACCGATGGTGCAGGCTTTGCTGAAAACCTTGAAGGATCAGTATGTCAGTTGTATGACATCTTGGGATTGGCCAATTCACAATGCACAGCTGAAGACCAGCATAGAATTACAGTACAACCCACTTGTAAGAAGATATTGAAGTGCCACGAAAATTGCATTGTTATAATAGGGTTGCATGGAAAAACGGTATATAAGAGGACCCCAAGGCTGCTGTGTATGCAAAGGGTGATATATGCTTCGCAGTAAGACAATGAACACAACAGTATAAGTAAGTGTGGAAAGTAATGTTGGAAATTTTTTCACAGCAACTGCATTTCTTAGTTGGACTCTTCCATACATAATAGACCCTTGCTGTATAACGAGAGTTATCTGTCTCATGTGAAAACACATTTCTTGGTCGCACATAGCAGCGGAGTGGGCTAACGATTCTTATTTTCTTTTTCAGGGGGGCACCACTTTGTGGAGCAAGTGTATTTTTGTATTCCCCGGTAGCCACACCACCATTGCATTGTTTTTGTCTGGTTGTACTGTGAGATGTCATTAAACTAGAAACAAAAACACTGCTTGGCATGCACAAGTGTGTTTTATTAAACAAACAACATAAAGAGCTTACTAAGGGTGCCTTGTTGGTCCAGCCACTTGTCTGAGCTTCACAAATATTAGGAGCAAGAACACAAAGTATAAATAAAGCTGCAAGGTTGATTTCATCAGCTGCTGAAAAAGAACAAAATAAGAAGTGATAAGTGCATCATTTAGAAAAGTGGCCAGCATTAAAACAAGGGCCACAACACCTAGCACTTGGATTGCTTGCTGACTGCGATGAAAGTGTCGCCAACAAACTGGCGGACAACTGATCTGCTCAAGATGTGTCCACTGTCGTTCACCGTTGCAAGGTTCACTTGTATGCAGTAAGTGACATTGCTTCACAGGGTGATCTGCAATGTACGGTTCAAAGGAAGGCAGGTCTTAGTGCGAGCATTTAGTGTGGATGAAAAGTCTTGCTATTGAGTATAAACACAATGCATCCCTTTGAGCTAAACTGTCCACTTTCTTTTCCATACTATACAAATGTAAGTAAAACATACTAAGGCAGCAAGTAGGTGCTTTATTTTTCTGAAGAACCAGAATAGTTGGTGACTGTGTGACAAAGAAGCATGGCAAAGTTTTGAAGCTTGATTTTTGTGGACAGGCGTCTACAAGGTATCAATGGCAAGTACAGCCTAGAACATACATAAGGGAACACTGAAGTGAAAAACAATTTTTATCGTATTGGTAGGCTTGCTTTTCACAATATGAAAAACAACTTGTGCAAGGAAAAGGCCCTCGATAAGCTAGAAAACTCGCAAACTTAATACGGGTGGCGATGCCGTTTTCGAGTTCCAGCACTAAAACCTGTAATGTCACAGATATTTGATGTCTGCTAAGGCCTACATGACGCAATGTCGTGTTCTCGAGCTGGCTTCTGCAGAGGTGGCCGTGTTTGCAGGTGGGTTGTCGCCGCAGACGTGATTCTTGTTACGGACGCAGGTCCTGGAGCTGCCTTCTGCCGAAGAGGCCCGTGCTTACACGCAGTTCCGCCGGAGAGGGCGCGCTGCTCTCGGCGGCTAGCAAACATCGTGTGGGTAGGCGATGGTCATGGTGA
The DNA here is from genome assembly GCA_013339685.2 of Hyalomma asiaticum. Taxonomy (NCBI): domain Eukaryota; kingdom Metazoa; phylum Arthropoda; class Arachnida; order Ixodida; family Ixodidae; genus Hyalomma; species Hyalomma asiaticum. The sequence continues at coordinate 30,716,955 of CM023483.1, read as the reverse complement.
AACAGCGTGCACAAACAAGGACCGAAGACAAGGAAAGACGACACGAGCGCGCGCTCGTGTCGTCTTTCCTTGTCTTCAATCCTTGTTTGTGCCCGCTGTTCCACTATGACAGTATACCAACTCGTCCAACTTGCTACTTTGCTCTAGGCGATCGTGTTTCTACCATATATTTCTACTGTGTAGCAGGTCCTCGACTACTGCTTCTTTCCAGGTGCCTCGCATGGTCACAATGCCCTCGCCACATAGCTTTCACGCAAATGCGTCAGCGAGTGCCGGAAGGAACGTAAAGTGGCCAAAGTTAATGCTGCTTAGCACATGTCTAAAGAAATCAAAACATGACATAGCTCGCAGCTCTGCTGGATTGTCTCTGCCGCTCGACCTTCACGTGGTGCTTTACGCCATCATGTTGCCGCGTCTCGTCAAAACGCTTGCGGAGGAGCTCGAGCAAGAACGCTGCTCACGCTGAAGCAAGGCACGCTTTACTTCTCATGTAATCACTGCAACACTGTCATTGAAAGCACATTCGAGCCCGCAGCAGGTAGGCAGGCAAGGGCCCTGAGGAACTGCGCTGGGACGTCCCCTTCTAGGGGACGCATGATAATAAACGCGCATGATAAGCGCGCATGATAATAAACGCGCGCGTACACAACCTGTGTACTCACCGGGGAGGAAGAAATCGTCGCGAGTGGAGTGCCTGGACCAAACTAGCGTAGTTCCCATCACCTTGCCGATGCGCAAGTTCCTAATCCATGCTGCCCTGCGCGAAGCGTCGTCTGCTTCTTTGGGGAACCGATGAGACGTGTTGCTGTCTTTGCATCGCGATGACACGCACTGAGGCATGCAATAAGTCTTTTGATGAGGCTTCGTTCTTTTTAGGGCTGCTTCGAGGCGGCATGGCGTCGATTAAGGAACTATAGAGCTGTTTTACAGCCCGCGGTAATGCGATACCATGCCGCGTTTCGAGGTCGAACTTGGATCGGCTGGTTCCAGGAGCGTCCGCTAGGTGGCGAGCATTTAGATGGAGTGCCGGGGCTTACATTTGGGTACTCAGTGGTGTGCATGAGGCCAGAGATACAATCAGGAATGGATGTGAATCAAAGAACCGTGGGACGCCTCGCGTTGGGTGCTCACGGGAAAACGACAAACGAGGCTGTAAAGGGCGATATGGGATGGGCGAGTTTTGAGGCAAGGGAAGCGCAGAGCAAAATAAGGTTTGAAGAAAGGCTAAGGAATATGAAAGAGTAGGTGGGCAGTGAAGGTGTTCCGCTATTTATATAGAAAGAGCGTTGACACGCAGTGGAGAAAGAGAACTAGGAGGCTCACCAGTAAATATACGGCTGTAAGAGAACTGACAACAAAGAGCGTAAAGGGAAAAGTCGGAGAGGCGGAGAAGATTTACTGGAGGGCAGCGATGGAAAAAAAACCGACTCTGAATAACTACCGAGAGGGCAAAAACGAAATAAAGAGGGAGGCATTTTATGATAATTCAAGAGGAAGCGCTTTAGTGTTTGAAGCTAGATCGGGCTGCCTTAGAACGCGTATTTATAAAGCGAAATTCAGTAAAGAAGAAGAAAAATGCACATGCTGTGAGGAAGATAGGGAAACGACGGAGCATGTTCTGATCGAATGCGGAAATATCCGCCCAGGTGTACGTTTGGGCACCACCCTACAGGAAGCCTTGGGTGTTGGGGCGAACAACGGGAAGCTGAACAAAGCCGCGACTGAAATAAGTAAGAGACGGTTAGAATACTGGTGGCAGAAAAATAGAGAGAACGGACAAAAATAATTATAGAGAAAAATAAGGACCTTCTGCCATAAGGGGCAGAGAACTGGGCTATGAATTTCCGTTTTTTCTATAGTATGATCGATATGATTGAAGCAAATTTAAAAGGCATGAGGAAAATTTAAAGAGAGAGAGAAAAAAAAAGTGCTTAAATCTTCTTACGAGCCTGGTGGCGCACATGTCACCGCCCCGCTACAAAGGGGACGCTCATAGCATCCATCCATCCATCGCGAGCGGCATTTTTTTGTGGGGCAAAAGAGTGCTTGTTCCTGTTACGCGCGATCTGCCCATTTATTGACCGTGCGGCAGCAACATGGAACGTAAATAACCTTTGATGGCCTGCCCACGGACGCCTTTTCTCATCTGCGAGCGGCATGTCGTCATTCATTCCCTTCGTGCAAATCTGGTCACGCCTAAGCAGACCTGCGCGCTTAATAACCCCACGTTCATTACAGTTCACTTTGCCTCTGAAGCTGCTATTCTTACTTCGTATTTTGCATCATGCATTGCATATTCTGCTTCGCCCTTCTGGCGAAACTGAGTTCTTTTTCAAGCCGACGCGTACACTGAATCTCGACGACAGGCTTTTAGCCTGCAAAGCCGTAGCTCGTTCAAAGGAACTGTCTACCGTCCTTCATCGCTCTCCCGTTTTTTGGCTTAATAGAAAGCGTACCTTTCGAAGTGTCCCAGCGTGCAGTGGTTTTTCTAGAAACTGAGTAGAAATTATCAAAACAGGATTTTTTCATTGCGTAGTCGCTCCTTTCCTACGTGTACAGACGCCGGCAACTATGGTACTGGGCACGACGCATGGAGGAAGCTTTTTTTTTTCCTTCCTCCATGGCAAGATGCTATGGTACAGTGTACGTTTAGCGAAAGGGTCAAGGGCTCGTTCTTTATTTGTTTGAAACAACTTAATGAGCAAACAGACAATGAAGCCTAGGAAAGCATAGGGGAAGTTACTTGTGGTATTGTAATTGTGGAGAAAGTAGAAAGGAATTAAAGTGGACGAAAAGACAAACCTTGCCTTCGGTGGGAACCGAACCCACGACCTTCGGATGTCGCGTCCGATGCTCTACCAACTGAGCTACGAAGGCGGTCGTCCCCCCGTTCACTTTATTGTGTATTTATGTACGTATTATCCTGGGAGTGTTAGGCAGCGCCACTCATGGCCAAGGCGGCGTGCGTGGAACACAATTTCTTGCCAGGAGGCGTCACGTAGAACGTGAACTTAGATGAGATGGCTGCTGCCCAATAAGCTCTAGCTGTGATCGCTATAGTCTGTTTCAGGAGTTCCGTGCAGCAGAGCCAAGGCCATCGAGCACCTAATTCTTCCGAGGCGAGACGAAATGTCATTTTTCGGACACGCACCTGCGAGCCACTCCTGTCAATAGGGGTCTCACTCTCACCAGGCCCGGGAAGCATAGAGTTAATATACTGACTCTAGAGGCAAAGCTCCCCATAGCGCCCGTGTATGGGAGGGGGGGTCCCCCGAACCCGTGGTCGACGCCATCTTGCAACGCTCACGCTATCATTAGGGACAGTAGCCGGTATTAATCTGGCAACAAAGTATGTAAACACATAGCCTCCGAAATGGCGCTTAGGCGCGCCAATCTCGAAAGCTATGCGGAATATAATCAGCCTCGATAGATGGCAGCACCTATCTTGTTTACGATCAGCGCTGGTAAATCAAGGCCTTCAGAGAACACGTTTCGTTATCCCCGGCGATGGAACCTTAGAATGTGGAACGCTGGCCGTCCGTGGAGCTGGGAAGCTCAGTCTCAGCAAGAAATCGAGACACGACACGCGTCGTTGTGAGTGGACGCTGTGCACCCGGCGCTGTGTCAGTGCAAGCTTGTCGATTATCGCCGTGTCCGAGCGGTCCGTGCGCGATGTTCAACGTGCGTACAGAGAACACCTATATAACCGTACGTACGTGTTAAGCATGGTTTATTCTCTCTGGTGCAGAAAGCTCTTTCGAGGCACGACCTACTAGTTTGAGTTTCTTTGCCTGTACATTGCAGCTGAGGCGGGCTGAGGCATGATCGAACAGCCCGGCTGCCAACCCGGTGCCCTCCAACAACAGCGCATCAACCTGGCCGTCGCTACTCCGCTACGGTCACAAAGAGAGGGGCCGGTCGTAACAGTAAAAACGTAACCGCACGAATGCGCTATCGCGTCAACCGATGTCACCGCGCGATCACATATATCTCATATCGGACACGCAAGCAGAGGGAGAATCCGAAAACAGAAATATAGAGATCCGAAACCACGCTTTACTGAGCGAATGCGTGCATCGTGAAATGTAATAATTACATTTTTAGGAAGTGTATTCAGTATGCTTAATGTTCACACTTAATCTTCGCAAGATTATTCGTTTCTTAAGGAATCACCATAAGATGACCTACACTTCTTTTTAGCACTTTCAGTAATACTTAGGCTGGCCACATTGACGAAATTGCAAGATGGCGGCGCGCAGGAGGGACCCCCCCTCCGCGGCCCAGCTTTGCCTCTAGAGTTAGTATATTAACTCTATGCCGGGAAGGCTCTACCAGAGTGCCTAGAAATTTACCTAGTGTCTTGAACGCGCGCCTCCCCCAGCGGCTGCGGAGAAACCGGTTTCTATGCACCGCGAGGCGGCGCCGCCCGTTGTTGGCGCGCACAGCTGTTTCGGGTGATGCGGCCGGCGGCCGTGCAATGCCACGGCCACTCGATGGAAACGCACGAGCGGCCGTTGTGCGGTGGTCTGAGAATTTGAAAATATTCTATAACAACTACCCGAACTTCTTATTGTCGTGAAATATTTAATTGCTATGGTTCTCTTTGGCGCAGCTATAAAACGGACTAAACGGGGGAGGGGGGCAACTTTTGTGACTATATAAATTGTGACAAAAGGTTTACACGGTTTTGTTTTACAAGGAATCGACGTAATTCTTACCGTTTTTTGGCGTATCGACTTCGCCTTAAGCTAATGGTCTGTACTTATAATTATTAAGAAGTCATGAATAACGAGTGGCATGATAATTTACCCGCGGTCGTCAAACATCCATGATCAGTCCTTTTTTATGGCCTGGAAACTATGTCTTGGTAATTAAATGAGGGTTACCGACCGGCTTTCTTTTAATAATTCAAGCTGGAGGAACATTTGTGGATGAAATTAAACATAAATTTGCTGGGCATATAAAATCGGCGGCAGAAATCGCAGTACCACGTACGGTCTTCTGGACTACTGCGATCAACAAGAACAATAATAATATTAATAATTATGATAATAAGCGCGTTGTGGACAACGGATTGCAAGAAGTTAAAAATACTGCATAATAAGGCCCAGGGAAGTTTTCGTAACGCCTAATTACAATTCATTAATTTTGAAAGGAAGACGCAGATTGATCCGATGACAAGGATCGAGAGCTGCCGTGAGATAAACATATAGGCCTTCTCTACTTCTTAACTGTGTCATCACTTCAAAAAAATATGTGAGCAAGTATAAAAAACTTACAACTCCACCTCACACAGTCCCACAAGCAGGGACTGGATGGATCGAGTTATATAATTATACTTCCGCAGCTAACATATAGGCGCAGTACTCTTTCTGTAACCGCTTTTCGCATGTTCTCTTATCTTTCGCACTCATGACATGCCTTCCGGTGAGTTCGTGTGCTAAATGGTTCATTAATTTTTGTTATACAACTGCGTTCGAGCGTCCTGCATTTTTCTTTCTTTTTTTTTTAACACGGAATGTTCGTTTTGCTCCCCCCTTGAAGTAATTGATTTAAAAAAGCCTCGCTTTCACGGCATAGCCGACAAACAGCTGAAGATATCTTATCTTTTCGTTCATACCTTCAAGTCAGGTTCATGTAACGTACGAACATTGCTGCAGGCGAATGAGCGGGAAAGGAAACGCGAAGTGCACTTCGCGCAGAAACAGATCTTGCAGCATGACACGGCTATCGTACGCCATACATATATATAATGATAAGATTGCCTAATGCTTGGAATTGCTAAAATCGTTCACAGGAAGGAACCGACATTCGCAGCTAGCACATAACACACGCTTAACCATCGTTCGATCAACGTTATTTCGTTAACTCCTTGAACGTCTGCTGCTGTTCGCTCAGCGTACCTAAATCTTTTGTTTTTCCATTTTTTAAAGCTAGCTGGTTTCCCGTTCACCTCCAGGAAGTGGGCATATATGCTTCCGTCACTAGAATCTAAATAAAAATAGTAATGCATGCTGGAGAAGAACAGAGAGTGTCGGGAAAGAAACATATTTTAACCTCCGAAATGCGTTGAAGGTTTGTAAGCGTGTGTTGAGCGGCGGATCAGACGAGAAGACGAAAACATATATTCGTTATTGAAAGGCTGGGCTCACCAGCCGGCGGCAGAAAAAAAAGAAAAAGAGATATAAGCAACGTGCTGCGCTGCCTACCTAATGCGTGTGGCTCTCATGCAGCTCCTAGTAATTGTGTTGAGTGAGCGCAAGCAAAGAAAAAATTTTTATTGAGTGTGCAAGAGCTACGTTGCACGAGCGATGTGCATGATGTGGTTGCTGCCGCTGGGTACGTCTGGGTGTGGCAGAGTTAGATTTGCCACAGATTCAGTTGAATTCTGAGTTACTTCTCCGGGGCTCGTGTTATGCTAGCGGTGGATGCAAGCCTTCATAGCCGTCCCTGGTTCAAACGTTCCTGGTTTACCGACGACGACTCAGATTCTGCGGATATTTTTCGTTCTGCGGGCAGTAGGTAGATTTAGTATTGCGGAAAATTTTTGCGTTAGCGCTTGCGAGTCACGCTCGCTAAATTTTTGCGGAGTGCTATTCGATAGCGTTCCATAGCTCTTTAGTACAGCGCGAGACGACGACGCGCCGCAAAACTCAAGGCAAGCAAACCTTCGCTGCGCCATCTAAACGCGAACAGTGAAAGCGTCAAAACCGTCGGCCGTTGTTAGTAACTTAAAAAGCAACGCAAGCGCAAAAAGATTTATTAAAAAGAACGTCGCCAATAATAATTGCACAAGTGTTGCTGTAGTGTGACGAGGCAGAGTTTCGCTTTCGTTGTTCATGTGTAATGTGGTCAAACTAGAATCCACAGCGAAAAGATTGTTGTCTTGTCGAAGCGAAAACCAGCAACACGATTTATTGTGAATCAGCTAGTCCCACAACGCAGCAAGACGACACGATAGATGCGAAACAGGCAGCCGTCAGTTGTAGGCTGGTTGTAGGGAGCCGCCATGTTCTTCGCGCTAAACAAACTTAGCGAGCGTTTTGCGTCTCCGCTAAATTCGGAAAATAGCGAGCGATCGCTAAACGCAAAGCTGGAATAGCGTGCGGACGCATGCGCAGTCTGACCCCGCTAAATTTTAGCGTTTAGCGGGGCGCAACTTAAGCTGCACTAAAACTCTCTAGTGTAGCTGTCGAAAAATATATTGCGTGTAGAAGCTATATAACGTACCCACACAGTCCCCTATGTTACTTCCTTCTTTCAGAATATGACAGAACGAGAAATAACGAGCTCATACCCAAACCACAACGCTTGGTATCGCTGGAAAACGCGGCAGCCCGCGAGCCCGCGCGCGCGTTTTTTAGCAG